>CM043318.1:75946347-76438847 GCA_023736055.1 Quercus glauca | reverse complement strand
ATATTGAACTTTCCTAGTATTGTTGCAATTTGCAATTATTATTTGCAATTATTATTTGCTGAAGATTGTACCATATATGAAGTAGTTGTGGATTTGAAGTTGGACTCTTTTGGGGTTGTTGGTGAGGATGGTAAAGAGCAGATAAGGCTCATATTGATTGTGCTTTGTAGTGGAACCAGATTCGATTGAAGATTGATTAGAAATGTGTCAATTTTGGTTCATACCCTATCATAACTTTTCTTTGTTGGGGATCTTTTGTCACAACACTTCCAATTTTGAATTATTATTAAGGTTTTTTTTTTGTTTTTTTATTTATTTACAAAATAGAAATTATATTCTAAAATAATCTAAGTGTATATGTGTATGAAACTCCTTCATAAAAACTTGAACCAAAGGTGTGCAATGGTATTATTAACTATTTTTGAAGTACGTAACATAGTACTAACTCATTTAACATGAATATTAAATCTCATAATAAATTAATGGAGAAATCTGCTATAATGTGAGAAGAGAACGTAACATATTGTTATACTTTGTACACACTAAATAAATACTTTGGATATCGAGATGAATTTTAAAAAGAAGCAATAGGGGTCAGTGTGCTAAAAGTATAAAAACATGGCTTAAAAAATACTTCAATCAATATAATATAATCTGACAAAACACAAGCACAGTCTCATATTAGAAAGTATATTATAGAGCTTGCTTACGTCAGTACTAAGCATGCTTTCCAAGTGAGTAAGTCGAGGTAATTATAATCAAATTAAAATGCTTCACGAGTGAACTGTGAAACTAAACTATCGCAAAACCCATCATTTAGAGTAGGCACCCATCACAGACTCACAATATATAAGTTTTGAGATCACAGTTTTGATAGAAACAAAAATTATTTTACCATTTCAGTTGTCATAATTGTTTACCACAAATATTTAGAAGTTAAATGGTTAAGGGAAAAAAATAATAATAAATTACTTGAGACTTATAATTCTTTTTGGTGTAAGCATGATTTGGACTGATTGGTGGTTATATTGGCATTGTGTGCCCAGTTCAGAGATACACTGCTGCCTGTTTTGAACATTTGTTATACTGTGATCTGTGGCATAGTTGTGGTCAGATATAGGTGCAGTTGAGGCTCTCATCCCCTTCTTAGTACTTGCAAGGGGGTTTAGGACTTTGCTATCATATTCTATAACATGATGCCAATTATCATAAGCTATCTTCACTAAGGTATCCACTGAAACCTGTATGAAGTTTCAAAGGAATGAGCAGATTTACTAAAGAGACAGTATCAAATGAATGCTTATCAAACTAGAAAAATAGATGCTTTGTCATCAAAGGCTGCAATAGTTCAACCACCAAAAGAAATATTTCAAACAATCAAGCACAGACGCAGAACAGCCAAGCTACTCTTATTCAGTTTGTGCAATCCCTTAAGCCAGAGGAGTAGCTATGATTTATGACTGCACAATTAGTCATATTCGCAGAACACCAAGTGTGGAGGAAATCAATAATCATTATAATTAATTATATTATTAATATTACTTATCAATATATATATATATATATATATATTATTAATCTCAATCTATAATAAAAATTTATAGCTGTTTGCCACTTCCTGTGACCTTAGCAGATTCTGTGCCTTAATTGTTCTTAACTATTTGATGCCTTCCTTTTTCGTGAGGGTTTGATGTCAATGGTTATTACTCTTATAGCAGGATCATACTACCTCGTGGACTCGGGGTATGCAATAGGCAGTGCATTCCTCCCCCCACACAAGTCCGCACGCTACCATGCCCAAGAGTTTCGGGGTGCGAACCGGCAACCTACTACCCCACAAGAGTTGTTCAATTATAGGCATTCGTCATTGCGGATGGTGATTGAACGATGCTTTGGAGTGTTGAAGGCGAGGTTCCCAATCCTGACTGAAATGCACTCATTCTCTCTCTCTAGACAACGACTGATTGTGACCGCTTGCTGTGCACTTCACAACTTTATCCGCATGTATAACCGAGCGGATGAAATGTTCCATGTGTGGGAAGGATCATTTGTGTGTAACAGCGACGCAACCTTAGCGGGAGCTGCACGCGTAGGCAGTGGAGGCACTGAAGAAGCTTTTAATTCCCGGGCACAACGAGCGATGTCGGAGTATCGTGATGCGATAACAGCTGCTATGTGGGCAGATTACATAGGCAACCATGATTGAGCTTTTTGGGAATAGACTCTTAAAAATATGGATTTTGCACTATTCAAACTCTATTGTAAGTTTGAACCTTGTTTTTGTTGAAGAATATGTTGTGAGAAAAATAGATGCTGGTTATGGAGGCATTAGACAATGACATTATGCTATGTTTGCATTTGTAGTTTACGTTACCAATGGTGGTCCAACCTGCAGAGTCCCCAACCATTGGTATATGTTGTAGGCTCTGGAAGAAAGGGACTGTGTGTTTATAAAAGTATGTTTATAAAAGTGTGTTTATAAAATATGTTTATAAAAGTGTGTTTATAAAACCTGCAGCAGTATGTTTGGTGTTTATAAAATCAAATTTAATTGGGTTGTGAGAGTTGGGGATGCTGTTGTGTGTTTATAAAAGTATGTTTGGTGTATGAGTTTTTTTTTTTTTTTTTTTAGAAATGGTGTATGCGTTAATACTGAGTTTACATTGGATCCATATTAAATTTGATTTTTCAAAATTTGATTTTCAATGTGTATAGTTAATCATTTATCACAATTTGATTCTCAATATGTATAGATATTGTATAAGGTGCATTGCTTTACTAGGGACATGTCAGTAAGAACAAGCCAAATATGGTCCCAAAGTTATTATGTTAGACTCATCTACCAATATCATACTTACACTGTTAGTTATATAAGTTTGGTATATATTTACTTTGATAAAGGAGGGAACATTTGTGCGGTTTTTGCATTTGGTTGTTGTCCTGTGCCTTGAGCAACAATCATTGAGATTCTTAGTCGATTGTAAGTGAAACATTACTGTTAAGTTAAAAGATTTATTTGAAACTAGAACCAGAATTATTAACTGGCATAGCTGCACAGGTTGTAGTTTATGTGTTGATGAAAATGGCGATTGAAGTGGAGATCTTGCTTTATCAAGAACATCACAATGGTCCTTCTCCAGTTAGAGAGATGTAAGTATACAATGTCTTTTGCTAGAGACTTGATGATATAAATAACTCTTCAACAGTGCTAGCTATAGCACTTTCACAGATGAAAATAGAATTTACTAATCAATTATCAAATGATTTTGAAGATCTCAAGTAATAGAGTGACTTGCACAGTACCTGTACTCAATGTCTTGGGTTTAAACTTCAATAAGCATGCTAAATTTACAGTCTCTTGGATTCGCGTCAAATGAATTATTTAAACCTTGCTCAAGAATCTAGCTGCATATATATATATATATATTGTGGTTTCTCTCCGTTCTGTTTCCAAAGTTACGCAGGACACAATATCCTACTCACATTGATATTGTGTTCAATAACAACAATTATTTCCATTTTCCACACACAAACAAAAAAAAAAAAGAAAAAAAATAAAGCAAAAAACAAAACAGCAACAGCAATTATGCTGGTACAGTATGTATTTAGGCAAAAGAAAAGCTAGAGGAATGTGACAATAACATACTATTGTGAAACTACTATTAAGCCAATAACATACAGTTGTAAGAGTCAAGAGTCATCCCCATACATATACCTAGCACTAGCAAAATGGATGCCTCAAGATCGTCCGAAAATAGTACACAGTACATCAAGTTCATGAGGAGTCAGTAATTTATAATAAGATAATATGGTTACATGACCTTATCATAACAGTTTGGTTTAGACCATTGTCATAGTTAGCAGTAGTACAAGAGTGGTGCATAACAAACACCATCCAATGAACATTATCTTGACCCTCCTTTTTGTCTGATCTAAGGGGTGGACCTTGTCATGCATGACCCTCAATTCCTCTCACAATACACATAACTCTTCTTGTAGTAGCTGGAAATCCTCCACATATGACAATGGGGTCTTCAAGGGAATACACCATTGAAAAAACCCACATTTTTCCTTTGAGCAGCATTGAAATAGCCTGTACCGATTATCATTTCATTTATCCGAAATCCTCACGCTTGCTCTCAAGCCACAGAAACAATTGCAATTTCGGAACCGAAGGCCATCGTCAATATCCTCATGCATTGTGTCCGACATCTGCGAGAAGAAGCCATAAACCTACTCACTTACACATTACTGTTTTGATACAGCTATCAATTCGTGCAACAAAAAATATAGCAACATATCCAAGTAGACCAGCCTATGGCTATGCAATTTCCTATAACTGTTTTCTATTTTCGGTGCAAGAGTAATGCAAACTTTCAAATTTTTTTACTACAGAACCATCATTGACAGAACCAAAACAGACAGGGCAAAACCTCACAAAACCTTTTTGTTCATCACTATAATTAAGGAATTGGCCTGAACAGCACCACATTATATCCATCATATCCAAATTGAATGCAACGAATTTCAGTCAAACCAACCACAGAAATCATCAAATTCACCTAGCTAAAATTCATGAATAATTAAACTAAACCCAATCAAGTAAACGTAATAGTAAAAATTCTCTAACGAGATTCAGTCAAACCAACCACAAAATCATCAAATTCACCAAGCTTAAATTCAAGAATATTTAACTAAACCCAATCAAAAGAAAATAACAGTAAAAATTCACTACCGAATTTCAGTCAAACCGACCACAAAATCAGCATATTCACAAAGCTTAAATTCATGAATAATTAAACTAAACCCAATCAACTAAAAAAAACAGTAAAATGAAGCTAATAATCGGCTTTCTCGGCAACCAAACAGGAATGTTAGGAAAAATGACAAATCGAATGGGTTGTAAATCAAACATTGTTTAAACAGAAAAAGATTTAGAGAATGTACCTAAAAGATTTCGAGAATGGAGGGCGTGTATGTTTGGATTGTAAATCAAATACTGTTTCAACAGCTAACAAAGAACGGAAAAATTGGGGGTTTTCCCGATTGGTGAGCAAAACAAAAAAAAAAAACAAAACAAAAAACAGAGAAATCTGTGAGTGAAGAAGGAACGGTTCGGTCTTTAGAGAAAAGCAAAGAATGACAAGCAAGGTGAAAGTGAGATTCAAACCTGGATCTTGGAGTGATGGGTCGGCGACTCGGCGGCAACAGATGCTCGATTAGTTGCTGGGTCTTGGAGCATTGACAGTGGAGATGAGATTTGAGGAACGTCAAGCCCAGCTGTGGATCTTCTTCGGCGTCGATGGAGATCAGGACTGCGTGGGTTTGGTTTTCTGCTCTCAGGAAGAGAACGGATGAAGAAGGAAAGAGTCTGGAGTAACTTGAATCAAATGGACGTTCTCTCTCCTGATTAAAAAAAATGGTATTTGTACTTTGCTCAGCTTTTTTCACCTTTTTTTACCACTTAAAACACAACTACCAAACACTATTTTTATATTTTTTGAGCACTGAAAAATATTGTTTAAACTTTGATACCAAACACATCTTTTTATTTTATTTACACTAAAAATACATTTTTCAACAACACTTTTTAAACTACAGTTTTCACATCTTTTTAAACAACAATTTTTAAAAACTATGACCAAACGGGCCCTTAGGGTCTTTAGCTCTATCTTGCATTGTGGACAGATGTTATTATCTACTCAAAACCTGGTAGAAGAGAAGGTATCTCATGTGCTGGGTGCATACAAAACTTTTGCCCCAGTAGACAGGGTGGCTTTAGAAGAGAGAATTGCTAGAAATTTCTTAGTATTAGAAGATTAGACCATGACTCCTATTTCTAAGATTCAAGCATCCCAATTACTATTCATTGTTGCTTCAAATATTTACGATTAGTAAAAAACAATGTAACCAAAGGAACTATAACAACTCCAATTCCTACATACTACATAGTAATGACACGAGATGTGTGCATCAAATGTGCCCTTACGTCTAGATAATACAAATAGTCTACATCTCTCTCATCTTTTCATCTTTTTATTACCACCAAAGCCTTTCTCAAAGCTAGGAAATGTCAAGCAGTCCTCACACGGAGAGTAACTCCATGTTCAGGTAGAACAACCAACCTTAATGCAAGGGAGTGTTGGTATGCTGGCGATAGTGAGAAGCAAAACTTGGATAGAATAAGAGATAAAATCACCTTCAGTTCTGTCATGGCAAAGTGTTGGCCAGCGACAAATCCACGAGACCCTACTCCAAATGGCATATAAGCCTATGGAGTCTTGCAAGCCCCAACAATTCCATGAGCAAATCTTTCCGGATTGAATTTGTGTGCATCAGGTCCCCACAAATCATAGTGCTGTTGCAATATTGGGATTGGAATCCGCATGCTTATGCCTTTTGAGATCATAATGTCTTTGAATGTTATGTCTTCCAAGGCCGTTCTGACCACAAAAGCCGCAGGTGGGAAAAGACGCAATGTCTTTGGATCACCATTGTCAACTGCCATCAAATACAAGGTTAGCGAACCTATGTTAATGTATGGGTGTGTCAACTCTCATGAATGAAATTTCATCAGTGTCGAGTACATGGTTTAAAATTTGTGAAGCATTGCCGTTAACATCTCCTTGTAATATTTGGTAATTGATGTGTTAAGTTCATTATGTGTGAAATTAAATGAAAAAATGTTTTGAACCTCAATGGCATTATTATAGGAAGAATATTCAATCATGTTACTAACCGGCCACTAGAAGTCACTTTTCAATTGATACCTCAATGGGGCATGAAAATTCATTCTTGAAGGTTTTTTTTAGGCACCACCTTAAATTCTAAGGAAATCTTGCATTTATATCAACAGAAGCATCATATATAATGCTTCTACATGCATTTTCTTTTCCTCTTGTTTGCTAGGATATACTAAATTGTCATGCATCTATATGTAGTGGGAGTTTTTTTCGTAGATGATAATTTGATAAAATCCAATAGAGACATAGCAGTATAAAATTCTACAACAACCACCACCAAGCCTAAATCCTAGCCAAGCCATAGTCTGAAGGGAATTGTTAAATGGGAAGTTATAAATAGTGGTATGCCTAATCTATATATTACTAAAAGCTGAAGCGTAGCATTTAATGTTGCTACGCTCACATTGAGCCACGTCAGCAACCATGTCATTTCCAACCTTTTTTTTTTGTATTTTTCCTACAAATTAAAAAAGTTTTTACTCCTTTTAAAATACTAATAATCTCCACCATAAATTTAAAATAGATTTGATACATTTTAAAATACTAATAATCTCCACCATAAAGCCCCATTCCCACCATAAAAGCCCACTTCTTATACATTTAATTCCACCATAAAGCCCAAACCCAAAGCCTTTTCAACTTAGACCCTTTGTGAAAACTTTCTGAAACATAGTTACAAAATTTTTCACGCAAAACCCTTCCCCTTCCCCTTCCCATGTTTTCTTTCTCCACATTACACGGTTACAAAATTTTTCAGGCAAAACCCTTTCCTTACCCTTCCCCACGTTTTCTTTCTCCATGTTTTTTTTTCCTTCCCACGTTTCTGTTCTAAGGTTTCACATTTACTGCACGGTTTCAGATTCCTTCCCCTTCCCCTTCCCCTTCCCCACGTTTCTGTTAAACCACTTCTTTCTTCTCTCTGTACGTTATTCTCCCTCTTTCCTCTGTTCTCTTCACTCTATTTCCTATGACAATTTTGAGACAATTCCATACAAGTTATTTGCAAGCAAAGCCCCAAAAGCTAGAATGTTGTCAAGCTAGCACCCACCTTCAATGGCATCCCACCACCGTAACACCGCCGGCACCACATCGATAAAGGTATTTTCTTATATACACAAATTTTGGCAATTATTATGATTTAGGTTTGATTGATTTGGACTGCTTAGTTTTGATTTACATAGCAGGCCTAGATTTGGTTTTGATTAAGGTTTAAAATTTAGAATTGGTTTGAGAGAGTTAGAGAGATGAGAAAGAGAAGGGCACCATTGGAGGGCTCTAAAACAACAAAGAATGAAATGTAGACAGTTTTTATTGTTCTCCCTCAGCCCATGCCAAAAAACCCACACGGTTAGCCCCTCTCTTATTTCAATCAATTTGCTTTCCTCATCCTTTACGTTTACAATTATGTTCCTGTCACCTTTTAAATTTTATTTTCATATGCTAGAAATTTACATATTTCTTTAATATATTTTTTGAATAACTTTTCGCTATTCAAATTTAATATTCTCTAATCTATTAGAGTCTTATTATTTGGACGAGTTCAGGCACTAAAAAGAATCTTTCTCTTTTGATGAGTTCGGATGTAGCCTCTGCCTCTCCATAGCAATCTCTCTCCATAGCAATTTCCTCATCCTTTACGTTTACAATTATGTTCCTGTCACCTTTTAAATTTTATTTTCATATGCTAGAAATTTACATATTTCTTTAATATATTTTTTGAATAACTTTTCGCTATTCAAATTTAATATTCTCTAATCTATTAGAGTCTTATTATTTGGACGAGTTCAGGCACTAAAAAGAATCTTTCTCTTTTGATGAGTTCGGATGTAGCCTCTGCCTCTCCATAGCAATCTCTCTCCATAGCAATTTCCTCATCCTTTACGTTTACAATTATGTTCCTGTCACCTTTTAAATTTTATTTTCATATGCTAGAAATTTACATATTTCTTTAATATTTTTTTTGAATAACTTTTCGCTATTCAAATTTAATATTCTCTAATCTATTAGAGTCTTATTATTTGGACGAGTTCAGGCACTAAAAAGAATCTTTCTCTTTTGATGAGTTCGGATATAGCCTCTGCCTCTCCATAGCAATCTCTCTCCATCATTTTTGGGGTTTCTTATTAATGTGTGTTTCATCTATGTATTTTGTTATTGTTGATGAGATTTGAAAATATTCTTTTTGTTTAACTATTAAAGAATACAACTTTGTGTTTATTAAAATTATAAACTGCTGCTACTTATTGGGTTGTGTTCAATGCATTTTGTGATTTGCCATTTAATCGTAGGCCCAAGGTGAACTCATCATCATCTAAGATAAACAAGTTTCTTCCTTTCTTCTTTTTTTGGGAATTTAATTTTTTTTAAGATGAAGGCATAGATATATATATTAAAGTTACAATTTGGCAAAGGCATCCAAAAAATTTACAAAATAATTTATTAGATGTAGGCAGCCAATTGCTTGCAAGTGAGAGAGGCTACAATTTCAATGAATTTGTTCTAAAATGTCAATCTCCTCCTATTCCTATGACACGTATTTTGGTAGTAAACTTGGGATTGTTTGGCTTGACAATTAGAACATTAACAAATATGCTCTTTGTTCTTTATGAGATATATACATGTTGATTGTGAGATTTATGTAGACATGTACTTATGCATGTCTATGTGCTTTTGCTTTTGGAAAATTGTACATTTTTGAGGTTCTTGAGTAAAGGATCTATTAGTTTTTTGGTTTTTTTTTTTGGTTTTTTTTTTTGTTTTTTTTGTTTTTGTTTTTGTTTTTTTTGGTTATGTGTATATGTTTGTTTTGATGTGTTAAGCATTCCAATTTTCAGTACTATTCAGTTTTGAGAGGTAGATGTTAAATTGTGTATATGTTTTAGCAATCTAACATTGATCATCTTGAATGTCATTTTATTTTATATAAAAATTGAATTACCATAAAAGCAATAAATGTATTAGACAAAAAATAGAATATATAGGCCATCTATCTATTCATTACAAGTACTTGCTGTATTTATTTTTTCATGTTTGTGGTTATACATGATGAAGATAGGGTTATGTACTACTTTTGCTTTATTGATTTTTTTTTTTTTTTTTGTAATAAGCTTAATTTAATTGCTGTATTTGAATTTTTTTTCTCCTTTATTTTTATTAATTTTTATTTTATATGTTGTTTTTAATTAGCACCAAAAGAATGTACTGCTATGTATGTACTTTACCAAAAGATATGATTTGGTTTAATGAAAGAATTTTGATATATTGTGAGCAAGTTATTGGGGGTTTAATACATATATTTTGAAGTTAGAATAGTGTGTTGAATTTGGCAAATTTACAGTAATGGAATGGTGTGAAAATTTTAGAAACTTCTCTGTGCAAGAAGCCAACTTGAGTCCAACAATAAGGCCATGAACATCTAGGTAGTCTCTTTGCATGTTTTTGTTTCAATTCTTTTCCTTCCTCTAATATAGTTTTGTTGTTTAATTCGTCAGTTGAAATTGATAAAAAAAATTCCCTATTCTAGATGAAATTGTTTATGAGTTTGTATTTTGTGATTGTATATAGTCTTTTTATGTGGGGACAATTTTGGGTTTTTTAATTTGAATGATGTAGGGCCCTAAGTTGCCAATGGTTTCTACAATTTTGATGAGCACCTTTTGGGAATCTAGGCTTTTACTTTGGTTGATTTTTTTTTTTTTTTCATTTTTAATTTGAATTGTCATAATTCTTAACCAATAGCATCATTGAATTTTATGCATACATGTTCTCCTATTTGAAAATGTAAAACACCCTATCTTCATCTTGCATTTTTCAGTTCATAGCCTATCATTAATATTGGGCTAGAATTTGTTGGTTTAGGCTTGGTTACATTTACATTTGTTAATCTTTTTCTCATGAGATGATAGGACACAAAAATGGGGTTATGTGCCTCTTGCAATATTTAAGCATGTGTTGGAGGTTGTGTTCTATAAAATTGCATGTTTTTAGTACATGATTTTTGTTCATATTCATTGCAGCATAATAGTCTCCTACTTTTTCCCCTCTCCAATCTATAGTTCCTTGAGTTATTGTTCCTTTTGGTGAATAATTATCTTTGATATTGTTAGATCCTTCGCATGTGGTCTTCTAGGGTAAATATGAAGGTGAATTTTAATGATTCAAAAAAATCCATTGACTTAACTATTCAATTATATAAGTTAGATTTTATTTCTTTTTGTTGTCTTATGCTTCTTCTCCTCTCTTTTTTTTTTTTTTTTTTTTTTTTTTAAGAAAGTAAACATGTGTGTAGGGTGGTATACCTTTGTTTAACAATTTTTCTTTGGAGTAGCTTTGTGAATTCCGAAGGAGGAAGGTTGTGGATACTTTGCTAATGCTTGCTATACATAGAGCTAAACTTGGACATTGATGCTAGAATATATCCGAGGAACTTCATCTTTGAGACTTATCAAGTTTTTATGTCTCTCCTCTTTCGGATAATGATTCAAAGTAATTGTTTATTCAAGTAACTACAAGTAATTGTGATTTTAATGCAAAGTACACTTGACACTTTTCTTAATGTTCTTTGATTCAACGTTTCCATGCTACTCACAATTTGGTTGTTATGGAATCAGTGATTCCCTTATTTTAGGTTGGTACTATTTTTAGTTTAGAAAGTAAAGAAAAAGGTTTATGGTTTTTTATTTGTACAATTAGTATTTTATTTTATATTTTATTTGTAGTTTTCAATGCAACTAATATCAATTCAGTATACATACATGAAGGTTGAAATGACAGTGCTTGATGATCTTTTTTTTTTTTTTTTTTTAATTTTTCCGTGCATCGCACGGATTAGCGACTAGTTAATATAAAGCTTAATACATTGAAGCACAGAAATAAGTTCTAAACTTACTCTTTGTTAATATTCCAGAAATCCACATATTAGGTGATGAAATAATTATCATTTGTGAGTCAAGGATTTTATTCTTGATGTTTGTATTCCCATAATTTTAAGTAGAGTAGACTTCTTTTTTTTTTTTTCTTTTTTTTCTTTTTTTTTTAATGTAAATAGACTAGACTTATTGTAACCCCATTGATATTTTGAATTGATAAAAGATACCAGACTTGGTTCTGTTGTTTTTCCAATCCCGTGGAGGGTTTTCTACATAAATTTTTGTTGTTGTATTCCTGTGATTTATGTTGGTTATTGTGCTTGACTAGTTTCTTTAAAAGTGTCCATTAAATATGCACCCAAAAAAAAATGTTCTCGTGTTTTGTTTAAGACTTTATGTAATGCAAGAAAAGTAACTAGATAGTTCAGTTTATCCTTGATTTTAGTAGTATTTGAAAACACTTTCATAAAATGGGAAGCATTGTGAAAGTACAGCCTCCAACCATATTGGTGGCTCCTCTCTCCATATAGAGTAGGAGGTATTTGATTTGATTTTAATTGAGTTAGGTGGACTTGGTTTGGTTGTTTTTTTCCCAGATTTATTCCTTGTGTTGATAACAATGATAAACTTGTAATTTTTATGTTTATTTCTTGGTTTTTCAAAGTCTAGAGCTTATCATTAACACTGTCATGAGAAAGTATAAACTTCTTGCTTAAGGAGAGCTTTCAATAACATCGAGATCAATTTCTTTATTCAAGTTGTGTCCTAGTGCTTTTTTCAGTATATGATTGTGATTTCACTCATAGGTAAATATGAATGAAGGAAATGTTTTCTCTTGCTCAGACACCTACTGTGCTATCAAATGCACATGTAGAGAGACATGCCATTATCATATATGAAATCTGAAAAACTATGACAAGATCATACATCTGCTGTATAATGTCAATGAAAAACCATCCGATTACTAGGTACTTGTTGCATATTTCGGTACCAAATTTTAATCTTCGGGTCAATTCCAGGAGCTGCATAGTGTTTTAGAATTAAACGATGATTACATTCTCATCCTGATTCCAAGAGATAAAATGAATGAACTTCTATTTCTGCAATTTATGCATCCCAATTCCTTTTCATCCTTGCTTCAAGTTCTCTAATTGCTACATAGTAATGACATACGAAGTGTGCATCCAAGGTAGCATTTACATTGCTTTTAATACATACAGATGGTTCTCTAATATTTTCTTTTTACCTCCAAAGCCTTTCTCAAAGCTGAGAAATGTCAAGTTGTCCTCAAACACAGAGTAACTTCTGCAATTCATGCATCCCAACTTCTCTTCATCATTGCTTTAGTTCTCTGATTGCTCAATAGTAAAGACGTGTGAATTGTGCATCCAAATTGGCCTTTACAATGTTTTTAAGATGGTTCACTAACTTTACTAATCCTCCCCACTCTAATTTCCACCAAAGCCTTTCTCAAAGCTGGAAAATGTCAAGCTGTCCTCAGAACAGTAACTCCATGTTCAGAATCAGGTACAACAACTAACCAAAATCAGGGACTGGCGGTATGCTAGCAAGAATGAGAGGCAAAACTTGGATAGAATGGAGATAAAACACCTTTGGTTCTATCATAGCAAAGTATTGACCAATACACATGCCAGACCCTTCTCCAAATGGCATATAAGCCTGTTGAGTCTTGCAAGCTCCAACAATCCCATGAACAAATCTTTCTAAATTGAACTTGTGAGCATCAGGACCACACAGATCACATTAGTGTTGTAATATAGGGATAGAAATCTGCATGTTTATATCTTTTGAGATCTTAGTGACTTTGAATGTTAGATCTTCCAAAGCCTATCTTGTCACAAAACTATAGGTGCAAAGAGGCAATATCTCTAGGATGACCATTGTCAATTGCCATCAAATATGTCTACCACGTATGCAATGTCGTCAATGTTGAGTACATCGTATCAAAATTTGTGAAACATTGATGTTAGCTTGTCTCTGTAAATCTTTTGGCTTTGCAAAGACAACATAGGATACTATAAAAGCTATACGGAAAACACTTTCAAAGAAGATGAGAGAATAAAGACTAAATTAGATACAAAATGCAAACAACTTTCATTTGAAGACAAATGAAGAGCAAGGTTGCTGCCTGCTACCTTTTACACGAGAATAAAGAACTATCAGTTCCAACTCATACCTTCACACTACCTCGCTACTCCCTTTATGTTATTACCTAACGAGTAACACACAATTTGTCCCTATTCTTGTAACAGTTTCAGTTTACTACGTAGAGAATTCTAGAACAGAGAAGATCTAAAGACAAACTGTTATGGAAGACCAGAGGCAGAGGCACCTTTTGGTTTACCGATATCAACAATTTCATGTAATTGATGTGTTAAGTTCTCTATTTGTGAAATCAAATGAAGATAAGATTCAATCCTGATATGAAGTATTTCACAAAGAATATTCAATCATGTTACTAGGAGTCACTTTTCCTAGAAGATGTTAGATGATACCCTCAGAGGGCATAAGAATTTTCTGGCAAAGACTCAAATTCATAAGGAAATCCCTCTATGGGACATTTGCTTCCAATCCCATAGATGTAGCAGCCTGTCCGCCCTTTTTAAAAATGCTTATCTCAAAGAGTTCACAAAGCAAAGATCAATTCAACAATAATCTTTCAACTTTGATGCATATTCCAAACAACAGCATCACACCAGATATGTTTACCAAAATAGAAGCAAAAAAAATCCAGATAAGCAAGTCAGATTTTAAATAGTCCCAGTTCCCAAACTCATCAGGACCACAATCTCTTCTAATTCTACAAGTCTCTGAAAAATAAAGTTAACAGATTAAGTGCATTCATGATTCATCAGTGTTCAGATAAATAAAAATAAATAAGTTTAAAAACAAGACCCTTGGAATAGATCCCTTCAACACCAGACAAGACCTTATGAAACAAATCTTTCAACTTTTCTCGTAAGCATCTTCAACATTCCTTTTGTCTGCAGCAACCATCATCAATTCATCAATATTTCCCCAGCAATATTTCATCAATCTGAGGACATAAAAAAAATGTACACATGTTATGAACCTCTTGAACATAGAAAAATAAAAGAACTCGCAATTTCAGTTCCAATAAACAATGGGAAATTCAAATGATTATATATTGATTATACTTGAACAGGACTTGTTCTATAGGCTCATGCCTCACCACAATTACATATTGATACAAAGAATATTTTTAATTATTGTATCAGTTTAATGCAGTTCCATTGAACTATTTTTCAACCACCACAAAATATAACACATTGTTATCAAGCAACCCAACCACTAAAGTGTGCTCTATACGACAAGAGTTACAACATAAATAGTCAACGATTACTTTTGATCAAGCTCATAAACAGTGGCCGGACCAAAGTCTCCAATCTTAAGAACTTCGTTATAATCAATTAAAGATAAAACACAAGATATCTTGGTGCAAGACACTAGGACTATGGCAGTGCTCACGGCATACCTTCACATGATGCAACATGATCCTGTCAAAGGTTACATTAAGCTTACTTATCCCCCAAAAAAACAACTACATTAAGTCATGCTTAATGATGGTAAAATAAGCTCTCCTGCTTACTGGTATATACATCTGCATATTGATTAATGTGATAGGCATAACTAGATTCCTAACCCATTTCAACACCCCTAATCCAACAGATACTTAATGATTTCATGTATCAAAAAACATTATTCTTATCAAGCACCGAGGTTGAGACATTGTAGCTGTAGACAATATATAAATTATCTAATACAGAATGTAACAAGTAAGTGAATCAACCTATGGTTTCAAAGCTGAAAATTTCTCTACACAAAGTGTCTACGACACCCAATTCATTACACCCAAAATTCAGCTCAGCATTATATGAAAAATCATGTATACATCAATACAAAGAGCTGGATGTCAAATAATTTATCAACCAAATAACTATAAAAACATACCATATAACATTAAAAGAATATCATCCACGAATCAATATCGAAATACAATACTTGGTTTAGAATTATTTTCCCCGCATAAGGCTGAAATCCAAACTCAGGCAGTGACACTTGCTATGTGAGAAGAATTAAACAGGAACTTAATGTCTTTATACTTGGAATTCATAGGATTGGTGGAATCCGAGCCCCATTCTTAGTGGACATCAATTGAAAATACAACACAAGAATGAGAACTACCCTCTTGGGAATCCATTAGATCAAACAAAAAACAAAAAACGCCACTATCTGCAACACCATGCAATCCTTTTCTACCCATGGATCCAAACAAAGTTATTTTGCTCATGTTTTTCTTTCTATCCAAACAAACACTGTGCAACCCATGAATCCTTTTCTACCTATAATTACCATCTGGCTTTGTTGAATAAAATCATTTACTTAGCCAAAATAAAAAAACCTTCTTTCCTGATAATCATACTTTCTTGAGCTTTCTTTCCTCCGGAAAAGTCTAAGGCTGGCTATCAATATTTTTATAAAATCAAAACTCAGCCTAACAGTGTAGTTTTCTTTCTCTTTTTCTTCTTTGGAGAAAAAAGTTTGTAATTCTCATTGATAAAACTTTGCTAAATCAGCACCACCTACTTAGTGTTCTATTACATTATAAAAAATTCTAGTATCAAACATTTTGCCACAACTCTCTTATGTGACTAGTTGAGACTTGTGAGTGGTGGAAAAAAAAAATGGGTTTATATAAAAATGATAGGTAGCTAATTACAGTTTGTCACATAACATAGTTGGGGCAAAGTGTGTGGGGTACTTTGTGGCCCTAGAATTGTTATTACATTATATATTCATTTTCCAAGCCAAACAATTGATACCTTCAAACTCAGCCCAATGGTGTAGTTGACTGGTATAAAACTAGTCTTATGGCTAAATATTTTTCTCAAGAGTATGTCAACCATAATAAAGAGATATTTCCACTGTTGAACAAGTAATTTCCCCACTATAGTTAGCCTAGGGTTACTTTGCCAATGAATATCGTGTGTAACAGTTTTATGTGTATTAATCAAATCAGTTGTGCTCTCCTTTTAAAATAACTACTAGTGACTTCTTTAGTTCACTGCTGGGAGCTAGCTAGCTTTTAAAAATTACAGAAGCTATTACAAATATAACAGAAAATTAGTATTTAATCGCAAAAAGATAGTAGAGAACTGTATTTCTCTTATAATCTTATTAACAGTTTTGTCTCAATCAACATCAGAGATCATTTTAAGGGATATGCCACTTAAAATTGGAACATTTGGTTCATTCTAAGATAAATTAGAGGAAATAAGGACTATTATTAACATACCAAATAATGAAGAGAACGAAGATAGTGGTGCTGACACACATACATGGGATTTTTCATGGTAAAATTAGGGCTGTTAATATTCCAAATAAAATTAGGACTATTGATAAAATTATGTCTTCATCTAACCACATAAAAACTCCCACAAAATGGCATTCCAAGGAACTCATGTTCTCAAATCAAATTCCTGCATTAGTTCAAGGATTGTTTCCCATCTGCTTTATCAAAGCAGTTACAATTATGGGTATTTTTCGTATAGACTTAAAACTGAAAATTTGGAGAGAGAATGGCTTACCAATAAAAAAGAGAGGTGTCCCCAAAGATGAAAAGCAGCAGACCGAAAGATGTTAGTACTCTAGAACTCCCTTACCCTTGTCTTTATGAATGGTCGGATCAACAGGTTCAGATTGAGGGTCCTCACTGGAGCTACTAGATTTTTTGGGTCTTACCTCATGTTCATTAGAGAACAAGGCCATGCATTGTCTTATTGTTTCCTGAAACTCTACCTCATCATGTTTGTAAAGAAGATGGAAGCCACACTTTTGCACCAAGCCAGGGCAATCTGTCGCAACTGAAGCCTCAATCCGGCTGCATTGATTCACCAAGTCTTTAAATGAACCACGAGGAATATAGGACAGCCAAATAAATCCACCTTGCTGTAACAACTTGAGATCTTTTTCAGTTATGTGATGGACATGGAGAGGTTCCACACATTCAATATTGGTTTCCAAACGACAAATAAGATTGTAAGAAGTTTCTGAATTCTGAATGTCAAGGATGGCAGTTGGGTTTGCTTCAGCTGCAACAGAAGCACATAGAACAAGTCCCATCCAAGTACTGTCATTGTACACATTTGGAGGTAAGGGGATTGTCACCAGGGGCTCATCACTCCAGTGGCTAAACCACTCCGGAATTTCACATAGAGGAAAACAAGAATTATAGACACGGCATTGATCAAAGTCCTGTAAATTAGCAGAAAATATAGTGTCTAATCTAATGAGTGAGAATAGGAGAAAGAAAAGGAGATGGAATAGTACATTTGTAACAAAGCAAATACAAATAGTTTATGAATTACCAGTAGGTCACTTTTGCCAAGTTGAGTCTTAGTTTCATTAGTTTCCAATTGATCAATAGGTCTTGGAACTAACTTGTGCTCATTAGAGAACAAGACCATGCATTGTCTTATTGTTTCCTTAAATTCTACCTCATCATAATTGTAAAGAAGATGAAATCCACACTTCTGCACCAAGCCAGGAAAATCAATTGCAACTGTAGCCTCAATCCGGCTGCATTGATTCACCGAGTCTTGAAATGTACCATGCGGAATATAGGACAGCCAAGTAAATCCACCTTGCTGTAACAACTTGAGATCTTCTTCAGTTATGTGATGGACATGGAGAGGTTCCACACATTCAATATTGGTTTCCAAATGACAAATGAGGTTGTAAGAAGTTTCTGAATTCTGAATGTCAAGGATGGCAGTTGGGTTTGCTTCAACTGCAATAGAAGCACCTAGAACAAGTCCCATCCAAGTATTGTCATTGAACACATTCGGAGGTAAAGGGATTGTCACTGGAGGCTCATCACTCTGGTGGCTAAACCACTCCGGAATTTCACACAAGAATTATAGACACGGCATTGATCAAAGTCCTGCAAATGAACATAAATAATTGTGTCTAATGAGTGAAAGTGAGAGAAAAAGGGTGATGGAATGGTATGATTGTAGCAAAGCAAATACTATTAGTTTATGAATTACCAGCAAGTCACTTTTGCCAAGTTTAGTCTTAGTTTCATTGGTCTTTGATTGATCAATAAATCTTGGAACTAATTGAACTTCAAAGTCGCTAGTAGAAAAGATTTTTTTTTCATCAACACCACTTTGTTCATTTCTTTTCTTTTCATAATCCTCTGTAAGTTTACGATCAATCTCCCGCTGCTCTAAAATCAAGTCGTTGCGGTGTCTTAGTTCTTGCTCGAATTGTACTTTATCATGCTGGTACAAAAGATGTAATGCACATTTCTGAACCATCACGCCTGGCCACTCACTTACAAATGAAGCCTCAATGTGGTTGCAGTATTGCAACAAATTTTTAAATAACTCAACTGGTACGTAGGATATCCAAATAAATTCACCTAAATTAAGTAACCACGTGATTTCTTCTCTACTAGTGTAGCAAGAAATTGTCTTGTCATCCACATTAGCCATAATTGTTCGGCATTGACAATATAGGAAGTGGGGAATTCCGGAAACCAGATAATTCAAGATGCTATTTGGATCCCCGTGGCGTGAAAAAGAAGCATATAGAATGAGTCCCAAACAATTATTATCATTGTACAAATTTGACGGTAGGTCAATTGTCTCTGAATGTCCATGATTCTTATGACTGAACCACTCGTGAATTTTACTTGGAGGGAAACAAAAATTATACAAAGTGCATGGATTAAAGTCCTGCAAAATAGAAATACAGCTTGAAATTAGAGACACAGCATGTTTTGTACAAACTAGTTCATATTGTAATGTATAGTTATGTTAATTAGGAGTCTGGTTACGTATATGGTTTTTGCAAAGGCTAGAAAACTCTAGAACAACTGTTTGAAAGAGGCAAAAATATAGAGAGGTTTAGAGAATTAGAGATGTTACAATGGTCCATTCCATTTTTACTTTTTATATTGCCACGATCAAATAAAGTTTAAGAAAACTCTATTTCTACATTGTACTTAGGGCTATCCAAGGGATCCGACAAACCAACCCACCCGAGTGACCTGACCAGAACCAATCCAAATCTAGTGGCTGTGGTGGGTGGCGGCTTCAGAATCTGATTCCTCTGGGTCAAGTCTTGGTTTCTCTCCTCCAACACCCGAACAAACTGATCCGACCGAAAACTCAACCAAACTTCAATGTAATCTTAACTATTTCCGGCGAGATCTCACCAAATTCACTAAGATCTCACCAGATCTAGTGAATTTTCCACCGGATCTAGCGAGTTTCGATTTGTTTAGAGATCTTGCCAGATCCGGTGAGATTTCCACCAAATCCCCTGTTTTCCTTTGAAATCAAGATTGTCGCCACCTTTCTCAGTTTCAACCAAAACCGATCCAACTTGATCCAACCTGTTGAAGTTATCAATTGGCAGAGAAGGTCCTCCATTCTGCCACCCACCGAAATCGAGTTGAGTTCGGGTAGAGCCCAAACCCAATCCATGGACAGCCCTAATTGTACTGTGTATATTCATGTGAAGTGTACATTGTAATTAAAATAATTGTATTCTTTTCTCCCAAGTATATATGGATATATTGAATGTGTACAATTTAGAATTTACAATATATCAATCATAAAAACCTATCATTGTCCTAAAATTGAATAGATATCTTTAAGTAATCCCTCTCCATTTTATTTTAAATGGAAATAGCCCAGCCTCGATGGAATAAAATAAGGTTTGTGTAAATGAAAGAAAACTTTAACTATATTTGCACAAGGGTATATATACTATATAGTGTAGAAATTTTTACCAACGCGCCAGTTTTGTAAAAATGTTCCCAAGAGTGTGAGTTCTCATAAGAATACTGGCTAGAAGTTCCACTTGTCTCCCCCTGAGAAATGGGCAAGCATGGACGATCAAGGTCCTCATACAAGCCGTCACCGCCATTGAATTCATCACTACGATAAAACGGCAATCTTTCATATACTGCCTTCTTACAAGAGCGGCCACGGATGTCATATAAATAGTCAACATACGATGTTACGCATTGTACCATGGCACGTGTAAACTCTTGCAACATATGAGCAAATTCGGAATTCAGGTTCTTACAAACCGCGGTAGGATGCTTGTGAAATGAGAAAACAGCACAAAATGCAAATCCCATCCAATCAGGATTGTCATACAAATCTGGAGGTAGCCACATTCTCAGAGAGGATCTATTAGTGCTCTGATGGCTGAACCACTCTGGGATTTCACTTTGAGGAAAACAGTGATTGAAAATACTACGTTTGTTGTAGTGGCCCTGCAAACATATCGGAAATGTTAATAAGCTTGACTAAGTTAAGTGCAATGATAATTTATTTAATCCACACATTTTTATACACAACTAAAAAAGCAACTAAAATCGTAACTTAAAATCATGATTCCAATGTCAAAAATCGTGATTTGAAGTCATGATTTTATTTTTATTTTTTTAGTTGTGTAAAAATGTGTGAATTAAGGCGTGTGCAATAAGCACAATTTAGTACAAAAGAAACTGTTTATTATTTCATGTTTTAATTTACGTTTGTTAGGTCAAAATTATTATATATTGGCAACCCGTATTTAAAATGTTTGCAAAAAATAAATTTTAAAAAAAAGTTCTCGTGTTCTCTCTCACATGTTACGTATTCCATAATCATCAATTCACCGCTAAGTTAATAAACATAAAAAATAAAATAAAATAACAATTATTGAAATGGTATATTTCAATTTTGTTGACAAAGTGGTCATGTTGAACCTGTATGAAAGATTGAAATTAGTATTGTCTTGCACCACACTTTCTTTAAAGGGAAAATTACAGTTTTTATCCTAAATTACCTTATTTTACACTTATCTCATGAACTAAGAGAATGCATGATTGGTTCCCTAAACTAAAACTCAAGTAACACTTTATCCCTTTCCATCTATTTCCCAATTAAGTTGGATGGAAAACTAAGTCACACGCAATTCACATGACACGTGCTTATGTGGAACCCCTTAAAATGACCGAATTCCCCCCTCATTCACTTAAAACAAATCATCTCTCTCATGTCTTCTTCCTCTAGGCCATTACCATTCATTTGAAACCCTAGAAATCCAAATCAAAACACAAATTTACTTTCAACAGAGACCAAATATAAAACCATGGAACCATACCCAATTCCCACTCCTCAAACCTCAAACAAAATACCCAAATCCTTACAACCAATAGAAAACCCAATCCCCAAATCAACCAAGACCTAAACCAACAAAGGACCAAACAAAAAGAGAAAATAGATAGATAAAAAAAATAAAAAATAAATAACATAAACCATGAAATAGAAAAGAGAAATGGTATGGCTCGCCGTGACTAATAACCACTAAGGCTTGGGCAAGGGTTTCAGGTGAGAATGAGAGAGAGAGAGTGTTTAATCTATTGCAGGTTAAAAGAAATTAAAAAATAAATAAAAAGGAATTAAAATTAAAGAGAAATAAAAAGAGATAATAAGTTTCTACAGAAAAAAATAAAAAAATAAAAGAGATAAGTGTGATATGATTTCAAACGTTTATTTGTTTTAAGTGAATAAGAGGGGGGCATTTCAGTCATTTTAGGTGGTTTCACATAAGCACGTGTCATGTGTCATGTGAGTTGCACATGACTTTTTCCGTCCAACTTCTTTAGGAAATAGACAAGAGGGGGTAAAGCATTACGCAGATTTTAGTTTAGGAGGCCTGATAGTGCATGATTGTAGTTCAAAAGGTAAGTGTGTGAGGTATAGTTTATAGTAAAAAAGTGTAATTTTCCCTTCTTTAAGTTGCCTATTATTATGGTAGAAAAGTGTAATTTTCCCTTCTTTAAGTTACCTATTATTATGGTAGAATGTTATTTTCCCTTCTTTAACTTTCCCTTCTGAGAGAGAGAGAGAGAGAGAGAGAGAGAGACCTGCAAAAATGGTTTAAACCAAGATTCAAGGCTGCTTGACATCTTACTTTCACATTGGCCATTAAAAAATGGTATGCCTAAACAAATAGGTGAGCGATCTGAGTTTCTTGAAGTGCCTATTGTATTACTGTGAATTTCCGGTGTACACTTCTCTTGTATCTTCTCTTGTATAGCATTACTTGGTAGAAGCTTTGGCATATGCATGGCATGAGGCCTCCTGCAAGTATCAAAAAACATTTCGAATTTCTTATCTATTACATTCAAGTGTGGTAACAAAATCTCATGAAGTAAACTTTAACCTTTCCGGTGTGAAAAGTGCAACAAAAATCTTCTCCATGGTTGCAGCCCTGCAACTTTCCAAGTTGATACTGAACCAGTCCGGTGGTCTTGCAATCTGAGGAAAGATATAATCATACCAGTGGTTTCGTGCTAAATCTACCTGAAAAAATACATAAACATACGGCACATGAGTGAGACATGAAAACAGTACAAAAATAAGGACTTCAGTGATACATAGGAAGAGACCTGATACAATTTTGAAAGCAGTGACTTGAACTGTGTTTTCAACCTGGGGTTTGACTCATTTTGGCCATTAGACTGACTGACTGGATTCAACCTCATCAACGCATTGGGAATTACCCATATACTATGTTATGAATTCTCTTTCACGTAGACAGATTTCATCAGGGCTCCCGAAAGTTGCTTGGCTTAATTTTTCTACAAATTCTGCCATATCTGTCTCATATAGAACACGTGCACCACACATTTTAATCTCAATATCCTGACTGTTGGTTTTGATCAAAGGACTAATGCAAATCCGTTCATCTAAACGTTCTCTGAACCTCTCGTGCAATATAAATAGCCAAAGCCCAAATGAACCACCATGGAAGTTTTCCTTAGGGATATTATAGACTAAGGGGGAATCTTTAAGGCCACCATCCACGTCCAAACAACAAATAAATTCATGGAAGTGTTTTGAATCCTGACCAGGAGAAACGTCCTTCGGATTCTCGACTTCAAAAATGACACATAGAGCAATTCCTTTCCAACTTTTGTTTTCGAACAGATTGGGAGGTAGTTGGATTGGAACAGAATCTACAGATGACTTAGAACTTTGATTGTTGAACCAATCTGGAAGTTTGGTTTGAGGAACAACACTGTAAAAGCCTTCAATTTGATGAATTTGCTCCTGCAAAATATTTAAAGACAAAAAGTAAAAATTATGTTTAATGCATGTTTGTATGTGCGACAGAGAGAGAGAGAGAGACCTCCATGAATCTTTGCCATTATGGTTGGAAGTGTATATCCAGTAGAGAAATCTTAGAAATTTTCCCTTCTTCTTCGTCAGCCAAGGCAAGGCAATTAATAAAAGTGAATCCTGCGTCACCCGAAGTCCAAACAACAACTTTATTTGAATAATTTTAAAGCGAAGAACATCCTCGTGCTGAAACAAATTGTGTACTTAATGGAAGATACGGCAATGATTTAAGCTGGCTACAATGATCCAACAGAATAAGTTTGAGCTCAGAAAGTTCAGAAATGCTATCAGGCAAGCTTGTAAAATTATCTTTGCTCAAATTCAGAGACTTTAGTGAGGACAAGCAGCTAAGATCATCAGGGAGTTCTCCATCCGACAGATTACAGTCACTTAGATCTAGAGATACTAAAGAGCCTAATCCTGAGAACGAGCTAGGCAAAAACAGATTGATGGGCTCTGGAACAGGATTTCTGGGTTCTGGTTCAGGACCGGTGTACGGCAAAGCTTCAATTGGCTGTTGACACTTACATCCTGATAGAGTGAGAAATTCAAGAGATGTCAAACTGCAAATGATGGTCGGCAAACTCAAAAGGTTTTTGCAGTCTTGAAGATTCAATAAAACCAGGCAAGTAAGATGCTTGATTGATGATGGTAGTTCTTCAATGGCTGTCCCATCCAAATAAAGTACCAACAAGCTTGTCATGTTGCTCCCAATCTCTGGAAACTTATTGAGTTTTGAACAGCCAGATAGAATTAAAATTTTAAGAGATTCCAAGTTGAGCTCATGTGGAAGGTTCTCAAGACATTTACAGTCTTTTAGATTTAATTGAATAAGTTGCTTAAGACCTCCAACAGATGGATGCAACTCATGCAAATCTTGTACAACCTTGGAAATTCAGCCTCTCAATATTTGGGAATCCAGAGAAGTCTGGAGTCTGGGTTAAGTTTTGAGAGTCACTCAAATCAATGAGCTTTAACTTGTACAAGTTCTGTGATAAAATAATAAGCAAATACAGAAAATTAAGCAATCAAGAACTTAATCTTAAACAAATAAGTAAAAATTAAAATTTAAAAAAAAAAAAAAAAAACTGCAGAAGTGAAAATCTTACCCTAAATTCCCTTGGAAGTTTCTGAATACAACTGCGATGCATAATGAGCTCAACGAGTTTGCGTGGCTGAAAACTCTTTGGCAATGATTGCAAAGGATAATCATGCCATTCCAACAAAAGTAACTCATTAGAAAGAAAACTAAGACAAGGAAGGGGCACCTTACAAAATTTAAGCAATCTTAGTTTAGTCATCTTTGGAATTGATTCAGCATTCAATTCTTCTTCTTCATCTGGAAGTTCTTTTAGCACAATGCCTTTTATATGTTTTGTTCCCTGGTAAGTGGTAACCAAGAACAATAAAATTAGTATACGGCAAGATATAGCACAAATTTGCATAAACTATAAAATTATGTCCATCTAAATTTATGCCTAAATGATAATCAACTTACAGTATTGCTCTTTAATACATCGAGGACATCTGGAAATCCCAACCTACTGCATTTTTCAGGCTTCTTTGATTCCTCACGAATAATTTCCCAACCCACTTGTTGTAATAAATTATGCGTCCACAATTTCCCCCCTACAATAGTAATCATAGACTTGTCCATGAGAGTGGATTTATCAATTTGGAAGTGGTGAACTGATTCTAATATATCAGCTACACGATTCTCATCCTCTCCAACAAAGAAACATGCTATGTCCAAAAATAGTTCTGTCTCCGAATCCTCCAATCCATTAACAGCTATTCCAAGTTTCTTCGTAGTTTTTCCAAGGGGTATTTCTTTTAGCTTATTCAAAGCACTTTCCCAATCCTTTTTTGTTCTTTTACACAAATAGGAACCCCAAACTTCAAGAACCAAAGGAATGCCCTGAGCATAATAGACAAAATGATTGCACAAATCCAGGAAATCATTTTCACAATGAGGTTTGTGGAAGGCTTTCAGACAAAAAAGTTCTAGAGCGTCATCATTATTTAGTCCCTTAGCTGTAAATACACTTCCAATTCCACATGTTGCCAACAAATGTTTGTTTTCAGTAGTTACAATGATTCTACTTCCTGGGCCTAACCAATTCGTATCTGGCTTCCCTACAAAATTTTCTAATTGGCTTTCTTCGTTCACATCATCAATAACAATAAGAACCTTTTTATCACGTAGGTTATTGCTGAGCACTTGGATTCCATTAGACACACCCCTTAGCCTAATATCTTTTCTACATATATCAAAAAGGAGTTGTTTTTGTAAAGTCAATAAACCAGGTTTATTAATAGAATCCTCTCCCAAAATTTTAAGAAAGCTGCTAGCTTTAAATTGATCATGAATCCTGTCAAAAACAACTTGTGCAAGAGTTGACTTGCCCATTCCACTCATCCCACATATCCCAATAAACAGAACATCATGAGTCAACTCCATATGTAGACACGAATTAATTTCCTCAAAACGAGATGCTATTCCAACAAGATTGCCCTCAATATCTTTTGGACTTTTATAATTCAGTTTCGAATATATCCAGGGAACAATGTTTCGGATAAACTCAGCCTCAGAGGCCCTATAAAAAAAGACATAACAAAAATCTGTGTCAACACAAACTCATTGGAGATGTAGGCGTTGATGTTTTGCTTGTTCAACTCAGAAAAGAGAGCTCAAAAATTGAACCAAACTACAAGTGAATTATTAGCTCCCAATAGAGAAAAATGGTTTTTAATATAAACTTGGAGCGGTAAGGACTCTAATATTCAACATGGATATTCTCCTTATTTTATTTTATTTTAAATAAAATAAAAATAAAAATAAAAACTGTAATTTAATTGAAATTCTGATTTGGCTATTCGAAACCTAGATTTCAAGTTATCAACCACTAGGATTTTTCACTTTTTTTTTTTAGTGAGAAAAACCACTAGCAATCTGATGACTACCTTATAACACCATGCCATGTAGTATACAATCTGATGGCTACCTTCTTTAAAGATAAAAAATAAAAAGTGAAATTAGATCAATCCAAATTCATAGACTCGAATCATTTTATTCAAACAACCTCAAGTAATTTTAATCAATCCAAAAAATAAATAAAAATAAAAAACCCAAAAGTGCCAAGCCAATGTGAGAAATTAGATCAATCACATAAAACACAACTAACGATTTGCGTTGAATACTCTTTTTCCTTTGAAGAAAAAATTTATTGGACTAACTCTAAACAAATTCACTATAAAATAAGTTACAAATTCTTCTTGGAATTAATACGAACTCGTGTGAAATTTTCACTCCACTCAAAACCATTCCCTATAGAAAAACCTTAATTTTTCTCATTTGTTGTGTTTTATGGTTAAAATATATATTCCTTCGTTCTAACGCACACCACATTGTATGTCTTTTTCTGTTCCCTATTTTCCCGGCTGCATATATTTAGTGACAACTTTGATTTTTTTTTTTTTTTTTTAATTCAATAATAAGGGAAAACATGTTAGTGCTACTCTTAAGCTTGAAACCTGAAACTTGAAACTTAAATTAGTGACAACCCTTTTTCTTAATCTTGCAATAATATATATAAGTTGTTTCTAAAACTACTATAAGTTATGCTTTTATGGTGTTGAAAATTTAACATCTCCATATAAAATTATTAAGTTTTGCAGTCAGAACGAGCAAAACAGATTCTCATCACGAGTAAATCAAAAGCGTTACCCGTCTTTTAAATGACGTCCTGTGAGATTGGCCACAGTTGCTAAAGCATCTCTCCACTTCTGCACCTTATTTGGATTCTCCTTTACTTCATGATTAGCAAACGCCTCTCCAAAAGTGCCCCTCTAATGCCGCACATCACTAGGATCCACATGGTAGAAAATGGGCAAAATTATCAACCTCCCTCCTTCATGCATTCAACAATCTTTGCAAGTTCTTCCAAGCACCACGAGGAAGATGCATACATTTTAGACAAAATGATGACTGCCACACTTGATTTCTCAATTGCATCCAAGAGTTCCGGCGAAATGGGCTTTCCCTTATCAAGTTCTTTATCATCCTTAAAGGTGATAATCCCTTGATCTGTCAAGGCATAATATAAATGGTCGGTAAAAATATTACGGGTGTCTTCACCTCTGAAACTGAGAAAGACATCGTATTTTGGATGGGGTTTAGGCACAGTTTGAATGCTGGTTGAAGCCATTGGCAAGTGTTTTCTACTGTTTGAGTTAAAATTCTAAGAGCACCTCCAATAGATGGTCAATATCTATTTTTTGGAGAGAACCTCACTATTCACCCTTCAACAGATTCTCTAGACCCAAATTTTTTTTTTTTTTAAAGTTGCTATAGTAATTCTCTTAATCTATAAAATAATATAGCAACTCCAAATTATTATTTTATCTTTAAAAAAAATCCAGCTGAATAAAAAAATATTCTTTCTCTTTCCTCCTCTCCTCTAATTTGTTCACCTATCTTTCTCTCAAATGTATTAAACGGTAACAAAATCAAACACAAACACAATCTAAAATCAGAATAGAAACAACAGATCAAGAACAGGGAAAAAGACAAATTTAATTAGAACAACAAATCTAAAATCAAAACAAAAACAACAGATTAAGAACATGAAAACCTATCTAAGTTCCATTGTAACAACAAAGTGAATCAGAACAAGGAAAAAAAAAAAAAAAAGATAGACGAAGGCCAACTCTCTCTGCCATCTGTATGTGTGTGAGTGAAGTGAGATGAAGAAGAAAGAAAATAAAAAACAAAAATGCAAACATAGAGGAGAAGTCAAAAGATCATGGTCGACTCTGTGTGTGTGTGAAGTGAGCCGAAGAGGAAAGAAAATAAAAGTAGAAATAGAATTCAAAAGATCATGCTAAAAAGTGTTATTGGGGAAATTATTGTGTACTCTCAGAGTACCATAAATGCGTACTCCCTCCTCTCACATGAATGGTGAGTCTCACTAATTAAATTTATGGTGGGACCCATCATTCATGTGAGAGAAGAGAGTATGCATTTATGGTACTTTGAGAGTACCTAATAATTTTTCGTGTTTTTTCTAGACTCAAGTAAAAATAGAAAAGTTAAAAAAAAAAAAAAAAAAAAAAAAAAAAAAGAGAGCAAGAGAGAGAGAGAGCTAGAAAAATGATGCAGAATAAACTAGAAAAAGAAAAAGAATGGTAAATGGAGATGGGAGTGCGATACGTGTGTGTTGGAGAAAAAATCAAGAGAAAAAAAAAGGTATAGATGAAATTAAAAAATAAAAAAATAATATAAAAGTAAGAAATGACAATTAAGGAATGTTACTATAATATTTTCATAATAAATCTTAAGTAATAGATTGTTATTAGCTAATATTGGTGAGTAAAAAAATAATTTCAGTGGTGGGGTTCAAATTAGAACTAGTAATAACTTTTCACATAAGATTTTAATGTGATTCTGATGAAAATATTACGAGAAATGTGATAAATATAACATTTTTCATTGAAAAATATAATTATTGAGAATAAATATAAGAAAAATAAATAATAATAAAAAATAATGAATAAATGAAAAAATAATATTTAAATGAGATAAAAAAAATAAAAAATTTATTAAAAAATATATTTAAAAAAATAAAAAAATAAAAATTAAATATTATTATTTATTGTCCAAATAATACAAAAATTAAATTCTCTATATTTTCCTCTACTCTTTTGCTCTCATTCAAATTGCACTGCCCTTCTCTCTTCTACACCAAATGGCCGAACAGCCTTTTTCTTTTATTTCTTCACCTTTTCCTTCTTTTCTTCCTTCCACACTCTTCACATCAAATCACAATAAATGCAAGCTAACTTGTCTCGACTCTTGTAAAAATGACTTTAATTCTTCTCGTTGGAAAGCTTCTTCAGCAAGTTCAATTTGCTTTGCTGGCCTCTTGCCAAATTTTCAACTAGCTCGTTATGTGTGATAGTACAATTTACAAGTTGTCGCGTCTGCTCACTGCTGTCACGCCAAGTGAATTAGCAAATGAGTATCACACAAACACGGGACAGAATAACTTATGCGTTGCATCTATTTGTTGTTGTTGGCTTAAAAATTTTATACTAGGCCCCCATCCCATATTGAAAATCTTTTTTTTTTTTTTTTTGATGTGCACTGATTTGATTTTTTTTTTTTTTTTTTTTTTTTTTACTGTTGGCTTATTTGGGACCCATAATTAAAGTTTTGGATTTTGAGATTTGGGACCCATAATCTTCTATATCTTTAACAAAAACAAACACAAAAAAAAAATGTAATTAAGTTATAAGGCTCTTGGCATAAAAATTAGCATTAAAAATAAAACTTCAATATTATGACCATAGTATTGCTAGACATCAACGCCTCAAAGAAAGTGTTAAATCATTTTTAATTGTGCCAATGGCTACTAAGGAATAGAATATTAATAACCTACCAATTTATTTACAAAGTGATTGTACGTATACCTACTCTTATCATTTTTATTGCAAATATGAAGCAAACATATTCAATCATGAATATTATTAAATAAATTTTCACAATAAAATGAAAAACGATATTTCAAAAGACTATTTGATATGGTACATCAAACGAAAACTGTTGCAAGATTTAGTATAAAACTTTAATTATATATATATTTTTTAATTTAAAAAATTGATTTCAATTTTAATATGCCATAAATGTTTGAGTTGAAATGTATTAAAAAATAATAATTTTTGTTTCTTTTAATGTTTTTTCAATACTTAATAGATATTTTCTTTATTTTTCACGATTTAATTTATTTTTGCATTTTATTATATTTCTTACTTGAATGACCAAAAAATTTTGGTTCATGTCCCCCACCCCACCTCACCAAACCGAAAAGGCAAATTCCTGAGTCCAACACTACAAAATATTTTTCATACTTTATCCTTAGAATTGTTAACAATAGTGATTGAAACAACATCAATTTCACCTAAATTTATTATTGACATAAGTTTTACTAAGCATCAATCTCAATACTTAATTTTTTTTTTCTAAAAAATAAACACTTAAAAGTTATCATGATTTTTTAGTGGAGTTGTGGTGTGTCTTTGTGTTAGAACCCCTTTCCCTCTCCCTTGTGTGTGTGTGTTTGTTTCTAAAAAAAAAAATGGTAATTTATATGTTTCAAGGAGTTCAAAAGGTATTATTTAAGGGTCATGCTAACGAGTGCCCTTAGGTATTATTTAAGGGTCATGCTAACGAGTGCCCTAAGGGCACTCGTTAATAATTCATTTTAGGAAAATTTTAATACCACTTTTATGGGAAATGAAAAAAGCTGTCAAAATATTAATTACTTTTTTTCATTTCCCATAAAAACTTTTTTTAAATGGATTATTAACCAGTACCCTAAGAGCACTTCTTGGCATTTCCCATTATTTAAAATCTTAATGTTCATTTATGTTCCTATAATGTATGACTTGAAAGTTTGTGCTCACTGCCTCACTAACAAGTTACAACTCCATGTCCCTGCAAAAGAGAAACATTTCAACTACATTTTGATCATGTCAAATTTTAAAAATCCTATCATGATCATATATGTAATCTCCATTATGTTTAAATAGTTTAGAAATGTGTTACATTTATAATATTTTCACAATAAATCATATGTTCTAAGTTGTTATTATTATAATTTGAATCCATAACTTAAATTACATTTTTTCTCACTCATAATAACTTATTACTTAAAATTTTTGTTGAAAATTTTGTGAATATAACATATTTTAATGTTTTCTTAATAACAAAATGTTTTATTAATAATTAGTAAACAATATATGGAATCATGCGAGGTTTTAAATAAAATATTTTCTTTAATCATTGCACATTAATTTAGGGCTATTTTGCCACTTATTCAATATCTATCACTTGGACAACTTGACATTATTCATCAATTAATAACAATGTTATGGATTCTGTTCCGTTCCGGCCGAAACGGCAGGAATATCTCATATCGGTGTGTAAATTGGAATGGTAATACCCTCCATTCCACCTCGGATTAATTTTCGCCCCATTTCGGCCCGTTCCGGTCAATTCCGGCCAATTTCGGCTGAAATTCATTTTCCGATCTGTATGATTTTGGCTTCTTATTTTCCCATCTTGAACTTGATCAGCGTCCTATAGCTCCTAGTCTCTTTATCATCTCTCACTATCTGACCCTCTAAACTATGACAGAGAAGTTGAAAATAAAATTGAAAAGCAAGATGAAGCAAAAATGCTGTGACTTGTGAAAAAAGAAAAAAGAAAACAAAAAGGAGATGAAGAAGATGAGAATGAATGGAGAAAAGAGCTCAAACGTGAAATGATGAAGAAAGTGAAAGACTAGCAGTCTGCAATAATGAAAGATAGAAGAAGTAGCATTAGTAGGTTATACTGTTATAGTAAATACCCTAAGATGTGATGACTTAGGAAAACCAATAAAACTAGAAATGGCAACGGGTCGGGTTTGGGAGGGGTTTCTTTATCCTTTAACCTGCCCCACCACCCGCCACCTGAAACCCAAACCTGCCTTTTAAAAGGTTTAATGGGTCAAGGAAGGAGAATTCAGATTGGAGAGAAGTAGTAAGAGGTGTGAGCAAAACTCTTTTTCTTCATGACAAAGGATTCTATTTTCCGTTGCAGCACCTAAGTCCCATTACACAACAATGTTTGGAATCAATATCGTCATGCTATGAATAAGTTGTGTTTGTTTCGGGTGTAAAAAGAAAATGAAAAATATTTTACACCATCAGGGGTGCTTGGGTTGGCTGAAAAACTAAGTCTAATGGAAAATCATTTCCCTTGACTGTAAAATATGAAGGCCTGAAGTGTAAAATAGATTACACATCTATTTTACCTTCAAACCATTTTCAGAGGAAAAAAAATGAACTGAGAGAGAGAGAGAGAACCGCCCTCGAGAGAGAGAGAGGCTGGTCACCTGAACTCGAGATCAACTCCACTACCATTTGGGACGTGTCTCTTACTGCCAATCAAGCAAAGCTCGACTCCACCGCTGATTTGCCCTCTTTCTCTCTTCCTCCCTCTGCCACCCATGTCACCGATCTACCCTTTTTCTCTCTACCCATGTCGAGTGACCCACCCTCCGCCGCTCAATCTCACCTCCACCGCCTCTAGATTGAATCACCGGCTAGCCCATGATTGATCTCCCTCCCTCTCTCTCTCTCTCTCTCTCTCTCTCTCTCTCTCTCTCTCTTAATTTGACTAGATTTGATGAATGTTTTTGTTTGGTTTTGTTTCTTTTGTGTTTATATATTGAGAAATGATATTATATATTTGTTTGGAAGTTGAGAAAATGTGAGCAACTAGTGAAAAATGTGTTTTTTATAATATTTTCAAGAACACAACCAAACACTTAAAAATATTTTTTTAAGCATTTTTTAGAGTGCTACCAAAAACCTGAAAATATTTTCTTTTACAAAAAATATTTTTACTTGAAAATATTTTACACTTGAAAAACGTTTTACATAGAACCAAAAACAGCCAAAATGACAAACCAGACCCGAGAGAAGAGACCAAAATAAAAGTGCATCGTCTTAAAAAATGTAATAGACAGTACGTATTGGTCTAGGAAAGAATAAGCAAAAGGAGTGAACCTTTTACTCTTTTTCATGGAAAAGGATTCTATTTTCCCACAGCATGCAACACTTGGGCTCCCCACATCGGTGGAGTAATCATGCTGTGAATATCTCGTTTCATGCAATACACACATAGGTGATAGGATAGCACATCCTTTTTTTTTCTTGGGCGATTACATATATCAGTGTAATCCATACGACTCCACAAGTCTTATTATGAGGGCAGAGTACAGATACAGTGAGTCATTCCATTGGGAGTCACTGAGGAAGATGAGTGGGAAATGCGGTCTCTGGGCTTTGGCATTTCTGGGTATATGAAGGCATTTTTCCCAATGCACAGCCGACCAAGATTCAGTATCTGTTTCACATGGAGGTAGGCCACACCTTGCTTCTAATAATTTTCTCATAAGTCTTGCATACCCACTTTCCAAGTCAACAAATCAGAGAAACTAAGGTGTTGTTTGGATTTTGCCAAACTGAGTTAACAAAACTGTTAACTCATAATCCAAAAATTGTGGGCCCCACATGGACAATGTCTATTTGGCTTATTTTTCTGATGTTAACTCAGTTAACAAAACTGAGATTTTTGGGTTTTGAGTTATCAAACTTGGAAACTCTGGAGGGCTGTTTCCAGTTTTTTCAAGTTTTGAGTTATGTTATCTCAGTAGCAATAGGTGTAATTTTCATCAAGTTTTGGGTCTCACAGTAGTGTTACATTACATCAATGTAGATGCAGCGGACCCACTAAGCTCCCAACGGTACTTTTGTGTTTACTTTCCCAACTACCCAACACTTCAGCACTTCACTACTTCATTCATCACTTCCATTTTCCTTCTCCAAAACCCACAGCACAGCAACAACTGAAGCGCATCTCTCTGCCGATCAACACCTTCAGCACAGCTCCATGAACCGATTTTGTTTATGGTGAGACCCATATTCAGCCCCTCCATTTGTTGGGTTTTATTTTGATATTTTTTGTTTTTTCCATGTTCCTCCATTTCCTTCATTTCCATGTTCCTCCATTTTTTGTGTTGTGTTTATTGAGACCTTGAGGAATGGCTGTGAATGCTTGTTTATTTATGCCTCTTTTTTTACTCTCTACTCAAGAATAGCTTTTATGCCTCTTTTTTATGTTTTTTTTTTTTTTTTTTTTTTGGAAGTTTCTGGGTTTTTTCCTCTGTTACAGCCATGGTATTGTGAACAATGTCTGCTTTGCTCTATTGTTGGCTTAGGAAAAAAAAAAAATTTTATCTGTACCGAAACTCTAACAAAACACCGTCACAGATTCCTTGAGGTTTAACACTCTCATGCGAAACACATTTTTTTCAGATTGTAAAGTTCATGAATAATGGGAGCAAGTTATGAGAATGTGTTACTTAAATGAAAGCTCTTGGAAGTCATTGAAAAAGCCTTGTAATTAAGTTGAAACATTTAATGTGATTGATGAAGCACAAATTGCTTTAAGTATAATGAATGCAAAGTAGTAGGTGTAATTCTGTACCTATTTACGGTATGATTTAGAACCAAGAGTCATACAATGCATGCTATAGTGCTCAATTTCCTTAAATGCAGTTTTGCTACATTCCAGTAACTCACACAAGAGTCATACGATGCATGTTGGCGACATAGTGTTTTGTTATGGAAAGGGCGTGAAGAGGAGAGAGAGACACAATGCGGGTGACCATTCTATACACCTGATTTGCAATTGGTTTTTGTGGGACCCAGTGAGTGACATAAAGGTGAGTGTTGGAATTGAAAAACCTACTAAGATATTCCACCCAAACAACCCATGGACTGAGTTATAAGAAATTGGGGTATTTTTTAGTGAAGAGTGATGAGTGATGAGTGATAAGTGACTAAAATTGAGTGAAAAGTGATGAAAAAAAAAAAACCAAATAGGGCCTAAACATTACATAGCAAGAAAGAAGCAAAGAATATAAATTATAGAAAGAGGTTATTTTAGTTTAGAGAAATAGGTTCCTGGTTTTGATTTTTGTTTTTGCTGGTAAATCGGGATGGTTGAAAAAGTAAAAAGACTAAACGGGTTGTAAAATGCAGTGTTAACAATTATGAGTTGAAGAGTGGAGAACCCGAGATTGATTAGGCCTACGTTCCATAGGAATAATGGTACAAACCCAGTTGAGCTTCTTGGTTACTTCGAGGGAACCAAGACCTCATTTAAAGTGAATACCCGTTCAATAATAATATTTTTCAGCTTATTTTATTAATCAACATCAAGCCATATAAATAGATGGCTTTACAACATAAAGCTAACATTTAAATTTAAAAGAAACCTAATCTTTATCTACTAGAAGTAGATAAGATTTATTATAATACTAAGCTAACAATCTATCCTATCATTATCTAATTACCCAACTCAATATTTTCCAATTGACACTTTTCTAGGAAAAAAAAAACACACCTCAAATTATTTCTCATCCTAGCAAGGGACAGAAATAAGATTACGTCCTATGGTGGGTGCAAAAAGTACACCGAACGTATGGAGGTCTCTTTTTTCAAGTTTCATGATTTTAATAATTCCATTGCTTAATGCATGCAATAAACATCATGGACCATGTATACACATAGACTGGCTTTACCCTCTTTCATGTCAGCAAATAATTCTCTCTTCATTGTCACATGGTGTGACAAGGTAGAATCTACCCACCAAACTTTGAAGTCAACATTATTCAAATTCTACACAAATTATGTCTTTGGAGCCTCCAAAAATTAGGTTTGCTATTAATTTTATTTTCTCGATAATTAGTTTGATAATGATCAATTTTCCTTATTTAAAATATTTTCCCTTACCCCTTTTTCTTCTTATCACTATTCTTGAAAATATTTCCTTTTGCCTTTGAAATTTTTAGAAAAGTTTTTATTTTTAATTTTTAGGGGTTTTATTATTAAAAGAATTAACATTAGAAATCTTGAAGTGTTCCTTTCATTTCTTCTTTCCACTTATATCCGTAAAGAAGTTGAATTTTCCATTGTCACATAGGACATAAAACAATTAAGAGCAACCACTACAAACTCACATGAATCAAGCAAGTAGGAGTATGCATCGGTTAGGCTAGGTCGAGTTAAAGGGATTTTTTTGACATAACCCACCATGTTAGGTTAAAAAAAATTCAACCCAACCCAACTCACATGGGTCGGGTTGAACCCATGGGTTGGACAATTTATTTTATTACTATTTATTATTAAATTGAGCAGAAAAAATATAAATATAAATATATTAAAAAAAAACTCAAAGATTAGTATCAATGTAACTCCTTAAAGGCAAACAACACTAATGGCTAAACAACAATAGTAAAAACAATAGGGAGAGGGCCAAATAGAGACAAACTTACAAAGCAAGATAGAGAGAAAGGGACACCGCAAGTCGGCAAGAGAAAATATTGTACAGTAAGAAATAGACCTGTAATTTGAGACAAAGCAAAAACATTTAAAAATCAGCCAAAAGAAAACTAAGAAATCAATAAAGCAAAAACTAAACATTGATCCACCACGGCAAGAGAGATAAGCAAATAGAGCGAGAGAAAAGCCAGAAATAGAGAAATGGAGTAAGAGAAAGAAACCCAAGTACCTGCACCTAACACTGGAAGAGAGAACCACCAGAGTAAGAAAGAGACATGAGGTTGAGACAACACAAAATCATTTAAAAATTAGTAAAAAGAAAACTAAGAAATCAACAAAGCAAAAAATAAATACTGATCCACCACGATAAAAGAGATGAAAAAATTGAGAGAGAGAGAGAGAGAGAGAGAGAGAGAGAGAGAGAGAAACATTGAGAAATTTTACCTAACACCGAAAGAGAGAGCTACCACCGAAAAGATAGAACCATCGCCAAGGCGGTGATAATAGCTGATGGACGGTAGTGGCTCAGGAGAGGGAGAGAGGGTTAGGGTTCAAAAGAGAGTGAAGTGGGAGAGGGGAGTGGGAGGCAGCACATTAAGAGAAAATGTTTTAGGGTTTGTGTAAACTAATTGGCTTTTATATAGGATAGGAAGAGCTGGTTATTTAAAAAAATTTATTAATTATATAATATATTTTAAACATATATTAGATATATAAGTGGGTTGGGTCGGGATAGGCAAGTTTGGAATTTTATAACCCGAACCCAACCCGATCCACTATCAAAAAAAATTTTGTAACCCAACCCAACCCAACCCGCCAAGCCCTAAAAATTGACCTAACCCGGCAGGTTGGGTTGGGTTAGGTTGGGTCGGTTTTAGTAGGTGGCGGGTTGGCTGCACACCCCTACAAGCAAGCTATGAAAAATAGTAGACACTTGCATCCTATTAGTAATTGCCTAGTATAGCTAACTCTTTTGCAATAATTGACAATTTATTGACATGTTCAATCACTTTGTCACCTTATTTCATTGTGGTTTCATTAAGTGTGGGTTTGGATAGTGGGTTTTGTGGAGTTACGTTTTCAACCTGCGTTTCAGTTTTTTTTTTTTTTTTTTTTCTTCCCTGCCGCATTGTTTGACTTCTGGGGGACAAAAATTACTGTGCATGAACAGTGCGGCACTGTTCACGCACTGTTCATGCACTGTTTATACATTAAAAAATATTAAAAATGGGACCCACGGTACTATTCACACATTTAAAAATTATTTTGCTACAATGTTTTCAGCAACAATCAGTTTTCAGCAACTTTCAGCAACAATAAGCTCTATCCAAACGGACCCATAGTGTGGGTTTGGATAGTGGGTTTTGTGGAGTTACGTTTTCTGCACTGCGTTTTCACTTTTTTTTTTTTTTTTTTTGGCCGGCTTTTTTGACTTTGGGGGACAAAATTTATTGTGCATGAACAGTGCGACACTGTTCACGCACTGTTCATGCACTGTTCATACATTAAAAAATATTAAAAATGGGACCCACGGTACTATTCACACATTTAAAAATTATTTTGCTACAGTGTTTTCAGCAACAATCAGTTTTCAGCAACTTTCAGCAACAATAAGCTCTATCCAAACGGACCCTAAATCTCTCAATTAAAAGTTGAGCATATGTTTGAAATGTTTTAGCACGTATATTCTTCAACAAGAATTTTAATATCAAGTTCCATGAATATAAATAAAACATCTCTGTCAAGAAGGATTTCATCTTAGGTTAGGGTTTGACATTTCATTTTGGAGATTTTGAATTCAATCGGGCCTGAGTTGTCTAACTAGTGAGGAGGGTGTTGATGATAAATGGGTCATGTAAGAGGGTGTTGATGATAAATGGGTCATGTAAGCGTCACATGGGATTCATAGTAGTAGGGGTGGCAAAATCTAACACGAACCCGACACGACTAACCTGTTTATAAACAGGTCATGCATTGAGGCTAAATGGGTTCTGGTCATATTCGGGTTGACATGGTTAAACTGCTTAATAAACGGGTTGGGTTCGTGTTCAACATGCGAACCCATCTGCACAGTTTAGCTTATTAAGTTATTAGTTTTTTTTTTTTTTTTGCTTAATTTATAGTTGTTTTTATATTTTCTATATTTATGGTTGTAATTGTATTTTAATTTTAGATATATGGAAATTGATAAAAATTATATAGGTTAGGTATGATCTATTAATGAAATAGATTATTAAATGGGTTATTTGTATTGACTTTTACATGACTTGTCAATTAAATGAGTTAAATGTGTCAGGTCGGGTTGACCTGTTTAATAAACAGGTCGTGTTCGAGTTGAGGATTCTTGACACATTTACTAAACAGGTCAGGTTTGGGTCAACCCATTTAGTCGAATACTTATGGCTTGACGCGATACGAACCCGACCCGCAAACACGAATTGCCACCCCTAAATAGTAGTGGAAGCTAATGTGGAAGGGGTGATGTGAAAGGACTATTTATAGTTTAATTTAATTTATGCCACTTGTGCATTCCATCTGTTACCTAAGCAAATTCCATTAGTCATCTAACGGTAGGGATCAAATTAATTGTGACTTAAAAATAGCAGGGACCAAATTGACTGCTTCCAAAATGTAGAGACCAAATTGACCATGACTCAAAAATGTAGGTACCAAAATGGTGTTTTCACCTATTCTTCAACAAGAATTTCAATATCAAGTTCCATCAATATAAATAAAATATCTCTATCAACTTTATCGTCCCCTCTACATTTTCTTTGCAGAAACATTAGCATTTGAGGTGGTGGACTTAAGACATCAATATCAATGATATACTCAACCTTGTTTGGGAGGACAATGTGAGGGATACGACATTTCCAAATAAGAAAAATTATTCCCATTTAATTTATATGTTTTGCTTAATTTTAATTATTATTTTACTCAACATGGCTAAAATTAAAAAAGGAACAAAAACTGAAAAAATAAAAACTAATTTAGAAATCTGACTGTGATGGAGGAACCTAAAACTAATGCAATGTTTGTTGGGGTGACAAGGGGAATGATGGAAATAGGGAAGCAAAAATAGGTATTTTTTCCCATTTTATTAGAGAGAAAAGGTGGAGAAAGGAAAATGGAGAGGTGAAGGATATTTTCCACCCGGGCTCACCATTTTTAATCAGCCTGAATTAGGTTAAAAAGAGAGGTTATATTGAGGGGAGATATCCAAAATTACAAATCTACCCTTACATATTAAGTCAAGTTATTGTCGAGTGAGTTGATTCAGTTGAATCATGGTTGTCCTCCACTCAAACCATGACAGACCTCCTGTTTATTGGATTTACAATCATTATACTCGCTTAACTCAACCTCTACCTATGGTCCTTCCCTTGACTTGTCTTCCTCCACTCATGCCGCTCGATTTCGCCTTGTTGTTGACTTCAGCCTTCGCCTTAGCTAGGTGGACGAAACAAAGTTCTAATTGCTAAAGCTATATGGGTTTCATTAGAGACAATAGAACCTATTTGAAAATTTTATTTTCCCATATTAGCTGCCTCAGTTTTGGGATTTTTTGGTGTTATACCTTATTCTCTTTATTTGTATGAGGTTTTTTCTTGTTTTTGAGAACTAAGTGTGTTTCACTTTAAAAATAAATAAATTACACATATATTATAAAAGTCCATAATAAATTTAAATATACTTTTTGTAGAGACCGGGTTCGGGCACTTCCCTTTTGGAGAAGAGTGGATCTAAGCCCAGTTAACCCTATACAATAAATTTGTAGAGAGTGGATAGAAGGATTAGGCATTAGTGAATGATACAACGGTTGATGTGGGTTTACAAGATCATCAAGTGAGATTTAGCTAAGTTTTCTAAGGGAAAGTTTGTCCTCGGCCCAATCCGAGGAGCTCTTCCCTGATTGATAATGAAAATAGGGGTTGCCACCGAACCCCCGAACCCCTCCTTCTCTGGGGGTTCATTCTATTATATAGTCCTGTTCAGCTGATCTCTGCCTTCTACTTGTTGATCATCTGAGCCTGTGTCTGAGGGCTTGTCCCATCAACCGCCTTGCCAGACCTCCTGTTAGTTGGAGTAACCAAAGCATCACTGTTCAACGGTCAATTCTTCATTAATGCGGCCAGAGTGTCAGTTGCGTGCTTTTAATGTGGGGATGACAGCTTCCTTACAGATTACTCCTTCACCATATTCCCCCGACCGACCTTGGGTACTTGTCTTTTTCTTTGACCTGCCCTGAGAGGGTGCTTTTGGTGTGGCGCCGACCTTCCCTTCTTTGATATCGGCCAACCGAGGACATAGTCGTCCTCGGCAATGCTCCTTGACAATTTGAGCCTTCCCCGTTCATTCTCGGATACTGCATTATCCTCGACATGGGCCTTGGGCCCGATATGGAGTGGGTCGAGGTTGGCAAATCTTCGGGCCCCATAATAGCCTCTCAAAATTATGCTGCCCGGCTTTTCGAGCGGGGAGGGGGATTTTGATGTCCTCGGGTCCTTGTCATGGTCTGGCAAATCTTGTCTTCCTATCGGTACCAAAATCCTTCCAACTGTTTAGGGAACACTCCTAGCGTTTCGGTACTTGAAGCGTGCCTTCATTAAATTTTGGCGGCTCTGTGTCCTCCACATTCAACGGTGTGATGATGAATTGACGGTAGAGATACCTTTGACTTAATGGGTGGGAACGCCCGTGCGGTTACTTTTAATTGGGGGTATAAATACCCAATCGAACCGATTTGCCCCTTCACTTTTGCATTCAGGAACTCTTGCGCACATACGCCGAACTTGGTCAAGCCTCCAACCGACCTTACATCTCCTTTCAACATAGAAGGCCTGTCCGAGGAGTCTTTCCTCATTCCTGTAACTTCTTTTCTCTTTCTGGTTCATACTTTTCTGCTTGAGTTCCTTGTCCTCTTATTCCTCTTTCTCTCTCCTTCGTTTTTCCCTGGGTGCCTCGTTAGTTCTTTAGGATGGGTAGGTTTAAGAAATTAGTTGAGTTTGAGGAGGCGATGGAAAAATTCGTTGCCGACTACAAGATCCCCGATACAATGGGTTTGAGGTACTGTGGAGAAGGGGAGTGGTGCATAGGAGAAAAGAGGGTGAGGTGGCGATTCCCATAATCGCCTTTCTAGAGGGTGGTATGAAGATCCCCATGGGGCCAGTGATGAGGGATTATCTTAGGCACTTCGGCTTATCTCCCACCCAGTATGCCACCAATGTGTTCAGGATCTTAGGTTGTGTAAATGCCCTGAACGAGAAGATGAGGCTGGGGTTAATCCACCACGATGTAAACTGGTGCTACAACCTCCAGTGCATTAAGGGGAAGTCTTATTACATGAAGACGAGGGACAATAAGATCCGGCTCATTTAGTGCTTCCCTGAGTCCAGTAAGGGTTTGAACAAAGACTTCCTCATTGTGTCCGGAGAGTGGCACGATGGCCTTCATTGTCCAACAGTGGAGGGTACACCAGGTGGGGTATTCAGACTAGGAGAGGGTCAATTTCTTGTGCTTTCGTGCTTTTCTTTGCTTGGTTATTAACAGGAACTTGTTTTCTTTCATGTAGATCCGCACGCTTTTGAGCGTCACTTCAGCTTGGTCAATAAGGAGGATTTGCAAACGGTACTGAGGTCGGAGATTTTTGTGAATGAAGCCAACAACCAAGTAAGAGCCGCTCATAAGATCTTAGGATACGATCCGATTCAAAGATCGCTCTCGGCTCTAAAGTATGTGATCCGAGCTAAAGATCCTCGGCTGCATAAGATCACCATAGTCGAGCACGGATTTTTGATCCCCGAAGGATCTCCCGTTCTGGAGGGCGTACCGTTGGTAGGTACCTCTTCATCACCTCAAGTTACAGAGGCTGAAGGGGGAGAGCCAATAGAAGAGGAAGTGGCTGACTCAGGTCCGTCTGAAGACCAGTTTGACGTGTTCAACCAATTCCACTCTCCCGAGAACCCTTCTGGCGATTTGGGTGACCCCAGCTTAGCTGAAGCGGACTTTTTATCCGAAGAAGCCTCTCATCGGTTGAAGATGTGTTTCAAGAGACGACCTCAGACAAGCCTGCTGGCCTTGATTGAGGAGCAGCCGGGGAAGGATGCGCCGGGAAAGTCTCCTCCCAAACTTCCTCCTCCCCCACCCCAACAGAGTTCGCCATCTGGGTCCAAGCCCACAAATCCTAAGCAAAAGAAAGACAAAGGAAAGAAGCCTAGGGGGGATAAAGAGTCTAATCCTTCCCAGGACGATGACGACGCTCAGCGGCTCTCAAAGCAGCTAAGAGCAGGGCGCCGAGGTCAGGACAAACAGACCATCGTCCAGCCCAGGGCCCAGGCTTGGCTCCCTGCCCCCACGCTCCATGGGGAGCCCTTGATGGATGATGCCTCCCTCAGGGACCTTCGAGGGGGTGAAGGTGCGCATGTGGCTGACGCATTGGGGAGGTCCTTGTTACTCCCCACGGATATGGCCTAGCTGGAGGTTTTGGGGAGCAAGGAGGTCTTCCTTGGCCTCAAACAATGTTTGGGCATGGTAAGTTTTCTAATCACTTGTGATTCTCTTGACTTCCTTCCTTTTGGCTCCTTACTTATCGTGCATTGGTTTTAATTGGCAGGCTGTCCAAGTTACCTTTAGGTTGGAGGGTATAGCCAGTAGCCAAAGCAGGGCCGCAGACTTGGAGCGTGACAAGCTGCTAGACACTGCGCGGACCCTCAAAGTCTCCAATGCCGATCTTTCAAAGGTGAGGGAGGAGTTGGAGGAGATGAAGAGGGCTCAAGACATCGCCGAATCAGGCCTTGCTAGTGCCCAAAAGCAGGCCCTAGATCAAACGGAGCGCCTGCTTAAGGCAGAGGATCAACTGAGGGTCGCCAAAGAGGAGGTCGCGACCCTGAAAAAGAGGTTGCTCGAGGCAGAGGGGGCTAGAGGTGTTGCGAAATTCACCAAGGATAAGGCCTTGAAAGCCAAATAAGAGGCTGAGTCTGCCAGGGCTGAGGTTGAGGCTTCCAAAGGTAAGGCAGAGTAGGAGGCCTACGAGTCAGGGGTAGCTGAGATAGAAGCCACCCTTAAAGCTCAAGTTCCTGGGGTATGCAGACTTTACTGTTCCCAGGTGTGGAATAAAGCCTTGAAACAAGCAAGTGTTGAGACTTCATCTGACCTGTGGAAGGCAAAAAGTGTGTACTACCCTCCTGCCATTTGTGAGGCTGCTCTTCCCAGCTCCGAGGCTGAGGTGACTCCTGAGGGAGTTGGGGCTGTTCCTGATGAAGATGCCCCGGCTGCTACTACTTCGGACGAGCCCCCTGAGGGAGGAATTGAGATGAAGCTGAAGGAATGATTCTTCATGGCGTCTTTGCTTTGTTTGTTTGTTTGTTTTTTTTTAGCATTGTAATGGCACTCTTACCTTGCGTAACTCTTAAAGATTCAATGAAGTGCATATTTTATTTTCTCTTATTCGTCTTATTTGTATTTTTTTTTTACTTGCACAATCCTGCCTTTAATTGCGCTTCAGCTGACCACATCGATGATTATAATAGCGTATGGAGGTTTATGCAAATGGAGACCTACCTCTCTCTTGTCTTTAATTTAGAATCGGGGAACTCTCTAGATATGGGTTTAAAGCTATGGAAATAGGGGAACTCTCTAGATATGGGTTGGATCAGGACCAAGTCTATCGAACCCTAAAATGCTTTAAGTGATGCTCATGGGCTTGGTCTTGAGATCCCATCGTAGGAAAGGTTACCATCCTCTACAGTGCTCATTATTAGAACCAAAGTGGTCAGCCTCGCCGCAGGTTTGGGTCCGCGGACAATACAAGACTTTAGTTCTGTCTAGTTCTTAAATCCTCCTGAAGTGACCAGTTTCTCCATAGGTTTGAGTCCGTGAACCATGCAAGACCTTGGTTCTGTCTAGTACTTAGATTCCCTTGAAGCAACTAGTTTCCCCGCAGGTTTGACGCCGAGGACCATGCAAGACCTTGGCTTAGCTTAACACTTGGTCTTTCGTGAGTGAATAGTTTTCCCATAGGTTTGAGTCCGAGGACCATGCAAGACCTTAGTTCTGTCTAGCACTTGATTCTTCTTGAGTGACTAGTTTCCCCATAGGTTTGAGTCCGAGGACCATGCAGGACCTTGGTTCTGTCTAGCACTTGATTCTTCTTGAGTGACTAGTTTCCCCATAGGTTTCAGTCCGAGGACCATGCAAGACCTTGGTTCTGTCTAGCACTTGATTTTTCTTGAGTGACTAGATTTCCCATAGGTTTGAATCCGAGGACCATACAAGACCTTGGTTCTGTCTAGCACTTGATTCTTCTTGAGTGACTAGTTTCCCCATAGATTTGAGTCCGAGGACCATGCAAGACCTTGGTTCTGTCTAACACTTGATTCTTCTTGAGTGACTAGTTTCCTCATAGGTTTGAGTCTGAGGACCATGCAAAACCTTGGTTCTATCTAGCACTTGATTCTTCTTGAGTGACTAATTTCCCCATAAGTTTGAGTCCAAGGATCATGCAAGACATTGGTTCTGTCTAGCACTTGATTTTTCTTAAGTGACTAATTTCCCTATAGGTTTGAGTCCGAGAACCATGCAAAACCTTGGTTCTGTCTTGCACTTGATTCTTCTTGGGTGACTAGTTTCCCCATAGGTTTGAGTTCGAGGACCATGCAAGACCTTGGTTCTGTCTAGCACTTGATTCTTCTTGAGTAACTAGTTTCCTTATAGGTTTGAGTTCGAGGACCATGCAAGACTTTGGTTCTATCTAGCACTTGATTCTTCTTGAGTGATTAGTTTCCCCATATGTTTGAGTTCGAGGACCATACAAGACCTTAGTTCTGTTTAGCACTTGATTCTTCTTGAGTAACTAGTTTCCCTATAGGTTTGAGTCCGAGGACTATGCAAGACCTTAGTTCTGTCTAGCACTTGATTCTTCTTGAGTGACTAGTTTCCCCATAGGTTTGAGTCCGAGGACCATGCAAGACCTTGGTTCTGTCTAGCACTTGATTCTTCTTGAGTGACTAGTTTCCCCATAGGGTTGAGTTCGAGGACCATGCAAGACCTTGGTTCTGTCTAGCACTTGATTCTTCTTGAGTGACTAGTTTCCCCATAGGTTTCAGTCCGAGGACCATGCAAGTCTGTCTAGCACTTGATTCTTTTTGGGTGACTAGTTTCCCCATAGGTTTGAGTCCGAGGACCATGCAAGACCTTGGTTCTGTCTAACACTTAGAGTTTTCTTTACTGCTTGGAATGAGGGGGCTCATCCTCAGCGTTGGGGAGCCTGCCCTTAGAGTGATAACTGCCTTGAGCTTGCTTTGCTAAGGGAGGACCCTTCTTCGGTCTTGCTCTTTAGCCTGGCGCGCCACTTCCAATTACGAGGCGTCTTTTGGGCTATTCGAGTAATGCGCTTGACGCTTTGGTGCACAAGGCGCATTCTCATTAATATCCTTGCAGATTTACGAGGATCCAGCGGCTGGTAAGCTCTTTGGAAGTTGGGCGGAGTTAATACCTCCAGTAATTCTTCCTTAGGATTCTGCGCGGTCTGATTTTCACCAGCTCTTGCCTTCTATAAAAGACACTTTGGGATAATCTTTTTCTCAAGTCTCACAAACACTTGGGTTCAATAGGGACTCAAGGCTCTTCGTTTTTTGGGAATTTTCAAGGGCCTTGCCAAAATAGTGACTTGTACCCGAGGAGATGGAGTTGCTCTAGAAAAGGGCAGGGTTAAGGAAGCCAAGCCTCCTTTAGGAGTCGAGAATGCCACCCCGATCCTGGACGACACAATGGAGGCGAAATAAGCAGAGGCCAAAGACCCTCCTTCTTTTCAACCTAGCAAGAGAGAGGACCCCCCTTGCAGCTAGGAGGGAAATTCGAAAGGAACATAACATCTCTCCTTCGTGCGCTGATCTATTGGCCTTCCAAGCTGGTAGTGATTCGCCAGCGATTGGTCGTCGTGGGACTGGGAGAGAATCAAGGGAAAACCTTAAGGTGGGACCATCAGTTGCCACAGCTTCCTCTTCTTCCTCATCACCAGTGCTGCCTATGCTGGCTCGGGAGACGTAGACGGTCTTAGAACAGGCCTGTCTCTGCCTCTCTCTCCATGCTTAGCTTGGCTTTAAAACAAGCCAGTCTAGGCCTTTTTTTTATTATTTTTTTTTTTAAGCTTTGGAACAAGCCTGCCTAAGCATTTACCTTCATAGTTAGCTTCAAAACAAGCTTACCTAAACATTTGTTGCACAATGTAACTTTTCTTTACTTAATAAAGAAGTAGCCACATTTTATTTACTTTACTTCTTGAATCTTTCATTTCTTTATGATGATTGTCTCTTGAATGAGTACGTTGCCGTTGTTTTTTTTTTTTTTTTTTTTTTGAACTTGGAAGAGGTGTTGTTATTGATCCTTCCACACCAACCGTCGCACTCGCTAATTCTCAAGTCCTTCCCACAGACGGCGCCAATTGTAGGGACCGGGTTCGGGCACTTCCCTCCTAGGGATGAGTGAACCCAAGCCCAGTTAACCCTATACAATAAATTTGTAGAGAGTGGATAGAAGGACTAGGCATTAGTGAATGATACAACGGTTGATGTGGGTTTACAAGATCATCAAGTGAGATTTAGCTAAGTTTTCTAAGGAAAAATTCGTCTTCGGCCCAATCCGAGGAGCTCTTCCCTAATTGCTAATGAAAATAGGGGTTGCCACCGAACCCTTGAACCCCCCTTCTCTGGGGGTTCATTCTATTATATAGTCATGTTCAACTGATCTCTGCCTTCCACTTGTTGATCATCTGAGCCTGTGTCTGAGGGCTTGTTTCATCAGCCGCCTTGCCAGACCTCCTGTTAGTTGGAGTAACCAAAGCATCGCTGTTCAACGGTCAATTCTTCATTAATGCGGCCAGAGTGTCAGTTGTGTGCTTTTAATGTGGGAATGACAGCTTTCTTACGAATTACTCCTTCACCATATTCCCCCGACCAACCCTGGATACTTGTCTTTTTCTTTGACATGCCCTGGGGGGGTGCTTTTGGTGGAGCGCCGACCTTCCCTTCTTCGGTAACGGCCGGCTGAGGGCATGGTCGTCCTCGGCGATACTCCTTGACAATTTGGGCCTTGTCCGCTCATCCTCGGATACTGCATTGTCCTCGGCATGGGTCTTATGCTCGATATGGAGTGGGCCGGGGTTGCCAAATCTTCAAGCCCCACACTTTTAAAAAACATATTATAATTAATTGTGTATCTATCATTTTTTTTTTTTTTTTGAGAAGATAACTGTGTATCTATCTAAATATTCATTGTAAAATATAAAATTTTTACTGATTCTATGAAAAATAATAATAAATCAATTCTCTATATAATAAGAGCATAATTAGTACTTTATGCATAATATAGTAAGTGTGCCATGTTAACTTTTATAAAATACCAATTTTACTAAGTTAATTGATAACATTATTATTTTTTTTATATTATAATGGAAAACAATTACTTCTTCTACTATTAACAAATTAATTCTTATGTAATAGGGGCATTATAGTAAAATTAGACAAACTATCTATTCCATTTTTTTCTTTTTTCTTTTTAACCAAACAAATGAAATTAATAATTATTTTACATCTTCTTACCAAATACTCATGATGAAAAACTAAAATATTTTCTATTTCTCTCACTTTTAGTTTTATATCCTCTTAACATTTTTTATTCTTTCACTTTTTTATCTTCTCAACTAAACAGTGTTTTTTTTTTTTCCATAATAACTCAATAATTACAAAAAAGAAGAAGAGAATTTGAACTCTTAACATTCTTGTTAAAAATAGTAAAAAAAATATCAATTAATTTATAAAATTCATATAGATAATCCTACATTTGAGTGTAGCAAATTTGTGTGGCAGCTGCACCACTCCGTAATTACAGTACTGTTTCTAGTCAAAAGAAAAAAAAAATGGTGTCACACTCTTAGAGTATTTCCTCTCGTACACGCAGCAACTATAAATTCTCCGTTGTGAACCTGGCTTTAATAATTACAAATGAAGAAATGAGTGAGTTGATGACCTTAAAAAACAAAAAATTAAGGGGTCCACAAACAAGCCAATCTTGGACTAAATGGCAAAATTATATTGGTAGTCAATACTAGTTAAGAGAAAAATAAATTACTTTGCCTTTTTCATTGTTGGTTCAACACGTTTAAAAAAACAATTCTTAGGGCTTTCTTGGAGTATTGTTTTCTTCTTCTTCTTTTTTTTGAGAAAGACACAGGACTGAAACACACACATAGGGGAGTGGGAACCCGGATTTAATATCACAGAACGCACAACATACAAAAATTGATAACTCTTGAATGCTGTGTGAAGGCTTTAAATCCATTGAGAGACACACACTTGGGCGATGTGAGACAAACCCACTTGTTTTCTCTTCTTCTTCTTTTTATTATTATTATTATTATTTTTTTGGTTGCTTTTCTCAGTTAATGAGATTACAGATTACACGTACGATGCAATAGCCAATAACTATGCAATACCATTTTAAAGAGTTGAGATACGAATCCTTGAATAAAAAACTTTATTAACTTTTTACCTTTTTTACCATAAACCTTTTACCTTTCACGCTAAAATGGTAATTGCATAATGCTAACTATTGCACCATCCTAATCCCCAAATGCCTAGGTTCTCAAACCATTTCTACTTTGACAAATGACCCATTTAGAGATTGCAGAGACGGGACACAAAGCAGCCCAAGAAGTCACATCACGAGCCAAAAAAATTAGCTTGCCAGGGGACAAAACATGAAACCCATGCAAAATAAGAAGAGTCCAGTGAAAATCTAGTTTCCTTTTCAATTTGATTCAAGGCATTAATGACATGTTGGGAGTCACTTCCCAAATAGATGGTAGGTTTAAGTAACATGGATGCTTCTTTGGCCACCAACAAAATAGTGTGTGCTTCATTCTTGTTTGCCAATCCTCTGACATGAGAGCTGGTCCAAATGTCAATTAAGGTTCCAACGGAGTCTCTACACACACAGCATCTAGGAAAACTTCATTGTCCTTTATATTGTAACATCTACATTAATATTCAGTCAACCTCGTATGGGATTTCCAGGAAACTACAAAGGGATTTAAGGTTCTTTTGGATTGAGGGGGAAGGAGGGGAAGTAGAGAAGAATAGAGTAGAATTGGCCCAAAACTAGCCCATTTTTAGTCAACTCTACTCTTCTCCCCTCCCTCCTCCCTCCCTCAATCCAAACAAGCCATAAGTTTTTCCTCTAATGCTTTAAGATTGGAGCTGTATAGCTTATTTATCTACTGGAACAAGGGCAGTGTATTATTATGTTCCCCCACTATGCACCAATTTATTCATGTTGCACCAAATTTGGTCACAACAAACTTTTGCAAACAATGTGAAGTTGTATTCCTCTTCCTTTTTTATATTCAAGGCTCTACATGGATACAGGATTGTTCTTACCCAATCTTAAATTGGTTGAAAAGATGCTCTATGGTCTATAGCTCTGTCTTATTGTGGACAAAGGTAATCATTTACTTAAAATCAGGTAGAGAGGATGGCTTTAGAACTCTCTCCCTCTAAAATTCAAGCATCCCAATTGTTGTTCATTATTGCTTCAAATATTTATGATCAATAAAAAACAATGTAACCAAAGGAACTATAACAACTTCTCCAATTTCTACACAGTAATGACACGCGATGTGTGCATCAAATGTGCCCTTGTATAAAGATAATACAAATAGTCTACATCTCTCTCATCTTTTTATCTTCTTGTTTCCACCAAAGCCTTTCTCAAAGCCAGGAAATGTCAAGCTGTCCTTTCACGGAGAGTAACTCCATGTTCAAGTACAATAACCAACCTAAATGCAGGGGAGCGTTGGTATTCCAGCGATAGTGAGAAGCAAAACTTGGATAGAATAAGAGATAAAATCACCTTCAGTTCTGTCATGGAAAACTGTAGGACAGAACACACACGAGATCCTATTCCAAATGGCATATAAGGGTGTTAGTTTCTTGCAATTATATATTTATATATGATGTAGAATAGACTGCCATAGCTTTTCTGGACTTTGACGCATGCTTGAAATTATCGTGCAAGGCAAAAAGGCACTACTAGAAATCATTGGCGACGGAGTTAGAATTGCATGAAATTTGGCAGGCTGAAGCAAAACTGCCTTATGAGCAATAGTTGTCGTCTCGCCATGAGGTAGCCCCCGGTTTTGGTGAGTTCCTCCATTTAGCCCCCGAAAACTACGATTTTGCCATTTATAATAATTTTTGTTTCCTTAATAACTTTTTGCTCAAAAGTCAAAATAAGGTTTCGCTTGTTTTGGGACAACGCTTAAGGTCATTAATTTATGATTTTGCATTTAACTCAATTTTTTCATTTTTGGTAAAAATCGGTATTTCGCCATCTAATCTCATAATTAGTGCAAAATAGGGTTTCAGACATTTCCTAATCATCCTTGGGTTTTACTTTCTCAGTATTTATATGTTTTGTAACCGTCAAAGGCAAATCAAATTACTATCAATAAAAATACAGACATTTTGTCAAATTCTTTCTCAGGTGGATTCCAATTTATCTCCTTGTGGATTTAGGGAAATCTCTTGTGGATTTAAGGTTTACTACCTGAAGCTAATAGTTTAGTTTCTATTCCATTAAGAAAATATCGTATGTGCTTTCTTTATGCTTTTGCGACATCAATATACGTTGATAACATAGTTATTACTGAAGTTAATCTTGTAGGAATGAGAAAATCAAATTGTTTCTCAACTAGTGCTTTGAAACATGAAGGAAATTGGTACTTTCAACTACTTTCTTCTAATGACGACTACTATCTCTCTCAATCAAAATATGTCTATGATCTCATCTCTTGTATCGATCTCATTGGTTATAAATTTGCTAACAGGCCTCTGGGCACAACAAGTAAATGCATTACCTAGTAAGAAGCAATATGCAATGATGGAACAACAATTGGTTAGCTCTTTCATTAACATCTTCAACTTCAACCTATCTCTTCCTATGGCTAGCTTGTCTATTTTTCTCACAATCGCTTGCTGCTAGTTTGTTTTGCACGTCTCTCCAAACTCAAATTGCTTTAGATTTTCCCTTCTAGAATTTAAGTAAGGATGCTAGGCATGTTAGGGCTCAAGTTTGTTGTAAGCCTATACTCATGAAACAAGTAATTTTCCTACTATAGTTAGTGTTAAGTTATGGTCTTTCACATAACATTTATGTTGACTTTATTCCATGACAAAAAGTGTTGTAATTTCATTAATTTATTTCCTTGTATTTTGTGGGATTCAATTGTAATAGGTTTAGTATTAAGTTGGTGAAGATTGCTCAAGACAATTGATCTCGCGATTTGGCTCACGACTAGCTCGGGACTTAGCACTTGCTAAAAGCCAAGTGAGGAGCACATGTGGAAGTTCAAGAGTCAGCATATCTTGCGAGTAACTTGCGACTTGGCTAACCCGCGAATGACTCGCAAGATGCACTAACAGTTGGGATTTTAAGTGTGACTCTTATTCTCTTCACCCATACTATATATATCCTTATTACCCACAAAATTGTAAGGAGGCTATTTTGAAGAAAACTCTAGAGAGAGGTTTCTACAACACCTACCTTGTTAGAGAAAGCTACTCATCATTAAGAGAGAAATATGTGTAGTCTCTTCTCCTCCCCTCTTCCATTGTTATATCTTGAGAGGAGATTTGTACCCAAACACAACCCACACATATTCAGAGTATAGAGAGTGTTTTGAAGATTAGGAAGCATTGGGTATTTGCTAAAATAAGCCGGTGAGGCTTGGCGGTGCAATCAGGTGGTATTGCGTGATCTGGGAAGCTAGTGAAGACAAGACTCCAAGAAGTTTGTTGGTAGCTGGAGCTTGAAGGGCTCAAGTACTTTAGGTAGATTAGGCTTGAAAAGTCTTTTTGGCATCCTTATACTTCAACTTATTCACTAGTAGATCATTTCGGCTTGGAGGGCCGCGGAGAGGTTTTTCACCGAATTCTTCGGTTTTCTCTTCAATAACACATTGCCGTGTTATCTTAGGTTTGCTATTCTTTTACCCACTACCTTTTCCATTTTAGCATTGCACTTATTTGTTCATCCATACAATTTTTGAATGCTTCAATTGATTAATTTGCTAATCACGTATATTCTGTATTAAGTGTGTTAAGCATAAAATTAATTAAGCCATATTTAAGAATTGAGGGTCTAAACAAGCAAAAATGTTTTGCACTATTTGAACTTTCAATTAGTTTAAGTTTAGCCTAGGGTTACTTTGCCTATAAATATCTTGTGTTGCAGTTTTATGCGTTCTAGTTGCAGAATATATAATTATTTTGAGATGTAGTATAATATATAATTTATTCTCAAAATTTTGTTGTATATAATTTGTTTTTTTTCTAAAAATTAAACAATTTCTAAAAGTAGTCTCTATCTCTCTATTTTTACAATAATATAATTTTATTATTTTGGTGTTTTTGATTGATATTATCATTTTTTAAAGTGGTCTTTATTCTTCTAGCTATTGTTATTATGCATTATATTTTCCTAATTTCACTTGGTACAACTAACATTTTTAATTTTCAAATTTCTCATTCTCTTAAAGAGATTATCATGATAATAAAACTTATCACATAATTACAATTTATATTACTCAAAAAATTGATAGACACATTGAAATATATAATCATGTAGATTGTGTTTTGATATAAACTCAAATTCTCACTTCCAAACTAAGGATTAACTTAAACAAAAATCAAATCAACACTATACGAGGGAGAGAGGGGACTAGTGACGGGAAACTCAAAAAATACAACACCAAAACAACCCAAAGTAGAGATATTAAAAAACAATAAAATCCATCAACTTGAAGTAAAGTTGCAAGAGAGGATGAAAAATTGAGAGAGAGAGAGAGAGAGAGAGAGAGAGAGAGAGAGAGAGAGAGAGCATTATGGATTAGTGTGGAACAAATTGACCGAATGGATCGAATTGGACTGAAAAGACCAAAGTGGAATGAAATGGACAAAATAGACTAATTGGACCGAATTAGACCAAATTGGATCAACTGGATTGAAATGGACCAAAGTTAAGTGAAATGGACTGAAGTAGACTGAAATTGATGAAAGTAGACTGAAATGAATCAAAGTGGACCAAAATACTACGCTAATGTAGCTCAATAAAAGAGTAGTAACTAGGGTTGTTCATGATGCAATTTGGTGAGATTTTGGTCCATTTTTATCACTAGTTTGGCCAAAATCATTACCACATTAAACCTCAATTTTGTGGTCCCATGTGCAGTGAGGTGTATTAGGGTGCGGTTTGGTTGGTTTTGGGCTAGGAAATTTTTCAAAATTTTGGGTTGGATTAGCCCAACCCAAAGCTGATTTTTCCTTTGTTTTGGGAAAAGTTTTAAAATGTTAGGTAGGTTTTTTTTTTTTTTTTTGGTGCTAATTAAGAGTAGCCCAATATACACAGGTGCGGCGTGGTGCCATTTTGTTTAGTTTTCTTAACATAGAACCACCGCACCACATGTGCAATGCGACGCAATTACTCCATTTTGCTAGCAAATTTGGTCAGTTTAGGTGCAGTCATGCGGTTTGAGTTATTTGGTGAATATCCCTAGTAATAACAATAAATGCTACACTTCAACTTATATTTATTATATAGATTAATCAAATTCAGTTTTGCACTCATTCCACAATAACTAGCAGTGACTTCTTTGGTTCCCTGAAGGAAAGTAGCATATAAAAATTACAAAAGTTAATACAAAAAATTTGTTTAAGTTACTAAGAGTATTGTATTTTAATGGCATTGTCGAGTAAGAAAAAAATTGCCAAATGAAGTTATTAAATTTCTATATAAAAAAAAAAAATTATTAAATTTAAAATTCGTTAACTCGATCAAATGAATTCATCAAACAATGAATTCGTGTACTTAATTGCAAAAACATAATAGAGAGTAACTATTTTTTTATAATCTTATTAACATTAATGTCTCAAAACTGTTTACAAACGATCTCCCGCTGCTCTAAAATCAAGTTGTTGCAGTGTATTAGTTCTTGCTCAAACTGTACTTGATCATGCTGGAACAAAAGATGTAACACACGTTTCTGCACTATCACGCCTGTCCAATCACTTACAAATGAAGCCTTCGCCAACGAGGGCTTGGCTCAGCTGGCATGGTTTGTTCACTTCGCCTAACTAGTCTAGGTTCGATTCCCGCTGCCAGCGGGCTCTTGTTGGTGGGCCGCTGTGTGAGGGATTTAAGGGAAACATAAGTTCGAGCCTTGGCGAGTACCTCGGTGGAATCTGTGGGTCCTGTCCCTCACATGGTCTTTGCAAACCCAGGTGGCATAATACAACCATAAAGGCCCCCATTTTTGTTTATAAAAAATAAAATAAATAAATAAATAAATAATAAAAAAATAAAAAAATAAAAAAAACAAATGAAGCCTTCATGTTGCTGCGGTGTTGCAACATAATCTTAAATGGCTCCCCTGGTATGTAGGATATCGAAATGAATTCACCTAGATTATTTATTACCCACGTAATTTCTGCTATACTGGTGGAGAAAGAAATTGTCTCATCACTCGCGTTAGCCACACTCGTTTGGCATTGACAATATAGGAAGTAAGGTTTTCCTGAAACTAGATTTGAGGGTCGGTTAACTGTCACTGAGTGTCCATGATTCTGGCTGAACCACTCTTGTATGTTACTTGGAGGGAAACAAAAATTATACAAAGTGCTCGGATGAAAGTCATGTAAAAGAAAAATACAGCGTGCAATATATATAAATATAAATATATATATATATATATATGGCCAAAATGGGCGAGCTGGGGCATCCATTGAGGTGGACCCTTATGGGCGAGACTATTGGGACACTCACCCACTAAGGAATGTTGGATTGAGTCATAACTATTGTTGTTCGAGGTGACAACAGATCTCACCCTAACCTCACAAAAAGGCTAGTGTACACCTTTGGGCTAGATACAAGAGGGAAATCCCACGTTTCGCCTGTTGGGGTTCGAATATGGAACCTCAAGCAGCGCTGCACTCTTACGTTTATGCCTAGACCACTAGACCACTCTTCTCGGTGGTCAAACGTACAACATATTAGAGAGAACTATTTTTAACTTCTTATTCCTTTGGTGTTGAAAATAATATTTTATAATGGGCTGTTTGTTAACATATATGTTTTGTGCGAACTAGTTTATATAAATGCTAAAGATACGGCCAATTGTGTTGTGTTTAAACTGATCAATTTTGCTACAAAAAATGTTTAAATTAATACAAATTTTACAATAAAGGGTTTACAAATTGATGTGATGTTGAATGTGATCGATGTATTTTAACAATATAATAAATGAATGTTAGAGTTGCTTTTTTTGTGCATAATTAATGTCACATTATCTTTTTGTAAAGTTTATGTATTAAAATGTGTAATATCCTTTCCTTTAATCTTTTAGTACAAAAGTAACCTTACATATTAATAACATAATAAAATAAATACTATTTTTTTTAATTACTTTTTTTGTTGTGTTTTAAAGTTGACATCTAAAAATTGTCATTTCTCTAATATTATATTGCTCAAAACATAGAAATGTGAAGAGATATTAGAACGATCCTTTCCATTTTTGGTGTTTTATATAGAAAGGAAAATATTGTGCAAGCCTAGATTATTTATCTGAAGTAATACTATTTGAATTTTGAAATATGAAGTGGGAAGTCCAGTCTCAATAGAAGCTTTGGAACAAAATAAGGTTTATGTTAATTATAATGAAAGAAACCAACAACTATGCATAATACATGTTAATTCATATTTGCCCAAATATTATAGAAATCATAACAACGGGCCAGTTTTGTAGTGAAAATAGTTAAGATGTGGGCGTAATTGTTCATGGCCTGAAGTAGAAGTTTTACTAATTTCCCCTTGAGAAAATGGCAACTTTGAATGGTTTAGGTTCTCATATGAGCAGCCACAACGATAAAAGGACAATCTTATATAGCCTGCGTACGAGGTTATGCATTGTACCATGTATTGTACTTGTAAACTCTTCCAAATTTTGCTAGTATACAAGATCAATCCCACAATTCAACTATGTCACATCCGTACCACCGCTTAGAAACGAGAACTCAGCCCAAGTGCATCGACTCCAATGCTGTGAAAGGACGCCAAATGGTATGACTGATACCCAAATGAATGCATGTTGATGTAACGAAATTAATACAACATTTTCACGGATGCCATAGCAGAGTAATGGACTCATACAACCGAAATTAGCCTTCAAATGATAACCGGATGCTCGTGAAATGAGAAAATAGCACAAAATGCAAATCCGGCCCATCCGGTCAGGATTGTCATACAAATCTGAAGGTAGCGAGATTGTCATTTAGGATCTATTAATACTCTAATGGCTGAACCAATCTGGGATTTCCTATCAAAAAAACAATGATTGAAAGTAATAAGATGTTGTAGTGGTTCTGGAAAACATATTAGAAACATAAATCAAGCTTGACTAAATTTTGCCTGATATGGTAAATTAGTTATGACTCAACAGCTAATTGCAAAGTTATTTGACGTTTTATATTATTATTATTATTATTATTAACTTTGTTTATATATAATTTGATAATTAGGCAAGGGTGATTCGAATATTGAATATCTCTGTTAGAAATAGATTAGAGTGTATGTTATTTGATAAGTTGTTGGAAAATTCTATTTAATAGATACTAATTGAATTCTCAACAATGCAACTTAACTAGTTGGCATCTTTCCAATAAAGACATTTATGGTTCAAATTCCCCTTCCCCAACTATCGATGTATAAAAAAAATTATTACAATAATTTTCCTTCTAAAAATTGTAATATTTAGTTATTTTATAGACAAAATAGAAAGACAATAAGAGTAGTGTAGTGATTGATCATACTATATATATGTGTTTACAAATTGAAAATTGCATGATATAGTGGTTAATATAAATAGGCATGTTTCTTGCCTACTAAAAAAAATGAAAATATCCTTCAATTTTTTTTTTCTATATTCTTGATAGAGTTACTTTTTTTTTTTTTTTTTTTTCGTTTTTATTGGACATTGTTTCAATTGTTGCAAAAAAAAATTAAAAAAAAATAAAAAATTAAATTTGAGCAAAAATACAATATTTCAAATCAATCATTTCTCACATAATAAAAATATTCAATTGTTTGTCATAAAAATCTTAGAAAAATAATATTAAAATTTCATAGTGCTTAAAATAATTAATATAACAAAAAATATTTATTTATTATTTTATTCTATTATTAATCTATCTAATTACATAGAATAAATATTACAATGTTAATTGCGCTCACGCCCACACATATATAAATATTACAAAATACCCATTTGGAACCTAACCCAAGTAGCCACGTTATGGGCCCAAAAAAATTAGCTTGCCAAGGGACAAAACTTGAAACCCATACAAAATAACAAGAGTCCAGCAAAAATCTAGCTTCATTTACAATTTCATTGAAGGCATTAATGATATTTTGGGAATCATAGGTACATATATGCCTGGATGACTCTTTGCGGCGAACAAAATAGTTTATGCTTCATCCTAGTTTTCCAATCCCCTAACATGAGAATTAAGGTCCTAAGTGAGTCTCCACACACAACAGCTAGGAAAACTACATTTTTCCTTACTGCAACATTTACATTAATCTTTAGCCAAACTTGGGTAGGGGGTTGCCAAGAAACTATAGAGGTATTAAGTTTTTCCTCTCATGCTCTAAGATTGGAGTTGTATACCTTATTTACCTACTGGGCCAAGGACAGTGGATTAGTATCTTCCCCATTATGCTCCAATTTTTCAGTAATTAAAGTAAAGTTGTACTCTTAGCCTCTTTCTTTTTAATACTCGAGTCTCTACATGGATACAAGATTGTTCTTACCCAATCTTCAATTGGTTGTGAGGCATACCAAAGAGGTTTATTGACCTCACAATACTTCTCCAAACATTAATAATGGAAGATAAGCATTTGGAAAAGAGATGCTCTATCTTGCATTGTGGTCAAAGGACATCATCTACTAGAAAGCTGGTAGAGAGGGTGGCTTTAGAAGGGAGAGAGTTGTTAGGAATTGGTTAGTATTACAGGATTAGACCATGCATGACTCCTCTTTCTGCAATTCAAGCATCCCAATTGGTGTTAATCATTGCTTCAAATATTTATAATCAGTAAAAAACAATGTAACCAAAGGAACTATAACAACTTCTCCAGTTGCTACATAGTAATGACACGTTCGATGTGTGCATAAACAAGCCAATCTTAGAAAAAATGGCAAGGGTATATGGGTAGTCATTACTAGTCAACACTTGTTAAGAGAAAAATAAATTACTTTTCCTTCTTTATTGTTAGTTCAACACATTTAAAAAAAAAAAAAAAAAAAAAAAAAAAAAAAACCAATTTCTTGGTTTTTTTTTTTCCTCGGATAATGAGATTACAGATTCCACATTTGGTGTAACAGCCAATAACTATGCAATACTATTTCAAGAGTTGAGATTAAAACTTGAAAAGTTCACGAATCTTTGAATCAAAAACTTTATTAACCTTCTACCTTTCACGCTAAAATGGTAATTGCATAATGCTAAATATTGCACCATTCCAATCCCAAAAATGCTAGGGGCTCAAACCATTTCTACTTTAACAAAAGACCCATTTAGAGATGGCAAAGATGGGGGTACGCCCCCAGGATGAACGCAACGCAGCCCAAACAGTCACATTATGGGCTATAAAAATTAGCCTGCCAGGGGACAGAACATGAAACCCATACAAAACAAGAACAGTCCAGCAAAAGTCTAGCTTCCTTTACAATTTCAATCAAGGCAGTAATGACGTGTTGGGAGTCACTTTCCAATCAATATCTTTCATGAGCAAGTCTATTGTATCAAACTCTTTCATAATTTTGCTACGTGATTACTCGTGAATAGTAAAATCATGAATTCATAGATTTATTATTTTATTTCCACCAATCATGAATCATCACGTAGTAAAGTTGTGGAAAAATTTGTGGCACTAGACTTACTCGTTTTTCATTGGTTAAAATACATTTTTGTTGTTACTTTTTTTTTTTTTAGGAAAATGAACTTGAAATAAAAAAAAAAAAAAATTAAGGATAATTTTAGATATAGTGAAAAATAGACACCAAATACTCTTATTCCAATAGTATATACAAACTTGTAAAGGGCTAATATCATTTATTTTTTATTTTTTTATCCCGTATTGTAGGGTGGATCAGGAAAGGCAATTTAATCAGTCATGTCTTCTCTTCTAACATGTGGGAAGATCGCATCAATGCAATATACTTCATGAATGGTTTTTCCAATTAAAATGTGTGCAAAAAATTTATTAAGAGGCCTTATGCACCTAACAAAGAACGTTTCAGCACGCTGGACTTCACCACCAGCAATGCACACAGACCTAATATATATTCACAATGCATTAAATTTGTCTTTAAAGATGGTAAATATACCAATATTCTGGGGACTTTGTTGCCAAAATGTAAGCAAATTATAAAAAACTTTTTTTTTTTTTTGATAAGAAATACTCTTGTGGGTGTGAAAGCCCAGCGCTACAAATTGGACCTGGGGCCCAATTCGAATATCACCGTTTGTCCGAAGAGGTAAAAGTGATTAAGGCTGAGTCTGTATGGTGGAAATGCACTTGAAAAGGAATGACGGGTACGTCCAAAGGCAATCCTCTTGGTCCGAAGAGGTTCCCCCTCGTCGGATCACTAGAGAACTTGGTAACCAATGTACTGAAGACCTGAGCGACCTTCCTAGCTGATTCCACGGTAAAGAGCGAACTCTGGGCACGCCTAGGGACAAGAATAACATAAAATATCTTAGAGGAAAAGCTGCCACCACCGCATTTAATGCACTGCAGCAACTTTCCTGGCCGCATTTATGTAGAGAAGACACCTGAACAGTGCAGCCTCAGCTACCACCACTCATGGCAAACTAAAGCAAGCATCTGATGTGACGAGTACTCAAGTGGATGCTTGGATGAAGAACAAGTGTACAGTGAAGATGAGGAGAAAGGAGCATATATAAATGGAATAGACCCTTGAAGTGAAAGGAAGGGAGGACTTATTTTTTTTGCTTGTCAACATTAATCCTCTTCGGATTCAAGAGGATTCTCTCTGAATACTAGTCTGCACATTATCTTATCCTTATCTACCTATTTGAATCGTTGCTAAATCCACAGCCAGCCCAGTTGTTTAACCCATTCTCTACAAATTTATTGTTCAGGGTTCATTGGGCTACCAGCCTACAAAGTTTGTGCTTGGCCCATCAAATTTCATACCCTACAACTCTCATTTTATTAAGTAGCGAAACAGTACATAGCATCTTGCAAAACCGAAGATGCAAGAAAAGGTGGACATTCTTCCATCAAGTTACAAAAGAGTCAATATTCTTCGCAAAAGCAGCTAAAGTATGAGCTGGTCTATTTCCTTGTCGCCTCACGTGGGATGACTAGAAAGTACGGAACGTAGGAAGTCTTGAACAGAAACCTGAGACCACGGTAGAGATAGAGATCAGGACGTCCGTGGGGTTCTCCATAGCATGGAAAACCAGCATGGAATCTGACTCGAAGATGACATCTCTGACTCCTATGTCCCATGCAAAAATAGTGGCTTCATCCATTGCCTTTGCTTTTGCCTCCAGAGGATCCAACGGGAGAGGAAGGCGTTTACTTAAGGCTGCGACAACAGATCCAAGGTGGTCCCTAATAATCACGCCGATGCCAATCATGCCAAGCTGAGAGAAGACTGCAACATCTACGTTGACCTTGTACCAGGGAAACATAGGTGGGACCCAACGACTATCCATGGCTTCTTTGAGCTGAGTGGGCCATAGGTGTGCAAGCTGAAAGTCATGTAATATGGAGCGAGCTCGTCTCAGAATTGCTTGTGAAGTTTTTCTTGCTTCACCCAAGCGTGTTTTGTTTCAGTTGAACCATGCACTCCATGCTATTGTGACTACCAGTTCGATAAGTGTGGTGTCTATGTGCTGTTTGAAGAGTAGATACCAGATAAGGTCCATGAAAGACCTATGAATGATCCCAGTTCTGTCCAGTGGTATGTCCGAGAGGGTCCAAAGTTCCTTAGCAACATTGCATTCCCAAAATAAATGTCCAACCGTTTCTGGTGCTAGTGTGCAAGCCTCATAGGTGGGGTCGTCGATAACCCGTCTATGGTAGAGGTTGGCTTTTGTGGGAAGTATGTTGTTGCATGCTTTCCACGTAAAATTTTTTATCTTGTTGGGTATGTGCAAATTCCAAATGTGGCGCCAAAACCAAGCTTGCTCATTGCTTTGAGATGTCTTAGCTGAGGTAGAAAGCTGGGGGATGGTCCTTGCAACTTTGTATGCACTGTTGACAGTGAAACGCCCCTTAGGAGTGAAGGCCCAAATCATGCTGTCCTTTGGCTTGTGGTGGCTCAGAGGAATGCTTAGGATGGATGTGGCATCTTCATGGAAGAAAATCTGGTTGATTAGGTTTAGATTCCACTCACCACTTTCTTGGTCCATGAGAGAATCTACTGTAGTATTTACAGGTAGTAAGGTCGGGGGTGTGAGGACATGAAAGGTGAAGGGTCTTGGCAGCCAACGATCCGTCCACACTCCAATGGACTTGCCATCTCCTACCTGCCAGCGGTAGCCCAATTGCACAACAGACTGAGCAGCCAAAATGCTTCGTCATGCAAACAATGGTTTCGTGCCTAACTCCGCATGTAGGAAATCTGTATTTGGAAAATAGCGGGCTTTAAGTACTTTATGGACCAAAGAGTTGCTGTTCATCTATAAACGCCAGCCTTGTTTAGCTAAGAGAGCAAGGTTAAAAGCCTTGAGGTCCCGGAAACCTAATCCCCCTTCTTCCTTTGGTGTGCACATCCTGTCCCAGCTCAGCCATGCCATTTTATTTTTACCTTCTTTTTGGCCCCACCAAAATCTTCGAATCATCCTAGCCAATTCATCGCATAAGGAGTTTGGAAGTTTGAAGACACTCATTGTGTATGTGGGAATGGCCTGTGCAACTGCCTTGATGAGAACTTCTTTACCTACTTGGGATAACAACTTTTCTTTCTAGCCTGAGAGTTTGTTGTCCAGCTTTTCCTTCAAAGCTCTGAAGGTGTGTTTTTTGGATCTGCCCACTAAGGATGGCAGGCCCAAATAAGTCTCATGCTGTTTGATCACCTTTGCTTCAAAGCGAAGTTTTATCTCTTCTTGTGTGTCTCGTGGGGTATTTCTACTAAAGAAAAGAGTAGTCTTCTCCTTATTTAGCTATTGGCCCGAGGCTTGCTCATATATAATTAAAAGATGCTCAAGATGGCTACATTGTTCCGGGGTTGCTTGGCAAAAAATGATGCTGTCATTAGCAAAGAATAGATGAGATATTCTCGGTCCAAGTGGGCAAGCCGATACACCCCGAAGTTGTCCAGCAGCTGCAGACCGGTTTAGAAGAGCCGAGAGTCCCTCTGCACAGAAAAGAAACAAGAAGGGAGAAATATTACATAATTATAAACAACTTTGTTAGTTGTTACTGCCAAGAGCACTACTAGTATTGTAGCTTATAGGAAACTCAAAAAATTTCATATTCAATTTAATTTGAATTTTTTTTTTCTAGGTAAATAATAGAGAGAGGAAAATGAGGTTTGAGTCTTAGACATCAAGCACTACTAAGCTATATCACTTTTCTTTTCTTTTTCTTTTCTTTTTTGATAATTCAATAATATATATAAAATAACCAAAATTAAGAGAAAATTCAATTAGATTTCAATTGGATTCTCAATTTCGCGTCATGTTTGTAGACTGAATATTATGAATATTTTCATAAATTGAATCAAAATAAACCCTTAAATATGAGTTTGGTGCATATGATAGCAATTTCTCTATTAATCACAGAGTTCAAATTCCTTTTCGTTTTTTGAAAATGGAAAATGGAGACGTATGTAAGAGGAAGATGATAGAAATTGGATTTTTTTTGGGGGGGGGGGGGGGGGGGGAGAGAGAAATTAGAACATTCAACTACGTTTCTCATCCTTCTCAAAAAAAAAAAAAAAAAAAAAAAAAAAAACTACGTTTCTCATCCAACTTGGGCTACAATTTTAGGCCCAAGATGAGGCTGAACTCAATTGCAGAGCAAACCAAAAATCGAATGGGCCAGGTAAGTCACCAATCAGCCCAAGCACATTATTTGGATTTGGTTGAAGAATCTGCTTGTCTCCAATCAGCCCTTTATTATTTTCAACTATTGTACGAATCCAAGACAATAAACAACAAATTTATAATTAAAAAAAGAAAAAGAAAAAAAAAGAGTTATTGGTGATCTGTTAAAAGTTTTCATTGCCACGTATTCTTCTACTTTCCTTATAAAATTACCCAAAGTATAAAATGGAAAAAATCATATACATGACAATGATTTCTAGATTATAAAGTAAAATACAAAAAATTAGACATGAGAATTTGTATTTAGTAAGAGAATACATGACCGTTGCAATTGGTGGAGTATAAAATGATATACAAAAAGTGGAATAGATAATGTGTATCCTTCCCGGTTGGGAAAATTTGTATAGTGCATCATTTAACATATTATGTCATGCGGTCTCACACGTCACTCTCAAAATTTTAAAACGGTTAGTGATAAAGGGAGATGAGGAGAGTAGAAAGAAAACACATAATGCTTAATCTTGAGAAAGACAAAATATGCATTACTTCTACAAGCATTCTAAGAGTTAATGATAGGGGCTATAATGAAACTTAATCAAGTCTTTTTATGTATGAACTCTTTTTTAATCTCATAAAAGCAAGCTACTGAGTTAGCTTTCACAGGTACATTCCATGCATGATGTCCAGTGTGAATATTCTGATTCATTGTGCCAGTGCACACTACCTAGCATCATCTTGACTCCGGAAGTGATTATGTGATCTTAAAAACATGTAGCAGCATACCTAGTTGAAATTGAACCATATATTGACTGAATCTTTTTGTTATTTATAAGCCTCATTAATTGATCATTCACCATAACTTACCATTCGAGAGAATTTCTCACATGTATTATATATTAATGGATTTTACTAATGTTTGCCCTTAATTGCTTGCTAGGTTTTGCAGGTTTAGAAGAATATGGCTAGACAAGAGTAAATGTCAAGAACATTTTGATATTTACAAGAAATGCAAGAAAAAGGAAAGAATTGATCTTCTAAGTTCTAACAATGTTTAAATGCTCCGTAGAATTCATTCTCATATATGATTGAAATTGTTGAAGAAATTGTACCTGGATGCACAAAATGTTGAATTGTAACATTGTAGTGAACTGTATGATTATTGATTCTTCTTCTTCTTCTTAAAGAGGGAAGCTCGACTAGAATGCAACAGGAATAGATCATTCTTCTCATGAAATTTCCTTTTCAGGTTTGCCACTCAAAATTATAATTTGTAGAACCTAAGTTTGAGCTAACTACAAGTGTCAATCCCTCTTCTCTTATGGCATTCAATATGTAAATCTTCATCAAATTCCAACACACAGTTATAGAACTGGCTCCGTGTCATATTTAGAACAGTTGATTTCTTTATTTGCACAATCCATGTCATGCTCTTCAGCTCTTCTCATAAGGCTTAAAGTAGGTACCTGGTTTCATTTCAAAATGTGGATGTTGGTTATAATGTGAAGCTTGTCTACATTATTATGGATCATCAAGACCAAACATTCATAAATGTAATGCTTTATTTTTGTTGTGCCGTTTATTTGAAATCCTGAAGGATAGCATTTTGCAGGTGAGGAATTTACCATGAGCCGGTCAATGTATTGAATCTGAATCTATAAATATGCAATTAATAACAAAGTCATTTGAATGAGTTAGTCAATCAAAATTTCCTTTAGTTTAAAAATTACTTACTAAACATAATTATTTGAATTTTGTTCTACTTTTTTCACAGATATGTAATAGAGTTGTCTACTTCAAAGAAACTTTTAATCATCTGGGATGAACTTCTTGACAAGCTCTAAAAACAACAGGCAACTCATCTTATCAGTATCTTGTGAATGACATAGAATGTAATCAGTATCTGCATTATAATGTTTTTGCATTTTTTGCTTTATTTGCATGCTAAAATCCCTTTCCAAAGATGCCATAACAAACTAAAAGTGTAACGAAGGCAGTGCCTCTCCATATTCTGTACACCCAAAAGTATGTGAACGTCAAAAGTCATTCACACTCTCCTCACATGGAGAGGAATTCTATGCTGGGGTTCAAGAAGCACTCCATAAACAATATCTCTGGAATGACCACTGTCAATTGCCATCAAATATATTTCTATCATGGAACAAATTTCATCAATGTTGAGTTCAAAGTTTCAAAATTTGTGAATTATTGAGGTTAACTTGTCCCCGTAATATCTGCTGGCTTTGCAAAGCCTGAAAGCCATGATAGGATACTATAAATGCTATAAGTTAAACACACACAAAAAAGATGAGAGAATGGGGGACTAAGTGAAATACAGAAAGCAAAATGACTTACATGTGAAGACAAAAGAAGCACAAGGCTGCTGCCTACCGTCTTCTACACAAGAGAGCAGAGAACTCTCAGTTAAAACTCATACCTTCACACTACCTCTCTAATCATTTTTATGTTATTGCCTAACAAGTGACATACAAAATTAGTCCCTATTCTTGTCACTGTTTCAGTTTACAATGTAGAGAATTCTAGAATAGAGAAAATCCAAAGACAAAAACTGTTATGGAAGACCAGAGGCACCTTCAATTTACCATTACCAACAATATCATGTACTTGATGTGTTAAATTTTTTATTTGTGAAATTATATGAAGATAATAACCGATCCTGAAATGAAGCATTTCGCAAAGAATATTCAAACATGTTACTGGCCACTGGAAGTCACTTTTCCTAGAAGATGTTAGATGATACTCTCAATAGGTATGAGAATTCATTCTCAAGGTTTTTGCTGGCAAAACAGAAATATTAAGAAAATCCTATATTTATAACTGTATATTAAACCAATATACATGCAGGAGCACACACTACGCATGTGGTACTTTCAATTTTAGTTGCAATAGAATAATTTTACCTCTATGTGACATTTGCTTCCAATCAGTTCACAAAGAAAAGACAAATTCAACAATAATCTTTCAACTTTGATGCATATTCCAAACAAAAGCATCAAACCAGATACGTTACCAAAATAGAAGCTAAAAATAGAGATAAGCAAGTCACGGTTCCCAAACTCATCATGACCACAATCTCTTAGGAATCCTACAATTCTCCTATAATATAAAGTTATCTGATTGTTTAAGTGCATTCACTAGTCTTCTGATGACAAAAAATTATTAAACAAGACCCCATGGAACAAACCCCTTCAACACCAAACAAGACCTTATGAAACAAATCCTTCAAGCTTTCTCTTTAGCATCTTCAACATCCCTTTCCTCTGCAGCAACCACCATCAATTCATCAAAGTTTTCAGTCTTTCTGCAACAATATTTCATCAATCTGAGGGCAAAAACAAAAAATTACCTATCTGTTATGACTTATGAACCTCTTAAATGTAGAAAAAAAAAAAGAATTCACCATTTCAATTCCTATAAACAATAGGAAATTCACCATGATTACAAGTTGATTATACTTGAACATGACCTGTTCTATAGGCTCATATATACAAAAAATACATTTTGCTGTTTATTCAGTTCAATGCAGTTCTATTGAACTATTTTTCAACAATCACGAAATATAAAACATCAACCCAACAACTAAAGGTTGCTCCATACCACAGAGTTACAACAAAAATAGTCAACGATTACTGGAGGCTAGACCTATTAGGACTCAAGTCTGTTTTAAGTCTACACTTGTAGAACAAGTAATTTGACTTTTATTGCTTAACAAGCAACCTAATTTTACTATAGTTAGATTAAGGTTAGTCTAGGATTATTTTGCCTACAAATATCTTGTGTTACAGTTTTGCGCATATTAATCAATTTAGTTTCGTTCTCCTTTCACTAGAACTACTAGTCACTTCTTTGTTCCCCTACAAGAAACTAGCATATAAAAATCACAAAAGTTATTATTCAAAAGTGGTTCAAATTATACTAAGGGGCTTGTACTATAATGGAATTGTCAAGTAGGGAAGAAAAGCCAAAATTATTTTTAAAATTCATTAAACCAATCAAGTGAGATGTATCAAACAATGAGTTCATGTATTTAATTGCAAAACAAAACAGAGAGTGAGTATTTTTCTTATAATCTTATTGACATTAATGTCCCAACATCAGATATCATTTAGGGGAATATGCCACTTTAAATTTGGAACATTTGGTCCATTGTAAAATTAAAAGGAGGAAAACCATATATGAGGCAAAATTAGCACTATTGTAAATATAACAAATAAACAAAGAGAATTGCTGAGAAAAACATAAAGGAAGAGAACTAAGATAGTGGTGCTGATGCATGGAATTTATCATGGTAAACTTAGGGCTGTTGTTAATATACCAAATAAAATAATTAGGATTATTTTTAAAATCATGTCTTCATCTCTTTCTCTCTCTCTCTCTCTCTTTGAAAATCTAATCATATCTTCATCTAATCACGTAAAAACACACACAAAATGACAGTCCAAGGAAGTAATGGTCTCAAACCAAATTCCTGCATAATTTTGAACAGTATTTCCCATCTAATTTTTCAAATACAATTATAGGTAATTTTCCCGGATAGATTTAAAATTGAACATTTAGGGGGAGAATGGCTTACCAATAAGAAAAGAGGAAGAGCCCCCAAAGAAAGAGAAGTAGCAAACCAATAGATGTTAGTACTCTAGAACTCCCTTGCCCTTGTCTTTCCAATCCGCTGGTTCAAAAGGTTCAGATTGAGGATCCTCATTGGAGCTACTAGATATTTGGGGACTTGCCTCATGTTCATTAGAGAACAAGGCCATGCATTGTCTTATTGTTTCCATAAACTCTACCTCATCATGTTTGTAAAGAAGATGGAAACCACACTTCTGCACCAAGCCAGGGCAATTGATTGTAACTGAAGCCTCAATCCAGCTGCATTGATTCAATGACTCTTTAAATGAATCACGTGGAATATAGGACAGTCAAATAAATCCACCTTGCTGTAACAACTTGAGATCTTCTTTAGTTATGTGGTGGACATGGAGAGGTTCCACACATTCAATACTGGTATCCAAATGACAAACAAGGCTGTGGCTGTAAGATGTTTCTGAATTCTGAATGTCAAGGATGGCAGTCGGGTTCACTTCAACAGCAACAGAAGCAAATAGAGCAAGTCCCATCCAAGTACTGTCATTGTACACATTTAAAGGTAAAGTGATTGTCAGCAGGGGCTCATCACTCCGGTGGCTAAACCACTCCGGAATTTCACAGAGGAAAACAAGAATTATAGACTTGGCATTGATCAAAGTCCTGCAAATTAGCAGAAAATATTGTCTAAGGAGTGAGAACAGGAGAAAAAAGGGACATGGAATAGTATGTTTGTAGCAAAAAGCAAATACTATTAGCTTATGAATTACCAGCACTAGCAGGATACTTACGCCAAGTTGAGTCTTAGTTTCATTGGTCTCCGATTGATTTGTAAGTCTTGGATGGAACTAAATGAACTTCAAAGTGACTGTAAAAGCCTTCAATTTGCTTCTGTAAAATATTAGAAGACAAGAGTAAAAAGGATGTTCAATGCATGTGTATGTGTGAGAGAGAGAGAGACCTCCATGAATCTTCCATAATGGTTGGAGCTGTATATCAGGAAAGAAGGCTCAGTAGTTATGCTGTCTTCATCATCGGCCAAGACAGAGAATCAATAATAGGGAATCCTGCATCAGCCTGATATGAATAATTTTCAAGCGAAATACATCCTCTTGCCGAAACAAATTTTGTACTTAATGGAAGATGTGGCAATGATTTAAGCCGTTTACACTAATTTAAGAAAAGAATTTTGAGCTTTGAAAATTCAGAAATGCTATTGGGCAAGCATGTAAAATTATTTTTGATCAAATTCAGATACTTTAGTGAGGGCAAGGGGCTATGATCAGGGAGTGCTCCATCCAACAGATTACAGTCACTTAGATCTAGAGATACCAAAGTGCTTAATCCTGAGAACGACTTTGGCAACGACAGGTTGACGAGCTCTGGTCCAAGATTTATAAGAGATTCCATGGTGTGCTTATCTTGAAGGTTCGTAAGAGATGCACAAGATTCTAGATCTAATAGAATAAGTTTCTTAGAAACTTTAATAGATCGGGGCAACACACGCAAATTTCGACAACTTTGAAGAACCAGCTTCTCAAGATTTGGAACGAATCCACTGCAGTTTTCCAAGTTCTGTGATAATTTTATCAAAGGATGCTTATGCCATTCCAACAAACGTAACTCATTAGGAAGATTACTGATACAAGCATTCGAATCTCCTTTTTCATTTGAAGTCAAGTTTAGCACCATGCGTTCTATTTTCCTTGTTCCCTGGTAATTAAGAATAATTAAATTAGTACAAGTAAAGATATAGCAAAATTTACATGAACTGTAGAATTATTTACTTCTCTAAATTTATGTCGATATAATAGTTTACTTACTGGTTTGTTCATTAATACTTTAAGGGCATCATCACGAAACCATAACCTACTCTGTCTTCTAGGTCCCTTTGATTCCTCACTGACAATTTCCCAAGCCATTTGTTGTAGTAAATCATGAGGACTGTAGATGAAGAAAGAAATCATGAGGACAGTAGATGAAAAAAAAAAAAAAAAAAAAAATCAAACATCAATTAGTAACAATTAATTAAAAAACAAAGAGAAGATCATACGGCGGACATGTTGAATATGGAATTGCTACAATAGAAATCCGTCTTTAGGACAATAGGTGATCATTAGCTGTTGTGTTATCTATTTTTCTTCAAAAGTAGTTGTTTGTGGTCGCTTTGGTGATTATGCTCGTATTACTAATTAAATTCTCTTACACAATTTCATTTTTTGATTACTAATATTCTATTTACACAGATCACAGTTTTAGCTAGTGTTCTTGCTGGCCATATATACATTCATTTACTTGGATGCTTTTTCTTGACAATTCTACACTTAGCAATGGATTATACTCACCACAAAAATCAGAAGCATGGTATCTGCATTCAATTGTTGAACTTTGACGATTTTCCCCTTAGGATTTTTTTTTTTTTTTTGAATGTTCCCTTTAGGAATTTTGATATAGTTTATATGTAGCAAGTAGTCAAATTTTCATGACTTCTCTTTTCCTTAGCTCCGCCCCTGTTTAAGGGGTATTTTGGTTATTTTTGAGAATTGACTGTATTTGAGTCAATTTTTGGTTTAGGCTATTTTAGTCATTTTGGAGTTTTAAGGATGTTTTGGTCATTTTCATGGTTTTATAGTGTTCTATTCATTTTGTAGTGTGACTAAGGATTTCTAAAATTTGGTTAAATGTTATTTCAATTTCAAAGGCTTAAAGTCCTTGGTGGATTTCACCAAAATCAAAATCTTTGATCTTTTGAACTATCCAAATCTAAAAGCTCAAATCCTATTGTAGGGGTCTTTTTTTGTATTTGGGCTGGGCTGCCTCTTGCGGTGATGGGCCCTAATGTGTTTTGAGTAGGAAAGTTGAGACCGACCCAACTGCAACTCACTTTGGGCCGGCTTGCGCATAACCTAGCCTAGTCCGCCAAAAATACCCTTACGGCAAGCAGAGCTATTACAATAAGATTACGGCAGGTAGATATAACAATAATAAAAGAAAAACAGAGTGCAATAGCTTTTTGTTAACAACAAGGACCAAATAACACAGTAGTAATAATGACAGTGATAATAATGGCTTTTATAAGAGAGAACAATTGATTGAATAATGAGTTAATCAAAATAAACGTCAAAGCCAAAACCGGGTCCGTAATGACAGACATCAAAGAGGGAGAACGTTTCCTCTCAATGAAACTAACCTCCCCGGAGAATATCCTGCCGTGGGGATTAATGACTTTGAGGGAATCGGACTTAAATGATAAATGCCCGAAGAAAATTCTCAATTCTTAATCATTCCTTAGAGAGTGGGATTTTGAGGGGGAGAGAAGAGAAAAAATCTATTGGTGCATGCCCATTATCCTCACTATTTGTTTTCTTCTTTTTTCTTCATTTCTTTTCTTTTTCCTTTTAATTTTCTTTCTATGTATTCTTCCTCTGTTTTTCGGTCCCTTTTACAGGGCACGGCGAGGTTCCTTTTATAGGGCCTGCCGTGATCGTTCTTTTACCATTTTACCCCATAACGGCCTTTGTCTGGTCTGGGCATGCTTGCCGACCACCGTCTGCACATTGCTCGCCATCGCCAGACAAAGACAAGTTTGTGTTGTTTCTGTCCGCCGTGGCACTGCTCTCTACTGTGGCTTTAAATGCTCTCTCTCTCTCTTCCTATGGCATGCACCCAACGTTTCCTCTCCAATCTTACCTCTTTTGGGCGGTCTGTCATCCCAGCAGGACGTACCTCCAAAAGGGTTTGGACAGGGAACGTAAAATAAATCTTTTCCCCCCTCCCCACCACCAAACCACACCCCCCCTTACCTCTTACCATTGACCCATGGCCCCACCACGACCCATATTGGCTGGGTACAGGTTGGTGGCACCTGGGTTTTGCGCATGCTCCCCTGTTACGTACGTTCAGAGCCTGCCTGCGGCTTATGGAGCTTTGTTTGCATTTCGTCTGCCATACTTCTTGGTTCTTTCATGTGGGTCGTTTTGTACTTTCACTGCTTTCCTTTAGGATTAGGCTTTTCTTAATCTCCCTTGGCCTACTTCTCGGTTTGTGTTTATGTCTTGTTTCATTACTTGGCCTTTCCTGCCATGATAGCATGTTCCAGCTAGGCCTCTTTCAAACCTGCCGTTTCACTTCTTCCCCTAGTGACTTAAGAAAGTCTGCTGGTGTTCTTACTTTATGAGCTCCATTGTCCCTTTCTTTTTTCCCTTTAGGCCTGCGGCCCTTTTACTTTCCTCGGGCTTCCTTGGCCCATTTACTGACTTTGTGTTCCCATGGGCTTTTACTAACTTGACTGGGCTTCCTCGGCCCAATCTCCCCATTCTCATCCTTGGGGTTCATGGGCTTACCATCAACCCCTACTTTCTTTGTTTACATTGCCTTGGGCCTGCCGCGGCCCATTCTCACTTTTTCATACCATACATTGCCCATGGGTGTTATTTCTCTCTTTCCAGACCCTTTGGGCCCATTTGCTTCCTCAAGACCCATTTACTTATGTTATGGGCCTGTGTTCTGTTATTCCTGCCGCTTAGGCCTAATAGTTTTATTCTGTGCCTGCCGCTCTTATTGCCTGCTTTGCTAGGTTGGGCTGATTTTACGAAAATGACCCTTAACATTTAGCCCCCTGAACATATGGAGTGTTCTTGCGGTTCATATGTGAACGAAGGATTTTTTTGTCTTTTTCACTTTTTCTTTCCCTTCGCGGGCTTTTTGAAACCACGGACTCCTTCCTGTACGTACAGATTTTTTTTTTTGCCGTGAACAGTGGTGACTCTTCAGATTTCCCAAAATGGCAGTTGCTTTAAAACATAACTGCCGCCTCATTAATTTCATCCTTTTCTCAATGGCTGACCAGTCACCTCCCTTCACGCCGGCCTTAATTACTCAGGTATTTAAGAGCTCATCAGTGTTGGCTTTGCAGTGGAGTTCGTCTTGGATCACCTTCGAGAGATTGCTCGAGCGGTTTTCATAAGGAAAGTCCAGCCTACTGTTGACGCCATTAATTCTCGCCTTGCGGTTTTGAGAAAGGAAGTGACAGATTTGGAGGGCCGCCGAGAGCGTCTTCTTTCCGATGTAGGAGGACTTGGTCGTTTTAGGGATCAGTCACTTATTTCTGGACTTTATTGATGATGATGCAGCTTTTTCCCTGTTTTGTAGTTTTTCTTTTGCCTTTTTACTCTATTCAGTACATTATGCTCTCTATAGCACCTATTTGGGCTTGCTTGCCACAGTTTGGGGTTTTGTAATCTAACTTTATGATGCTACACTCATGATGCTATACTTATGATGCTATACTTTGCTACTTTTGCTATGATATATGATAACAAGATACTTTGTGCTTTTCATTGCAAGAGAGCAAGTTACAGAGTTTGATTTTGTGACAAAGAACAGAGTAAAAGGAAAAACATAACAGCTTTTGATAAAACAGAAAGGTTAAGGGATAATCACATTACTTTTCTCCTTAGGCGTAATAGTGTTTCAACCATTTCCCATTGATGGGATCCATTAAGTCATTTCCATCCATCTGAGTCAAACGGTAGTATCTACTTGGATGCGCTTCTCTTATCACAAAGGGTCCTTTCCACTTTGGTGAGAATTTCGATGGTCCTGCCAGGCCTCTCCTAACGTAATCTGTCACTTTTAGGACCAGTTGTCCTTCCGCAAATATTCTTTCTTTAGTCATCCTACCGTAAGTTTTAGTCATTTTTTGCCTGTATCTGCAGCTGTGTTCTTGAGCCTTTTCTCTCTTTTCATCAAGTCCTTCCAAGTCTTCGCACCTTTCTGCCGCAAAGACTTCTCCATCATTCTCCTTTTCCTGCATTTGCATGACTCTCAGGGATGGAGTTATCTTTTCTGCGGGGCTTACTACTTCAGTTCTGTAGACCAAGGAAAAAGGTGAAAAACCCGTGGCTCACTTAGGTGAACTCCTGTAAGCCCAAAGAGCGTATGGCAGATGCGTTGCCCATCCTCCCGTATATTCTTGGCTCATTTTACTGATGATTCTTATGAGAGTTTTGTTGGTTACCTCTGCTTACCCATTTCCTTGAGGGTAATAAAGTGATGACCGGTGATGTTTGATTTGATAAAACTCTAGCATTTTCCTCACTTCGCTATTCACAAAAGGTGTGCCGTTGTCACTGATGATCCTGTGAGGAACTCCAAACCTTACGATTATGTTTTCTTTGATAAAGTTTGCCACTGCCCCTCCTGTGGCTTTACGAAGTGGCACTGCCTCTGCCCACTTAGTGAAGTATTCTATAGCTACTAGTATCCATATGTATCCTCGCGACGGCGGATTTGCCGATCCAACTAAATTAAGCCCCCAAGTATGGAACGGCCATGGTGTGACCATGCTATGCAAGTTTTGTGGGTGAGTGTGAATCAAATTGGCTTGTACTTGGCAACTGCGGCACCTTTTCACAAATTCTGCCGTGTCCCTTTTCATGGTAGGCCAATAATAGCCCATTTGCAGTAGGCACCTGTAAAGCCTTTTCTTTCCCTGGTGTTCCCCACACTCCCCTGAGTGTACTTCTTTTATCATTTCTCTTGCCTCCTCAGGGCCCCAACACCTCAAGGGGTCTCCCTCATACCCTTTTTTGAAAAGGATCATATTGTGCAAAAAATAGCGCGTTGCTAGCCTCCTGAGCTTATATTTTTCGCTGTGCTTCTGCGGCAAGATGCCTTCTGTCAGGTACTATATAAATGGGTCTCTCCAGTCCTCGCTGACGAACGCAGCATAACTCTCTTCTCTGTCTGCTGCGAGTTGGCAGTTCTCACATTGGGTTTGGACTTGGTCTGCGTCTTTACCTATGGTCGGCCAATAAAAGCCCGCCCTTTGAAGTCTGCAGTAAAGGCTGACTTCTCCGCAGGATCCGTAAGTCTTTTCATTCACTTTTTTCAACTTTCTCTAGGCCTCCTTTTGCCCCATACATCTGGACAAGATTTCGCCTGGCATCCTGCAGTATAGCTCTCCCTTCATCAGGGCGTAATCCTTGAGTACTTTTAGTTCCATGGCTTCTTCTCCTCCCATCAAAACTTCCTTCATGGGTATCCGCCAATCTCCTTCGCAGTGTTCCTCCTGAAACCTTTCTTTTAACACTTCAATTATGGATTCTTCCCTCTTGCTGATCTCCACTCTGGTGCTTTCCCCTTCAAACATCACTTGCGAACCTAGTGCGGCCAATGCATCGGCAAATCGATTATCGTTTCTCGGGGTATGTTCTATTTCGAAAGTTAAGAACTTTTCTTCCATTTTCTGGGCCATTACTCTGTACGGGGCAAGACTGGGTTCTTTTTGGGAAAAACTCCCTTTGGTCTGGCAGACTACCAAGTTGGAATCACCTAATACTTTCAAATGCTTAACTCCCATCTCAAGAGCTGTGGCCAGCCTAGTTAAGTAAGCTTCATATTCTGCCCTATTGTTTGAACAGGGGAACTCCAGTTTGAACGATAGTGCTACTGCTTTATCTTCTTCATGATACAAAACTACCCCAACCCCTCTAGACTGGGCGGTAGAAGATCCGTCAAACTTCATTACCCACTGTTCCCTGAGTTCCTCTGCCATGGCTACTTCCCCTGGAACTTCGTCATCCAGCGGAAATTCTTCCTCCCCTGGAAACTGTGCCAACAAATCTGCTATAGCCTGGCTCTTCACTGCTTTGGGCACCCCCATTCTCAAGTCATACTGCGATAGTTGTAATAACCATTGTGATATCCTGCCAGAGAGGATTGGCTACTGTAATAAAGCTTTGATGGCGTGGGACTTAGTCATCAGCCATACTTCATAGGCCAAGAAGTAATGGCGTAATCTTTGTGAGGCATAAATAATAGCCAAACATGCCCTTTCTGCCCTCGGATAACGAGTTTCTGCGTCTTTCAAGGCGCGGCTGATGTAATATACTGGTTGCTCGATACCACCTCCATCTTCTTGGGCAATTAAGGCACTGATGGCATATGAATTGGTAGTCATATAAAGCAGTAATGGCTTTTTGTGTATTGGGGCTTGTACTGTAGAGAGGTTCATCATGATCTGTTGTAGCCTCTTGAAGGCCGCCTGCTGCGCTTCTCCCCATACAAAACTTTGCCCTTTCCTCAGTAACTTGGTAAAGGCCGAGGTGATTGATGCCAGCCCAGAGATGAATCTCCGGATGTTCGAGACTTTCCCCAAGAAACTTTTTAGTTCCTTCATCGTGGTTGGAGGTCTCATAGTTACAATGGTCGTAGCCTTTGCTGGGTCAACATCTATCCCTCTGCTGTGCACTAAGAAGCCCAAAAATTTCCCTGAGGATACACCAAACGCACATTTGAGGGGATTCATTCTCAACTTAAAGGCTTTGCACCTTTCAAATACTTTTTTCAGCACATGGAAATGTTCTTCCCTCTTCCTTGACTTAACTACTATGTCATCCAAATAGTCTTCTAACTCCTGATGCATCATATCGTGGAATATAGCCGTCATTGCCCGTTGATAAGTTGCACCTGCATTTTTTAACCCGAAGGGCATCACGGTGTAGTGGAAGTTTCCCATGGGTGTTCTGAAAGCGGTTTTCTCCGCATCTTTTGATGCCATCCTGATTTGGTTGTATTCACTGAAGCCATCCATGAATGAGAACATAGCGCTTCCTGCCGCGGAATCTATCAATAAGTCTATATTGGGCAATGGAAATTCGTCTTTCGGGCATGCTTTGTTGAGATCCCTGAAATCTACGCAACACCTGATCTGGCCATTCTTCTTTTTTACTGGCACTATGTTAGATAACCAACGAGGATGTTGAATAGGCTTAACGAATCTTGCTGCCAGCAGTTTCTGTACTTCTTTGACTATCTGTCCTTCTATTTCTATGTGAAATATTCTGGCAGGCTGAGCTATTGGCCTGGCCTGCGGATCCACATTTAACGTTTGTGCTACTAACACAGGGTCTAGCCCTGGCATTTTACCGTAGTCCCATGCAAACACGTCTTTGAATTCTTTTAGCAACAGCACCAATTCCTTTTTCTCATCTTTTGTCAAGCTCGCACTAATTGAGATGGGCCTCAGCCCTTGTGAAACAGATCCTAGGTCAACTTCTTCCATTTCCTCTTCTGCCATGACCTGTACTTCCTTTTCGGCTACAACTCTTTCGTATTCCTCCCCGTTACTTCCTTCCTCTGGGCTTTCTTGGACTCAGCAGCACATCAAACCCTCGTGCTATTCTTCCTGGGTGGGGCCCGTCTGGGTTTCAATCATGGGCCCCACGTACCTTCATAATTTGTAAATGATTCTGCCATCAGAGCCTCGGACTCTAATGCATTGGGGCGCGTTTTCAAATCTTGCGGCGGGCGTCTCTTTCCTTCGTCTCTTTCTTGCCAATAACTCCCTTAGATCGGGTTCTGGGTCATTCTGGATATCTTCCCATCTAGGCACGAAAGTACCTAGCGGCCTTGACACTGAACTCTCCCCAGAGGGAGCCCATTGATCGTAGAACACAGTCTCTACTAAGTGAGCCTCTGCTCGTTCGAATGGTGAAGGATTCGCGGCTATGCGTACCATCCTGCCGTTCAATCTTCCTTTCACACATTGGTGATAGGTGGAAGGGATCAGCCAGTGTTTATGCAACCATGGCCTCCCCAGAAGCACGTGGTAGGATACTTCAGTTTTTACCACGTGAAACCGTGCTAAAGAGGCTATAGGGCCCACCTTCAACCACAGCTGGATGTGGCCCGCTATGTACTCACCCCTTCCACCGAACCCTGTTACTTCCATTGGGCATCCCTAGATCTTCCTTTCTGAAATTCCTGCTGCCTGCAGAGTGCTCAATGGAATGAGGTTTACAGAAGCACCTGTGTCCACTAAAGCTCTCTTTATGGGGATTTGATTTATGGATGCCGCCAAATACAAGGGTCTCATGTGGTCCGGATGCCCCACTTCCATATCTTCCTCACTAAAAGTGATTTCAGTTGACTCCTATAAGAGAGCCCTCTCATCTGATATTTCTGCCGATAGATATTCTACCCCTGCACCAGAGGCAATGCTCACCAAGGCCTCTGTGGCTACCTTTCTCTCCTTTGCTGAGAGTCCCAGCTGATCAAACAAATTTCTGAACTTAGAACTCTGCTGTAGAGTGGTAATGGCCGCCGCAGGAAAAGCCATGTTTTCTTCTTTATCCTCTCCTGGGTCAGCACAAATTACCACTGCTGCTACACCATTCCCTTTATGGTTTAGGAGTGGGTTTCTTTGGACTTCTTGCTATGACAGTTCTAAAGTCCCCTCCTTTATCCTGCGGTACACTAGTCTGCGGAGTGCCCAACATTCTGCAGTAGCATGTTGGACATAATTGTGTAAACGACAAAAACGTGGGTCCCTCCTTTCTTCCTCCGAGGGCTCCCTGGTAACCTGGTTAGGTTTGAAAATTTCATCTGCTATCCATTTGTCTAGCAGCACGTCTAATTCTTTTGAGGTGCATGGTATTGGCGAGGGAGTGTCATATTCCCTCCCCTTAGTTTTCCTTCTCCGTTCTCCAGTGGACACCGCCATTGCTTGTGGGGCGTTTCTCTTGTCGGAGCTTGGCTTCACAGACTGGGCCGTCTTTCTTGCTTTCTGCAATAGCTGGGCAAATTGGGAGATTTCCAAATTTTCGAGTATGGCCCTGTACTCCCTGATCATGTTCGTCATACACATCTAAATCAGCGTCCTTTCTTCGCAATGGTCATAGCAGTCAAGTGCTATGTCCCTGAATCTCTTGTTATATTCCATCAAGTCTTCACCGCTTCTTTGTTTGGTTGCTTGCAGGGTTGCAAACGTCACTGTTTCTTCTCCATGGAAGTACTTGGTACAGAATACATCCACCATATCATCCCATGTTGGGATAGTTCCTAGCTTTAATCCAATGTACCAGGTGTAAGCCCGGTCGCACAATGATTTAGAAAATTCTCGAAGACATAAGTCCTCGTCTGCGGCATAAGGGCCAAGTGTATCGATGAATTTGCTCACGTGTTCGACAACACTTCCCTTTCTACCATCGTACTGCGCGAAAGCTTTTGGTTCATACCTCTCAGGGTATGGTTTGTTGAGTACCCTCAGTGGGTAAGGAGGCCTTCGTGGATAGAACCTCTCCTTAGGTGCCTTGGCCCTTTCCTGCTCCAGGAGGGCGGACATCTCAACCATAGTGACAAAACGTTGCTCTGCATTGTGTGGGACACCTCCTGCTAGTGTTTCTTCTTTATCTGTTGCATGCCCTGGGTCATGCTGGCTTCCTTTTTCTTTCGTCTTGTCAGCCTTCAGCTGACGGATTTCTTCCATCATTTGCTGCTGTGAGTGTTGCAATAACTGTAAAACTTCGATGAAAACGTTGGCATTGTCGGTAGGAATTCTTGGTGGCGGTTGGGGGTCAGCCCCCGTTCCGTTGGCACCTTCTGCCTGGTTAGGTGGCGGTTGGTGAGGCGTTGTAGGCCTGGACTCTGCTTATAAAGGCACAACACTCATATTCCGAGTTGTCCTGGACTTTGGAGGCATTTGTTTGTGTGGGCTCTCGTCCCTGGCTATTTCTTAACTCCCCAGCGGAGTCGCCAATTTAATGTAGGGGCCTTTTTTTGTGTTTGGGCTGGGCTGCCTTCTGCGGTGATGGGCCCTAATGTGTTCTGAGTAGGGAAGTTGAGACCGGTCCAACTGCAACTCACTTTGGGCCGGCTTGCGCATAAACCTAGCCTAGTCCGCCAGAAATACCCTTACGGCAAGCAGAGCTATTACAATAAGATTACGGCAGGCAGATATAACAATAATAAAAGAAAAACAGAGTGCAATAGCTTTTTGTTAACAACAAGGACTGAATGACACAGTAGTAATAATGACAGTGATAATAATAGCTTTTATAAGAGAGAACAATTGATTGAATAATGAGTTAATCAAAATAAACGTCAAAGCCAAAACCGAGTCCGTAATGGCAGACATCAAAGAGGGAGAACGTTTCCTCTCAATGAAACTAACCTCCCTGGAGAATATCCTACCGTGGGGATTAATAACTTTGAGGGAATCGGACCTAAATGATAAATGCCCGAAGAAAGTTCTCAATTCTTAATCGTTCCTTAGAGAGTGGGATTTTGAGGGGGAGAGAAGAGAAAAGATCTATTGGTGCATGCCCATTATCCTCACTATTGGTTTTCTTATTTTTTCTTCCTTTCTTTTCTTTTTCCTTTTAATTTTCTTTCTATGTATTCTTCCTCTGTTTTTCGGTCCCTTTTACAGGGCACGGCGAGGCTCCTTTTATAGGGCCTGCCGTGATCGTTCTTTTACCATTTTACCCCCTAACGGCCTTTGTCTGGTCTGGGCATGCTTGCCGACCACCGTCTGCGCATTGCTCGCCCTCGCCAGACAAAGACAAGTTTGTGTTGTTTCTATCCGCCATGGCACTGCTCTCTGCCGTGGCTTTAAATGCTCTCTCTCTCTTCCTATGACATGCACCCAACGTTCCCTTTCCAATCTTACCTCTTTTGGGCGGTCTGTCATCCCAGCAGGACGTACCTCCAAAAGGGTTTGGACAGGGAACGTAAAATAAATCTTTTCCCCCCTCCCCACCACCAAACCACACCCCCCCTTACCTCTTACCACTGACCCATGGCCCCACCACGACGCATATTGGCTGGGTACAGGCTGGTGGCACCTGGGTTTTGCACATGCTCCCCTATTACGTACGTTCAAAGCCTGCGTGCGGCTTATGAAGCTTTGTTTGCATTTCGTCTACCATACTTCTTGGTTCTTTCATGTGGGCCGTTTTGTACTTTCACTGCTTCCCTTTGGGATTGTGCTTTTCTTAATCTCCCTTGGCCCACTTCTCGGTTTGTGCTTATGTCTTGTTTCATTACTTGGCTTTTCCTGCCATGATAGCATGTTCCTGCTAGGCCTCTTTCAAACCTGCCATTTCACTTCTTCCCCCAGTGACTTAAGAAAGTCTGCTAGTGTTCTTACTTTATGGGCTCCATTGTCCCTTTCTTTTTTCCCTTTGGGCCTGCGGCCCTTTTACTTTCCTAGGGCTTCTTCGGCCTATTTACTGACTTTGTGTTCCCATGGGCTTTTACTAACTTGACTGGGCTTCCTCGGCCCAATCTCCTCATTCTCATCCTTGGGGTTCATGGGCTTGCCATCAACCCCTACTTTCTTTGTTTACATTGCCTTGGGCCTATCGCAACCCATTCTCACTTTTTCGTACCATACATTGCCCATGGGTGTTATTTCTCTCTTTCCGGGCCCTTTGGGCCCATTTTCTTCCTCAAGACCCATTTACTCATGTTATGGGACTGTGTTTTGTTATTCCTGCCGCTTGGGCCTAATAGTTTTATTCTGTGCCTGCCGCTTTTATTGCCTGCTTTGCTAGGTTGGGCTGACTTTACGAAAATGACCCTTAATACCTATTATCCAAACACATTCAAATTTTAATAAATCCCAAATTATAATTAAAAAATTAGCAAAGAAAAAAAATAGGAAAATAGAAATAACACAATGATTGGTATAGAAAACTCTCTCCTTGAAGGAAGAAATTACAGGACTAATTCCGAATAAATTCACTTATTAAATAAGTTACAAATTGTTCTAAAAATTAATACAATCAAAATGATTTTAGATCTTCACTTTCTCTATATATAATAACTCTTTGTGGTTATAGCACTAAAACCTTTCCTTAAAGAAGACCTTAATGTTAATTTTCTCATTGCATGCCTGATGATTTAAAAAAAAAAAATTACGTTTCCTTTGCTATAACACACACCAGTTATATTTCTTTTTCTGATCACAAACCAAGGACGAAGCTAAGATATATTCTTTTTTTGGGGGGGGGGGGGGGGGGGGGGGAGATTTTAATAAATAAGTAATAAAAAAAAAACATACAAACATACATATTTACTTAAATGCTATTGAAAAATATCATGTTTTCTAAGAAGTAAATAGATTCTTGTTCATATTCTCTTTTGAAATTATTAATTTGATGTTCTCTTTTTTATAATTAATTTAGCATTTTGAATTTTAATTAGATATCATTTTTTTCTTAAAAAAAAAAAGAAATTGTATAAAGCTCAATATAAAATTGTCATACAAAACTAAGATTTTTAAAACACCTAACTTTTTTACTTTAAAAAATTAACGAAAATTATACATTTATATTGTATCTACAATATACTTATATTCTTATTCTTATTTATGATATCACATTTGCATTCTTAAAATATGGAACATCTAGAATTTTAGAAAAATTTTAAAAATATTTAACACATTTCTTCTTTTGAAAGAAGCTCGTAAAAATTTACAAGACCTGTGGCTCAATTCTCGCTTATACCAAAAAACTAATTGGCATTTTAGTCTGATGATAAAAAACTCTCATCAGAATATGGAACATCTAGAATTTTAGAAAAATTTTAAAATATTTAACACATTTCTTCTTTTGAAAGAAGCTCGTAAAAATTTATGAGACCTGTGGCTCAATCCTCGCTTATACCAAAAAAACTAATTGGTATTTTAGTTTGATGATAAAAAGCTCACATCAGAAGCAAACACCATAAGTCAAAACAATCTTTAAAAAAAAAAAAAAAAAGAAAGAGCTAATAATATAACAATTTTAATAATTTTATTAAGAAAACAAATTTGGGTGAGGTGAACCCCCATTTGGTGGCTCCACTCCTGTCACAAACATTATTCCTCTCTCTCTTCTCGATTGCACAAATCAAAACTGAAAAGAAAAATTAATTGCGGCCAGAACAAGCAAAAAAGGATTCTCATTAAGGTTTCGTTTGGGAGTTCATAAGGGAATAGAATGGAATAAAATAGAATGATCATAAGGGAATGGAGTGGAATGGAATAGAATGTATTTAAGAGGGAAAGGAATGGAATGGAATAAGTAACCTTGATTGGATGTTCTAAAATAAAGGAATAGAAAGAAATGAAAATGAATGAAACGTAAGTAATCTTGTTTGGGAGTAACATGGAGGGAATGGAATGAAATCATTTTATGACAATATTACTATTAGACCACTATTTTAAAATAAAGAGTTGAATATATAGAGGTATTTTGGGAGTTATAGTAAAAAATTTATAAAATCTAATTCAATTCCCTCCCATTCCTCCCAATTTCGGGGGGAATGAAAATTTGAGGTTTTAAGGGAATAGAGAGGAATGAGTGTTCCCTTCTACCCATTCCATTCTCTCTCACTTAAACTCCCAAACAAGATAATGGACTTTCTATTCCCTTCATTAAAACTCCCAAACAAAGTAAGGGGAAGAATATTCTAAAATTATTCTTTTCATTCATTTCCATTTCATTCCATTCCTTCCTCCCAAACGAGGCCTAAAAGATTAGAACTGTCACCTTTTCTCTAAATGCTCTTCGGATATTTTGGTCACATTTTTTGAAGTAGCTCTCCACTTGTTCACCTTCCCTTGGTTCTCCTGGAAATGTTTTTAATGTTAGGAATTTAAACAAATGCATAAAATCAGTGATACGTGAAAATAGAGAAGAAGAAAAAAATTGTACAAAGAAACAATCATATGACATAAAGATTTATGTGGTTCGTCAATATGTTTATGTCTATGAAGTTGCAACTATTATCACGAAAAAAATACAAGGCAAAAACTACATTTTCGTCCCTACATTTTCAGGCGATTCCCACTTTGGTCCATAAATTTTATTTTTACCGCTTTTAGTCCTTAAAATAAAAAATTGTTCCATTTTGATCCCTACCGTTACTCACTTAACGGAAATATCCTACATGACAAACGGAGTGGTGAAAACCACATTTTCGTCCCTAAATTTTCAGATGATTCCCACTTTGGTCTCTAGATTTTATTTTTACCGCTTTTAGTCCCTAAAATCAAAAACCGGGTCAAGTCTTGCAGTTTTTGAATTCGTCTTTCTACAGCTTGAATGTTCTTAAATCTTAACTTGAATCAACTTGAGCAATGTCTAAACCTATTCTAAGACATAAATATCTTATACTAAACATGTTATTATACTCGGTTTCTCGCCATACATAAAATTAGAACCTAAACATTTAATCCTAAATATTTAGAATCTAACAGATCCACTAATGAATAAGTTGGAGTACAAATATAACCAAAGAGACCCCCCAAGCCTAATTTACCAAAATACTTGAGCCCTCCAAGCTCCAGCTTCCGATGGACTTCTCGGAGTCTTGTCTTTACTAGCTTCCCAAATTTCGCAATACCACTCAATTGTACCGCCAAGTCTTATTGGCTTAATTTGGCAAAGACCCAATACTTTTCAAGCTCCAAAACCCCCCCTCAACACTTAGATTGTGTTTGAGTTGTGTTTGGGTAAAAATATCCTCTCAAGTTATGACAATGGAAGAGAAAAGGAGAATAGACTACAAGAATTTCTCTCAAAATTTCTTTCTTGAAGATGAGTAGCTCTCTCTAAAAGGTGGGTGTACTAAAAACCTTAATCTCTCCACTTTTTCTATCCGATAGCCTCTTTACAATTTTATGGGTAATGAGGGTATTTATAGTGTAAGTGAAGGATATGAAGAGTCATACAAAAAATCCAACTGTCAAAGCATTTCGTGGGTCACTTCGTGATTTAGCCAAGTCACGAGTTACTCGCGAAAGCTAGTCGCGAATTCACTATCTTGAATAATATTCACCAACATAAGACTAAACCCATTATAATTAAATCTCACAAAATACAATGAAATAAATTCATAGAATTACAACAAATTTTGTCATGGAATACTGCCAACAATAATGTTATGAAAAATCATAACTTAACCGTTTTAACTGTTATAGCATTGGTATAAGGTTAACTCTTGGTAGGGACGGAACCAAGATCTTTTTTTTTTTTTTTTTTTGGGGGGGGGGGGGGGGGGGGGAAGCCTCAATAAAAAAATTCTGAAAATATCAACAAAAGAGAGAAGAAAGAAAATAACCATTTATTAATAAATTTTAACTTAATCATTTACAAATAGAATGCAATATTCTTTTAAATAACAAAAATCATCTATAGTTGATTTTGTACTAAACTTTGCAACAATCTCCCTTTCAATCCTAATTTTCTTCTAATTAATGATACATGAATTTATAAAATTTATGTAGTAAAATTTGTAATACTAATGGCTACACACTACACATTAGCACCAATTTATTAACACAACTATTCCATTCCATAACACCCCACATAAAATTATACTAATTTACTAATAAACAACCAACAACAACTAGTAAGTGGTAAGTTAAAAAAAAAAAATTTAATATTTTAAGTTAAAAATTAATAGCCAAACGCACCTGCCATTCCACCCCACACACTGACTAATGGCCACCCATGCACCCCACTCTCACTCACTACAAGTAAATTAACTTGGTTTGTAATTTGTATTCATCTATCATTCTTCTATTTTGCTTTGCACATTTTTTTTTCTTTTTAGCGAAAATAGTTGTTAAGGGTCATTTTCGTAAAAGTCAGCTCAACCCAGCATAACAGACAATAAAGAGCGGCAGGAACAGAATAAAACTATTAGGCCCGAGCGGCAGGAATAACGAAACACAGGCCCATAACACGAGCAAATGGGTCTTGAGGAAGCAAGTGGGCCTAAAGGGCCCGGAAAGAGAGAAATGACACCCATGGGCAATGTATGATATGAAAAAGTGAGAATGGGCCGCGGCAGGCCCGAAGCAATGTAAAGAAAGTAGGGGTTAATGGCAAGCCCATGAACCCCAAGGATGAGAATGAGGAGATTGGGCCGAGGAAGCCCAATCAAGTTAGTAAAAGCCCATGGGAACACAAAGTCAGTAAATGGGCCGAGGAAGCCCGAGGAAAGTAAAAGGGCCGCAGGCCCAAAGAAGAAAGAAAGGGACAATGGAGCCCATAAAGTGAGAACACCAGCAGACTTTCTTAAGTCACTGGGGGAAGAAGTGAAACGACAGGTTTGAAAGAGGCCTAGCAGGAACATGTTGCCATGGTAGGAAAGGCCAAGCAATAAAACAAGACATAAGCATAAAATGAGAAATGGGCCAAGGGAGATGTACTAAGAAAAGCCCAATCCCAAAGAAAGGTAGTGAAGGTGCAAACAGTCCGCATAAAAGAACCAAGAAGAGTGGCAGACGAATGAAACAAGGTGCCATGAGCCGCAGGCCAGCTTTGAACGCACGTAACAGGGAGCATGCGCAAAGCCCAGGTGCCACCAGCCTGTACCCAGCCAATATGGGTTGTGGTGGGGCCATGGGTCCATGGTAAGAGGTAAGGGGGGGTGTGGTTTGGTGGTGGGGAGGGGGGAAAGGATTTATTTTGCGTTCCCTGTCCAAATCCTTTTTGAGGTACGTCCTGCTGGGATGACAAACCGCCCAAAAGAGATAAGATTGGAAAGGGAACGCTTGGTGCATGCCATAGGAAGAGAGAGAGAGCATTTAAAGCCACGGCAGAGAGCAGTGCCACGGCGGACAGAAACAAAACAAACCTGTCTTTGTGTGGCGAGGGCGACCAATGCACAGACGGTGGTCGGCAAGCATGCCCAGACCAGACAAGGGCCGTTAGAGGGTAAAATGGTAAAAGAACAAACACAGCAGGCCCTATAAAAGAAGCCTCGCCGTGCCCTGTAAAAGGGACCGAAAAACAAAGGAAAAAACACATAGAAAGAAAAACTAAAAGGAAAAGAAAAAGAAAGGAAAAAAAGATAAGAAAACAAGTTGTGAGGATAATAGGCATGCACCAATAGATCTTTTCTTTCCTCTCCCCCTCAAAAAACCCCACTCTCTAAGGGATAATGAAGCGGTAAAATAACTTTCTTCATTTAGGACCGATTCCCTCAAAGTCATTAATCCTCACAGCAGGATATTCTCCTGGGAGGTTAGTTTCATTGAGAGGAAGCGTTCTTCCTCTTTGGACGGTCACCATTACAGACTCGATTTTGGCTTAATGTTTATCTTTGATTAAACTTCCATCATTGTTCAATCCATTGTTTTCTTTTCTTTTAAAAGCCATTATTATTATTATTGCTATTACTATTGTGACATTCGGCCATCGTTATTATTGAAAGATACGACACTCTGTTTATTTATTTTGTTATCATTGTATCTGCCTGCTGTAATTTCGTGGTAATAGCTCCGTTTGCCGTAAGGGGTGTTCCTGGCAAATAAGGTTGAGTTTGTGCACAAACCGACCCAAAGTGAGTTGCAGTTGGGCCGGTCTCGACTTCCCTACTCAGAAACACATCAGGGCCCATCACTTGCAGAGGGCAGCCCAGCCCAAACACAAAAAAAGGCCCCTACAATAGTCATATCTTATTCGCAAAAATTTAAATAATCAATCTCAACACCCATAAAAAAATAGCTTGGATCTACGAAGATAGGGTAAGAACAGCCAACACAGTTACACAAATATTGTAGTATAGTTGTTTGCCAGTTGGGTTTATCATTTTCATGGGCCAATTTATAACTTATTGGGAGAAGGGAGACCAAAAATAATTTTTTTGGGCTTAATTATTAAACTATTCATTAAATGTGTATGTACCATTACTATTTTTTAAAAATCTGGTCGGGGTGGGGGGCCATGGCCCCCTCAGCCCATTACTAGTTCCGTCTGTGTCTCTTGGCGTTAATATGTATGATTATATGCTGGTTGTGTCTATTCCCAAGGAGTGGCAAACTGTCTATAAATATCACACACACGTTAATGCTTATTTTCATTCAACGAATTCAGAATAGAATTAAGAGTTCTAAAAGTGGAAAGCTGTTTGAAATTGAATTGACCCTAGTACATATAAGTTATATGTACTAGGGTCAATTCAAATAGTTATAGCCAATACCTTACTGAAGCCAATCAAATAGTTATAGCAAATACCTTTTAGAGTCGTCGACCAAGATTGGGTTTTCAGAGAGATAGAGGTAGAGCTCTTTCTTAGAAGAGTAATTCAACGAATCCGACGGTAGAGGTAGAGCTCTTCCCTGTTACTAGTCTTTTACTCATGCTTATCAAGTGATTCTATTTATCATCTTTAAGATATGAACGATTTGCCCATCTACAGGAAGTGACGAATCAGAGAATCTAGAGTACCATCAAATGTAATAACATAATGATTAGGTAACCTCAATATACATAGCTCAACAGAATTTATTTTTACACAGCCATCGTTAAAATTGTTCCATCTCCCACTACCATACATCATAACTATCTAGGTACTCAGTGTCTTAAAATACAATAACATTTCCATCATGACTCCTACATAAACTCCACTGCTGAGACTTTGAGCCTGCAAAAGGAAAATACCTGCTCACTAAAATGTTAAGGGTGAGCATACCACTTGCTCAGTAAGGGAGGCGTGACATGAACATAATCTAACCTGCATGATAGAAAAAAGTATTGTTAACATGTGGTTACGACTTCCTTATAAACAGTTTCAAGAGTTTGCATAAACACGTATAACATTCTCGAAAACGTAAAGCATATATCAATCTCATTCTGGAAACATCAACATAGATCACATGTTAGGCATAGTTTTGTATGTTGTATAATTCTGTATGTTGGTATGTGGTATGGTTGGTTGTATGAGTAGTATAAGTGCCTAAGTGCTGTGATAGTGTATTAGTAGTATAAGTGCCTAAGTGCTGTGATAGTGTATTAGTAGTATAAGTGCCTAAGTGCCTGATAGTGTATTAGTAGTATAAGTGCCTAAGTGCCTAAGTGCCTGTATGAGACTTGTATATCAGAATTGTAGGGTAAAGTGTCAATTGAGGCATGGCTATACGCGTTAGTTAGTGACAGTGCAAGACAGTTAAAGTTAGTTAGAAAATGGTGGGTCATTGACAGCTGTAAGGTGAGGTATAAGAGACCAATCTGTTGTAGAGTAATCAATCAAGCAAGTGTATTCTCAATTCAATCTTTTCCTTTTCTCTCTCTCTGTTTTCCTTTCCTCAATTCTTGGAGGCCTAGCTGACCTCGAATCCAGCTATACAACAAAACCATTGAATTCAATCCTAACATCACATGCTTATAACATAAGGTAACATCTTTTGAAAACATTTCCTGTAAAACATGACTTGTGATCATTAGTTTGGAAAGCATCATCAATTCAACATATAACCGGGGTTCCATACACCATTCATGAGAATCATAACTTCCATACTGAAAATGCCTATGCAGATCATAACCGCACATAAATTGTGAAACTCATGAATCTAAAGCTAAAACTATCATAGTGTCAAACATATTAAAGATATACAGGATCGTAATCATTTAAATCATTTTCATAAACTTAATTGGCCGTTAAGGCCAGCCATTATCTGGTTATGCGTCCCCTAGGTACAAACATCAGGGTACAGTTCATCTGACTGTGTCAGGTACTCCTCGGCCTATGCCAAGTACAATGTTACACTGACTTGATCCACAATAGTATATCATTTCGTTTGAAATTCATTTTCTTTCTAAAAACATTCTTTTCTTAAAACAAATTTGTTTCCGTAATAATAATTTCCTTGATCTTTAGTCTCAAACAGAGGTTATAAACATCTTGCATATCCACATGATTTACTCATTATCTCACTATAAAACATATGTATAGTTTGACAAAAAAACAAGCTTAATTTCAATGAAACATAAGCATAATCATGTTTATCAAAAAGCTTTGCTTTAAAACACGTTTACAAAAATATGGGCTGCTAGACCCTCATATCACAATCCCTTACCTCAACGCAAATGCTTCTGCTTGTCGTGGAGTCCCCGACTGGTCTTGTCCTGCCCCTAAATAAAAAACAGCCACTTTCATTATTAAGCACACTATTCAACTCATGGAGTGTTCTAATCCATAATTTCGTTACTTACACCCTCAAGTTCTTATACCTATTAATTCTTCACCCTAACTAGGCCCCTGTGAATTCCTACAACCATCCCAAATGCAACCCAACACTCAAACATGCAATTACCAGTTTAAAACATCAAAACACACAAAACTGAGCACTAATCATAAAAAACTATAGTTGCAGGGCTTATAATTTTTCCTTTGTGTACTAAACAGTAGAACTAAGGTACATGAACCTTCATCCATACTCTATACATACTAAATAGAGCTCCCACAAATTTACAACTCAATCCATTCACCCTAACTTGAGAAATAAATCCCCAAAGTTAGGTGGTACAATTCATTCTTACTGCTTTATCCAACAATGTGCAACTTACTTCCAAACGTCAATTGAGTCACCAAAACACATCAACATGTCATGCCAATTTACAAGGATATTACCCTATATGTCTAACACATGCCATAAAATTCTGAAAGCCAGATTCTAAAGCTACAATTTAATAAAAATCATACAAGCTAGTACCCTCAAATCTGCCCCAACAGATTTGAGGTCTAGATAGTAATTCCACTATAAATTTTATACTCATCCAATTGGCTTGGGACCAATATCAAGTTTGATAGAATTGCAATTTAGTGTATCATCAATGTCACTTAGTGCTAATAAAAGCGCAAATTTTACTAACCCTTTGCGTTGTTGGCCTGATCTCGATCCCTTCAACAACGAGGCCAGTCTTCTTCACGTTAAGATCTTCTACCTCCAAAAGATTAATCTGCAGTGATTCATCTTTTCCTCCCTCATTGAAAAATTGACCCAACTCAATCTCTAACCATCCATCTTCTCTCTGCTTGGGACGTGAAGTGTCCTTGACAAACAGGCCCAATCGAACAGTTTGTTCATAAACTTCACCTCCAACAGTTCCCACTGAAGCCTTGAAAGGAGGGCCATCAAATCCCTGGGCTCCGCTCTTCAACTTGTACACAAGGTAAGCGGCATAGCGTGTTTTGGGAGACAGAATGGAAGTACTCACCTTACCGCGGATGTCAAACCAATACACACGATTAAGTTCCGCTACCTCTGGGAACCTGTTTGATTTTTACATGTACACAGTTAAGAACTAGATGAAAAAAAAAAAAAAAAAAAAAAAAAAAGAAATCTAAATTTAAAAATAATAAATAAATAAAGGAGTACTAATATATAATAGGGACAGACCTGGATTCTTCAGGTAGAGAAATCCATCTCCAATACTCAGAAGTGGAACCCCATTCAATGGACAGTTCCCTTGCAGCAAGAAGGTAACATTTCTTACCACTCGATTTGTCCAAGAAAGAGCTCTGCTAGAATTTATGAGTCAATTTGTATCAAGAAACATTTAGTTTGTCAGTAAATGAGGCTCTCATAAACGTTGCTTCTCGTATTCTAGTTTAAATCCAAGTTCAAAGCAGAAATTTATTGTTTATAACAAGGTAAATTAATATATATATATATATATATATATTAATTTTATAATTTAGGACACATCAATTTTTAAGGGTCATTCAGAAATAATTAAACGATAGAAATATATTAAATTTGTAGAAATTTTTTAAATGTATTAATTAAAATTAAAGGCCACAATTAATTCAGTAATCAACTAAAATTAAAATAAATGTATTACATATGGAAATATTTAGTAAAAATGACTAAAATATCTTTAAAAAATACAAACAAACTTTGAAATAAATTTTCTTGATAATATATCGTTAGTAGTTAATAATAAAACATAAATAAGCATAAATTTTTTATAATAATCCTTCATTTAAATTTTTTTTAAATAATTTTATAATAATCCTTTACTGTGATTTAATTTTTCTAAATTCACTTTAAAAATAAATCCTTAATACTTAAATTACAAGTAGATTTTTCAAATAAAATAAATTTATTAATATTTAATATATTGAGGGAGAGGTGATATAATAAATCAACACACTATTAATCTCCATTAAAAAAAATACTAAAAATCATGTAAACTTAAAAAAATATAATAATGCTTTTCTTTTTATTTTATTTTTTTCATTATAAAACCCAACAACTCTAACCGGTCTGTTGGTTACTATACCAAACATGGTTCTTGATTAAGGGGTCTCAAGTTCACAATTCACGACCCCATTTCTCAATTATTAAAAACCCCTTGACCCCCACAAAAAAAAAAAAAAAAAAAAAAAAAAAAAAAAAAAACCTTGACCCAATTGAACCATAATTATTTTTCAAAAAAGCCTTGACCAATTTGAACCAGCACGGTTTTGACAGTTTTTTTATTCCACCACTGGTTCAGGAGGTTCTTTTTAAATTATTTAAATATCTGGTTCTCTCACATATAAAAATAGCCTCGTCAATTCTCAGATAACCCGATTAGACCAACTAGTTTGGTTTGGGTTTGAAAACCATAGTTGTGGGGATCTGTAGCCAATGAGGGGTGGGTCGTAGTGGTGCGGAGATATTTGTGGGTTTTTTTTTTTTATTTTTTTGGTTTTGGTTTTGAAAGCTAGACTTTCTTATAGGTATAAAACATGACAAAGGAATTTTTCTTTTTTCTTTTTCTTTTTTTGTATTTCAGAATTTCGGCTTGACTGGCAGCAATGCTTTTGGTCAAGTGGGTCGAATTTTGCTCTCAGTTTAAGCCAAATTAATTCAACATGAAAAATAAATAACTAGAAAATTAAAAATAGAAAACCTAAAAGTCAACATTTAGAAAATAAAAAATATATAGCCTTCAAATGTTCAACGGGTGAAAGAAAAAAAACACATACAAAAATACTAATTTTAAAGATAAATTTTTTTCATAATTGTTAGTTGGCGTAGGCTTACATGTGTGAGTGGAAGTCTCATGCAAAGAAAAATAAGGAAATGCTAAGATTTATCGCATAAAGCTGGCAAATTGATATGGTAATAAATATGATTAGTATGTTTTAATCAATCATAAATAAGTATTTGAATCTATATCTTTATATATATTTAAAAGTTGAAGCATAGCGTTTAATGTTGCTACGCTCCTGTTAAGTCATATCAACGCCACATTATCAACCCATTTTCAGTATTTTCTCTTTCCTTTTGAATTATTTTTCTCCTTATTAATTTCCCACTTTACAATTACACATTCTCCAACATTTACTTACTTTTCCTTCTCAAAAAAAAAAAATATATATATTTACTTACTTTTACCTTTTTATCTCCTCACTACTCTATACTTTAAGCTTATAGTTTCTCCATCCCTTCATCTTTCTTTTATTTTGACACTTCTTCTCTCCCATTTTTTTTTACTATAAAAATTTGTTATTTTCTCTTCCATTCAATCTATAATTTTCTCACACAAAACTGTGAATACTCTCTCTCTCTCTCTCTCTCTCTCTCTCTCTCTCTATATATATATATATATATATATATATATATTTCTCTTGATGAATTTTTAATTCTTTATTACACCTCTAATTTAGATTAATGAATTTTTATGTTTAATCTACTTTAGGTTGATATGATTTGGTTATATTTTAATTTTTTATCTCTTTTATTTTATTTTATTTTTGTTTGTTACATGTTATCCTATGAAATTACAAAATAATTCAATGTTATTATAATACATAGCATGACTTGGATAATTTGGTATTTACAACTATACATTTTATTTTGAATATTCTTCTGCTCATCTTCTTTTATATAATTTTGTTATTTGTCTCACATTCTCTTCCAAAATAAAGGTGATTATTCTCTCTCTCTCTCTCTCTCTCTCTCTCTCTCTCTCTCTCTCTCTCTCTCTCTCTCCATAACAAACTTACAAAAGTTTGAATAATATAAATCACTTGAAAAAAGAATAATATCAATCAAATTAACACACCTAAGTTTTCCAAAAAAAACTAAAAATAATAGAATGATATATTTGTGGAGATGGAGAGATGAAAAATAATTTTAGAAATCATATCTCTAGTACGTTTTAGAAAATAAATCATACATTATATCATGTTATAAAATAGTTGTATATTCTCACATATTGCGTGGGTTTGCCACTAGTTATTATAATTAGTGACATGTCTATTTTGGGACTCAAAATAGTAAAATTTGTAGTGCCTATAACACTAATCAAGATAAATAAATTGAGGATTTTTTTTATGGAATAAGTTAAGGAATTAATATAACATAATATATTGGACTCAAAACTCATAATTTTATGCTTTGGATAAAGTGGTATCCTTATATATATTATATTTACTCCTAATTAAAGTCCCTAAAAAAATATAGGAAGAGATAAGATAACAATTTTGAATCTAGTGATATAGACTGATAGAGGAACAGACCTGATTCAATCTTGAAAGTTGTGAGTGTGACTTGAGCTCTCCACGGAGGTCATTAGGGCTCCCAAAAATATTTTGGCCTAAGTTTTGTAGAAATTCTCCCATATCTTGCTTACATAGAATACGTGCACCACACATATTAATCTCAATATACGGGCTGTTGGTTCCAATGAAAGGGGTAATGAAACTCCCCTCATCTGAATGTTTTCTAAACCTCGCATGCGATATATATAGCCAAACTCCAAATGAACCAACACATGTTTCCTTAGGAACCTTGAATGCTATAGTATCTCCATTTGTAGGATCTCCATTTTTTTCCAAACGACAATAAAACTCATGAAAGTATTTTGTATCCTCTCCAGGAGAAACATCGTTCGAATGTGCTGGGACTACAAAAATGACACACAGAGCGATTCCTTCCCAATTTGAAGGTAGTGGGATTGGTCGAAATGACCCAAACCTCTGATGCTTAAACCACTCTGGAATTTCAATTTGAGGTAAAACATGGCAAAAGCCTTCCATTTGATGAATTTGATCCTGTAAAATATTAAAAACAATTGTAAAAGATGCTCATGCGTGTGTGTGACAAGTGAGAGAGAAAGAGATACCTTCACGTATCTTTGCCATAATAGGTGTATGTCTAGCAAAGAAACCTCAGCAATTGTGCCATCTTCATCCTCGGCCAAGCCAAGGCAAGTAATAACAGTGAATCCTGCTACACCCAAAGTCCATACAACAACTTGATTTGAATAATTTTCAAGCGCAGTACATCCTTGTACTGAAACTAACCTTGTACTTAATGGAACATATGGCAATGATTTAAGCTTGCTACAATGATCCAAGAAAAGAATTTTGAGCTTTGAAAGTTGAGAAATGTAATCGGGCAAGCATATAAAATTATTTTTGCTCAAATTCAAATACTCTATTGACAACAAGCAACTAGGGTCATCAGGGAGTGCCAACAGATTGCAGTCACTTAGACTTAGAGTTACCAAAGTGCTTAATTTTGAGAACGAATTAGACAACAATAGGTTGATGGGCTCTGGTTCAGGATGCCGGGCATTGTGGAAACAATATGTTGACAAAGCAGTTGTAGCAAATATAGCAATTCTGAGATAGGTGTATTGCCATGCTAGGAAAGATAGAAAAAGAAATGAAATTAGTCGCGGAAAAGTGAGTGTGGCACCAATTGAGGATCCAATAGGAGAGAGCCCAAGCAAATGCCCTGCTTTTGGTGGTTGACACTTACATCCTGATAGAGTGAGAGTTTCAAGAGATGTCAAACTATGAATGTCACTTGGAAAACTCTTAAGGTTTTTGCAGTCTTGAAGATTCAATAAGGTCAGGGCAGTTAGATGCCTGATTGTCGGTGGTAGTTCTTCAATGGCAGTCCCATCCAAATAAAGCTCCAACAAGCTTCTCATGTTTCTCCCAATACAAGGAAATTTCTTAAATCTTGAACAGCCAGATAGAATTAAAGTTTTAAGAGATTCCAAATTGAGCTCATATGGAAGGTTCTCAAGACATTTACAATCTTTTAGATTTAATAGAATAAGTCTTTTAAGACCTCCAACAGAAGGGTGCAACTCATGCAATCTTGTACAGCCTTGGAAATTCAGCCTCTCAATATTTGAGAATCCAGTGAAGTCAGGAGTTCGGGTTAAGTTTTGGGAGTCACTCAAGTCAATGAGCTTTAGCTTTCCCAACTTCTGTGATGAAAAAATAAGCAGGGATAAAAAAAAAAAAAAAAAAAAAAAAAAAAAAAAAACATAAAATTAAGCATTCAAGAACTTAAACTTTATAAAAATAAAAAACAAAGAAAAGAAAAAACAAAAAAAAGTGAAAATCTTACTCTAAATTCACTTGGAAGTTGCTGAAGACAACTACGATGCATAATGAGCTCAACAAGTTCACCAGGCTGAAAACTATTAGGCAATGATTCCAAAGGATAATCGTGCCATTCCAACAAACGTAACTCATTAGAAAGATCACTGAGGCAAGAAAGGTGCACCTTACAAATTTTGAGCAATCTTAGTTTATTCATCTTTGAGAATGATTCAGCATTCAATTCTTCTTCTTCATCTGGAGGCAATCTGAATAGTATGCCTTCTATATGTTTTGTTCCCTGGTAAACAAGAATAGTAAGATTAGTATACCGCTAGATAAAGCAAAAACTTACATGAATATCTTGTAGAATTATGTACTTCTCTTAATTTATGTCTATATAATAATCCACTTACAATATTGTTCTTTAATACATCAAGGACATCATCACAATGCCACAACCTACTACGTTCTCTAACTTCTTCTGATTCCTCACTAACAATTTCCCAACCCATTTGTTGTAATAAATTATGCATCCACAATTTTTCTCCCCCTACAAGAGTAATTAGAGATTTGTCGATGAGATTTTTTAGATTAATTTCTGGGAAGTAAACTGATTCTAGTATATCAGCAACGCGATTCTTCTCCTCCCCTTTGAAGAAACATGCAATATCTAAGAATAGTTTTTTCTCCTCTGCACCCAATCCATCAAAAGCAATTCTAAGTTTCTTAGTAGTTTTTTCATGGGGTATTGCTCTTAGCTGATTCTGAGCACTTTCCCATTCATTTTTTGTTCTAGTACACAAATAGGAACCCAAAACTTTAAGAACCAAAGGAATTCTCTGAGCATACTCGACAAAATTGTTGCAATATTCCAGGAAATCATTCTCACAATGAGGTTTGTGGAAGGCATTCAGACTAAAAAGTTGTAGAGCTTCGACTTCATTTAGTCCTCTAGCCTTATAGACAATTTTAATTTCATAACTTGCCAACAAATTTTTGTCTTCGGTAGTTACAATGATTCTACTTCCTTTGCCAAACAAATCACGCTTCCCTACTAATTTTTCTAATTGACTTCTTTCGCTCACATCATCAACAACAATAAGAGACTTTTTGTTATGCAGTACATCGCTGATAACTTGCATTCCCTTATGCTCATCCTTTACCCTTAATCCCCTTTTTCCTATATCACAAAGGAGTCGTTCTTGTAAAGTCTTTAAACCATGTGCCTTAGATTCCTCTCTAACATTTTCGAGAAAACTGCAAGCTTCAAATTGGTTAAGAATCTTATCAAAAACAGCTCGTGCAAGAGTTGTCTTGCCCATACCACTCTTCTCATATATTCCAATAAAGTGAACATCAGTTGATTCTAGATCTAAATATGAAATCATTTCCTCAACACGAGAGCTTATTCCAACAAGATCATCTTCAATATCATTGGAATGTTTCTCTTGCAATTTCAAATATATCCATTGAACAATGCTTCGGATAACAGTTGCCTCATGCACCCTATAAAAAAAAAATTACAAAAATTTGTGTCAAAAAAAACTAATTGGAGATGTAGCATGTAGGCGTTGATGTTTTGCTTGTTCATCTCATAAAAGAGAGAGCTCTAAAATTGAACTAAACTAAACAGTCGGGCTCAATTTGCTTGTTGAAATCCTAGGGCATGCAAGTAGATTATTAGTTCTCAGAACAGAAAACATGGCTTTTCATGTAAACTTGAAGCAGCAAGTACTGTACTATTCAACATAAATGTTCTTTTTATTTTTTAAACCAAAAAAGAAAAAAAATGCAATTTAATTGAAATTCTGATTTGGCTATTTGAAACCTAAATTTCAACAACTAGAAATTCTCAAATGCCATGTCATTTAGTACACAATCTGTTGACTATTTCTTTTCAAAACAAAAACAGAATAAAACAAAAAGAAGAAGAATACAATCCATACTATTGAGTATTGACCGAAGCAAAAATCATCTTCATTTCAAGATCCTAAGTAGAAGCCCATAAAAATTGTTGAAACCGGGCTTGAATGGCTGCCCAAAGTAAACATGAGGTAGCAATTAGCACCACATATTGGGCCACAATTTATTCTAAAGTGAATGACGGAATTTAAGAAGGTTGCATTAGGATACTTGAATTTGAATTTAGATTTGGATTTTAAATCAATGGATTTAGAATGTCTTGATTCCATATGTATATTCCATACATAAGAGGATTTTAAATTCTAGATTCTTAAATCTATTGTTTGGATGCTTTAATAACCTATAAATTGGATTTCAAATCCTCTCTTTCAAAATGACTAAATACCTTCATAATCCCCTAAATCTCACCTAAAACCTTAAAATTAGTGAAATACTCTCAAAACCTCAAGAATGACGAAAGTTTCCCAAAAATATCCCAAATCTATAAAAATAACCAAAACCTTGAAACCCTACAAAATACCTTTGAAAAATTTTGAAATGACAAAAATGCTAGGGAAAAAATCTCAAATGACCGAAATACCTCTAAAACTTCCAAAATAACCAAAACACCTGTTAACCTATAAAATGACCAAAAATAACATCGGAACCTCCAAAATAATTAAAATGTCCAAAAATAAATAAATCCTTACAAAATCCAAATTTATCCAAAATTGAACTTAAAATGGCCAAATTGACCTTGAAATTAAACCTCCAAAATGATCAAAATATCCAATGTGATTGAAATACAAATAAAACTACCAAGATGATAACCCCCCCATGCCCCCAACCTACCTTCAAGAGAAAAAAACATCAAATGACCAAAATTCTAAATCTTCAAAATGTTGTTTGATGTTTTTTGACGAGTAGTTTTGGTCATTGGACATATACGATAGTTATTGGTTTACATTACACTATTCATATAGTATTTGTGTGTGTGTGTGTTATATATATATTTCTCCCTAGTTTGCCAGCTAAACATATACATCTTTTTAAAATATATAATTCAATAGTTTCAATGAATAAGGAGATTTGAACCATAGACATTTTCATTACAAAAATTAAGAGGTACTAGTTGAACTATAAGACTCGTAGTTACACGCACATTTTAAGTGACAACTTTAAAATTTTATTTTATTTTTTTTCAATAATTCAATAGTTACAACAAAGTTAATGGGGAAATTTTTAAATGTAGTTCTATTGTTTAGTTACAAAACTTTTGATGACAACCTAAACTAAATCTTGAAACTTAAATTAGTGACAACCTTTTTCTTAATTTTGCAATAGCATGTATGTAGTGTTGTTTATAAAACTACATATAATTCATGCTTTTGTGGTATTAAAGATATTAACCTTTTAACATCTATATTTAAAGTAATTAAGTAATGCAGTCAAAACAAGCCCAAAAAAAAAAAAAAAAAAATCTCATCAAAAGCAAATCAATAAAGCGTTACCCTTCGTTTAAACGCTCTCCAGAGAGATTGGCCACATTTGTTAAAGCAGCTCTCCACTTCTGCACCTTTTTTGGGTTCTCCTCGAAACGCTTGTCATGTTTTGCAAAGGCCTTCTCAAAAGTGTTCTTCTGATGTCGCACGTCAGTAGGTTCCACATGGTAGAAAATGGGCAACACTGTCAATATCCCTCTATCCCAGCATTCAACAATCTTTACAAGTTCTTCCAAACACCATGTGGAAGATGCATAATTTTCAGAGAAAATGATGACTGCAATCCTCGATTTCTTGATTGCTTCCAAGAGTTCCAGCGAAATGGGCTCTCCCATCTTAAGTTCTTTATCATCCCTGAAAGTGATAATATCTTTATCAACCAAAGCATGATATAGATGGTCGGTAAACTTACAACGGGTGTCTTCTCCTCTAAAACTGAGGAAAACGTCATATTCTGGTTGGGGTTTAGAAAAAGCAGAGGTAAAAGAGGATGGGACAGTTTGAATGCTGGTGGATGCCATTGGTAAATACTTACTACTGAAAGTGGTAGACCTTGGGCAGTGAACCCAACTTTATTTCAAGCTGAAAGCTTCGCTGTTCATGAAGAGAATAATTCTCTCTTTCTTTTTGTGCTTCGAAAAGTAGGTAAGATTTTCGCCCATTAGACTAAGTAAGACATAGTAGGTAAGATTTATTTTCGCCTGTGATAATTGACTATTAAAAACTAGAGAAATAAGCTAAACTGCCATCTTACCTACTATGTATGTGTTTGGATAACACAACAAGTTGCGGTGCGTTTCCAAGTTCACGTTTCGAATTTTTTTTTTTTTTTCAACGCATGAACAGTAAAATCACTATGTAGGAGACAATTACTACTATTCACGCACTGTAGCGCACTGTTCATGCACTGTAGCAGCACTGTTCATGCATTAAAAAAATAAAAAAAATGGGTCCCACGGTACTATTTATACATTTAAAAATTATTTTGCTACAGTGTTTTCAACAACAATCAGTTTTCAACAACTTTCAGCAACAATAAGCTGTATCCAAATGGACCCTATGTTATTTTCGCCCATGATAATTGACTATTAAAAACTGGAGAAATAAGCTAAACTACCATCTTACCTACTATGTTATTTTTGCCCGTGATATTTGACTATTAAAAACTGGAGAAATAAGCTAAACTGCCATCTTACCTACTATGTTATTTTCCTACTATGTTATTTTCGCCCGTGATATTTGACTATTAAAAACTGGAAAAATAAGCTAAACTGCCATCTTACCTACTATGTTATTTTCGCCCGTGATATTTGACTATTAAAAACTGGAGAAATAAGCTAACCTCCTATCTTACCTACTCTGTTTTTTTATTTTTATAAACAACCATCTTACCTACTATGTCTTACTTAGTGTGCGTTTGGGTGTGGTGTTTGCATTTTGCGTTTGGTGAGTTTTGCGTTTCCTGTTTTTTTTTTTTTGTTTTCAAGAGTTTTAGGTGTAGTGTGGCTACTGTTCAATGAATAGTAGCCGCATTATTTGACTTTCAGCTAGTGAACAGTGCACCGAGCATTGTTCACGAATCCTACAATTCTCAATTTTTATCAACTTTTTCATTAAAAATGAGTCCCACGGTACTATTCACACATTTAAATATTATTTTGTTACAGTGTTTTCAATTTTCAGTTTTCAGAGGTATCCAAACGACCCTTAGTCTAACTGGCAAAAATAATCAAATATTACATTTTGGTAAAATTTGTGACAAATTAGTATTGTTTCAGACATATTTAGCAATTTATCACTTTTTTAGTACTCGAGTTCTACAAAATCAAGTTATAAATAGTACTCAAGTTCAGTGAACTCGAGTTCCTAGTAAGTCGCTAGCGTGGCAATAGCTTGCATTAAATATTACTGAAATCGAGTATCTCTTTACAGTGATACTCGATATTAAAAAAACCATTAAATGTGATACTCGATATTACTGAAATCGAGTATCTCTTTACAGTACTCGAGCTTAGTGCAGTCGAGTACTTTTTTAGTCAAACTTAGTGGCTTGACATTAGCTAACAGGCTTGCATGCCCATGTCAGGAAGATGCATGACATTCAAGAAGTTTCATGCGTGAAGAAATGCAAGAGCTTGCATTAAATATTCTTCATGAATTGTCATAGAAGATGGCCAGGAACAACACCTGACATGATGCTTCTTTTCTTTGGCCATAAATGCTAGCCATTTTCTTTGACTTGACAAATTTCTTTGACTTGCAAGAGTGAGTTCCTACGGGAGATAAAAAAATAATAATAATAAAATTAAAAAAAAAAAAAAAAAAAGAGTGCCTCTACGTGAGACAGAGAGATAGAAAAAGAACTCGACAGTATGAAAAAAAAAAAAAAAAAAAAAAAAAAAAAAGGTACTTGACTGTATGAAGCTCGAGTATTATAAAGAAGTACTCGATTTCAGTAATATCGAGTACCACATTATTTTTTTAATTACACAAATTCCAAGTCAGTAGTGCCACGCTAGCGACTCACTAGGAACTCAAGTTCATTGAACTTGAGTACTATTTAGAACTCAATTTTGTGGAACTTAAGTACTAAAAAAGTGGTAAATTGCTAAATATTTCCGAAACAATGCTAGTTTGCCACAAATTTTGCCAAAACGTGGTATTTGGCTATTTTTGCCTAATCTAACGTCTCTTTAACCTGTTAGTTCTGACTTCTTAGGTGGAGCTTGGATAGCGTCTGCGTTGCGCTTTGTGCTATTTTTATGTGGGTCTCGTGCACTGTTCACGGGACCCGCAAATACTTTATTCAACAAAAACAACTTTAAAACTGGGTCCCATGGCACTATTCACACATTTAAAAATTATTTTACTACAATATTTTCAATTTTTAGTTTTCAGCAATAAACGGTATCCAAACAAACCCTTAGAGCATTTTCAAATTTTCTTGGTGTAAATGTATTTTGATTCTATATTTTGACTTTATTTTCATTTTGGTCCTCACTTTTATTTTATTTTACTACTTTTAGTCCCAAAATAAAAATGCGTTTCATTATGATTTGTGCAGTCATTAGGGGTGGTAATTCGTGTTCACGTATCGAGTTTATGTCGTGTCAACTCATTAGTATCCGACTATATAGGTCAACACAAAACCAACATATTTATTAAACAAGTCAAGATTTATCAACCTTAACACAACTCATTTATTAAACGAGTCAGTTATATTGACCTATTTATCAAATTTTATCAAAATGAAAAAAAAAATATATGAAAAAACAAGCAAATAAATATTTTTAATATAAAATTCAAAACTAATGAGTAACTACATCACAAATAATCATTTAAAACTAATACATATCTCAATATCACAAATAATCAATCACAATATGTCAAAGAAAATAAACCACAACAACTAATAAGTTTATATACTTAGAGTTTGAAGGGTATATTGGTCAGATGGTATTTAATTAAACAAGTCAAACGGATTAAACAGGTTCCATATGTTGAACACTAACTTAACCCATCTATTAAATGGGTTAGTTGCGTTAACCCGAATATGATACGAACTTATTAAGTCTCAACACATAACCTACTAATTTTGTGTCGTGTTGCGTCAGGTTCACAAGTCGTGTCTAATTTTGCCACCCTTAACTGTCATCTCACTAATAGAAAATAGTTTGTGTGGCAAATGGAATGTACATATGGCACATAGAACGCCTAGGTAGCCATTAAAATAATAATAAAAATTTTTATTTAGCATTTAAATATTGTCACCTCAACATTTTAAATATTAAAAAAAGCCATGTCAGTAAAACAAATTTTTTTTTAAAAATCTAAATTTATGACTTTATTAAAATAAAATAAAATAATTAAAATAATTTTTTTTTTTCATTTTCATTATATTTTTTGGGAAGAACATGCACCAAAACATGACCATTCATGTTCTTCATGATCTTCCCCTAGATATCCTGTTGGTGGCTGAAAATATTATTTTTTCAGTTTTAGAGATTGAGAACAAATTTTGTAGTAAATTTCAAAACTTTTCTTAAGCATTTTTGGCAACCAAACACAACATTAGTTAAAAATCCATAGTCATTATTATTTTCTTGTCTCGCTCTCTCTCATCTCATACTTTCTCTCTCTCTCTTTCTATCGAAAAATTATTAGGTACTCCCGGAGTACCATAAATGCGTACTCCCTCATCTCACATGAATGGTGGGTCCCAGAGTACCATAAATGCATACTCCCTCCTCTCACATAAATGGTGGGTCCCACCATGAATTTAATTAGTGGGACCCACCATTCATGTGAGAGGAGGGAGTACGCATTTATGGTACTCCGGGAGTACACAATAATTTCCCCTTTCTATCTCTCAGCTCAAAACTCTCTCGATCTCTCAATTGAAAACCAAATCTCTTCCCCCCTCAACACACACACACACACACACACACACTCTCTCTCTCTCTCTCTCTCTCTCTCTCTCTCTCTCTCTCTCAACTGAAAACCCGAAATCTTCTCTCTTTTAAATCGGTGGGTGGGTCTCTCTCTCAGATTGGTGGGTCTCTCTCTCATCTCTCTATCTCTCAACTCAATGGTGGAGATTGCGGCGGAGATAGATGGTAGAACTGATATGCACCCATTTTCATATAAACCCAGATCAAGATTCTCAGGTCCTTGGTTTTCAAGAAGCTAGATTTCCTCCAATGGATTTATTTGTTTTGAATTTTTATAGGTTTGGAATTTATGAGTTTGCTTTTTCAGTTTGATATTTGTGGAGGGTTTGATCTTTTTGGGTATAATCTGGTCTTGCTGGTTTGGCTCCAATCGAACAGTTTGTTCATAAAGTTCACCTCCAACAGTTCCCACTGAAGCCTTGAAAGGAGGGCCATCAAATCCATGGGCTCCGCTCCTCAACTTGTACACAAGGTAAGCGGCATAGCGTGTTTTGGGAGACAGAATGGAAGTACTCATCTTACCGCGGATGTCAAACCAACACACACGATTAAGTTCCGCTACCTCTGGGAACCTGTTTGTTTTTTACATGTACACAGTTAAGAACTAGATGAAAAAAAAAAAAAAAAATAGAAGTCTAAATTTAAAAATAATAAATAAATAAAGGAGCACTAATATAGAATAGGGACAGACCTGGATTCTTCAGGTAGAGAAATCCATCTCCAATACTCAGAAGTGGAACCCCATTCAATGGACAGTTCCCTTGCAGCAAGAAGGTAACATTTCTTACCACTCGATTTGTCCAAGCTCTGCAAGAATTTATGAGTCAATTTGTATCAAGAAACATTTAGTTTGTCAGTAAATAAGGCTCTCATAAACGTTGCTCCTCGTATTCTAGTTTAAATACAAGTTCAATGCAGAAATTTATTGTTTATAACAAGGTAAATTAATATATATATATATATATATATATTAATTTTATAATTTAGGACACATCAATTTTTAAGGGTCATTCAGAAATAATTAAACGATAGAAATGTATTAAATTTGTAGAATTTTTTTAAATGTATTAAATTAAAATTAAAGGCCACAATTAATTCAGTAATCAACTAAAATTAAAATAAATGTATTACATATGGAAATATTTAGTGAAAATGACTAAAATATCTTTAAAAAATACAAACAAACTTTCAAATAAATTTTCTTGATAATCTATCGTTATTAGTTAATAATTAAACATAAATAAGCACAATTTTTTATAATAATCCTTCATTTATTTTTTTAAATAATTTTATAATAATCCTTTACTTTGATTTAATTTTTTTAAATTCACTTTAAAAATAAATCCTTAATACTTAAATTACAAGTAGATTTTACAAATAAAATAAATTTATTAATATTTAATATATTGAGAGAGAGGTGATATAATAAATCAAAACACTATTAATCTCCATTAAAAAAAAAAAAACTAAAAATCACGTAAAATTAAAATATATATAATAATGCTTTTCTTTTTTGTTTTCTTCATTATAAAACCCAACAACTCTGACCGGTCTGTTGGTTACTATACCAAACATGGTTCTTGATTAAGGGGTCTCAGGTTCACAATTCACGACCCCATTTCTCAATTATTAAAAAACCCTTGACCCAAAAAAAAAAAACCCTTGACCCAAAAAAAAAAACCTTGACCAAATTGAACCATAATTATTTTTCAAAAAAGCCTTGACCAAATTGAACCAGCAGAAGGTTTTGACAGTTTTTTTATTCCACCATTGGTTCAGGAGGTTTTTTTTAGATTATTTAAATATCTGGTTTTCTCACATATAAAAATAGCATCGTCAATTCTCAATTAACCTGATCAAACCAACTAGTTTGGTTTGAGCTTGAAAACCATGGTTGTGGGGATCTGTAGCCAATGAGGGGTGGGTCATAGTGGTGCGGAGATATTTGTGGGTTTTTTTTTTTTTTTTTTTCAGAGTTTTGGCTTGGCTGGCAGCAATGGTTTTGGTCAAGTGGGTCGAATTTTGCTCTCAGTTTAAGCCAAATTAATTCAACATGAAAAATAAATAACTAAAAAATAGAAAATAGAAAATCTAGAAGACAACATTTAGGCCTACTTGGAGTTAGCACCAAATATTAGAAACCTACATCTACAATTTGCTGGAGTCAGTACCAGACCATGAGGCATTTTCAATAGAAATTTCATTCATTAATATAAAACTCCTAGTACGAGTACAAGACTTTGGTTATATATATAGACTTCTAAATCATAATAACCATGGGAAATAAAATATAATAACTTAATAAACTGCCAGATCTAGAGAATATATATATATATATATATATATTTATTGACCAATAAAAAGACAGTTGAATTACAAAATAAAATAAAAACTAAACTAGTTTTTTTTTTTAAGCCTCCCGCATCAAAGTCAATAGACTTTAGATTTTTCTTTTTTTGACAACTATAATATTTAAAATGTAAGCATAAAAGACCAAATTGTAGTTATTTCATTTAAGCACAGGCTTTTATGTGTGCACTTAAACCCACCAAAGAGAAATGATTTAATAAAAGTCTCGAGTTAATTTAATCCAGAATCATTAATTCTTAGGGATACAAAATTTTTCAATTTTTTTCACAACTTGTAAGTTGCCCATGCGATGCACACATAATTTTGTGATATTTAATATAAAGCAATTTTGAAGAATGTTGTACATATAATATTAAAAAAAGTAAAAAAAAAAATTAGAGTAAAAAAACATATACATTTTAAGATATTAAAAATTAGTTTAGTAATTTCACTGCACATTTGTAGCCTTCTCAAAGTAAGATTAATTTTTTTTTTCAAATCATGAAACCAAAAATAGAGTAACAAGATCATGAAAATCAACTAATTTCAACATGAAATTAGAGCGCCATATGGCAAGACCTCGTGCATTCCAACATGAAGTCTCTGCTTTTATATATATATATATATATATATATAGAACCTCAGGTCTTTTATTTTGGTAATAGTTAAACAGTGCGTTTCATTTAACAATCCACAACATTTTCAAGTCTCTCTATCTCTTCTAGGGGCCTTATTTGGTTAATTATTACTATTAGTCCTTAATTATTATTTTTATTTTTCTTTTGTTTTTAATACAAAAATTGTGGGTATGCTAAAAAATATGAATAAGAGAGAAAGGTGTGTTGTAAACTCAGGAAATTAATGAGAGATTAATGAAAGAACTGTAAAAATAAGTTAACATGTACTTTTGGGTAACAGTAAAAAAAACTAAATGAAAATAAGTATTAAAAAAATAAAAATAAAAAGAGCTAAATGCAAAATTAGAGAGCTACATAGCTTTTACAATTGAGAGAGAGAGAGAGAAACCTGCAAATATGGTCCATGGTTAAACCAACATTCAAGGCTGCTTGATATCTTGCCTAAGTAAATAGACCCTTGTCTTGAACTTTTTGAAGTGCCTGCAGCTATTGCTTGATTTGAAAATGTTGTTTCTCGTGAAGTACACTCCCTTTGTATAGTTTCATTACTTGGTAGAAACTTTGTCATGGGGGTAGGCCTCCTGCAAGCATCAAAAAACATATCTATGATTTAACTACCAAATTTCATATCTATTGCATCGAAGTGTGGTAACAAAATACTTGTTGAATCCCGCTTGTCAGAGGCGCCCTAACATTATTTGGAACCTAAGGCAAAAAATTTATGCAAGGCTTTTAATATATAAATATTAATTAAACAAAATTATTTAATACTAATCAAATCAAGGTTAATTTGATACATTAAATACATAATTTGATGAATAATACCGACTAAACTAATGTTAATTTCATATAGAGAATAAAATATCATAATTAAAACATAAATATTAATAAAAATAAATAAAGATATATTACAATTAAAAAAATACTTTATTTTGGATATACAACGATACATAGTTAAGTAAAGTTAAAAAAAATCTAATTTTTAATTTTATATCTTGTTTTTAAAAGAGGAAGATAGATATTATTTAGTGTGTAACTTTGTCAAATATTAAAGTCTCAAACTATTAAGGGAGATTAATCTATAATTGATAATTTAACACATTTGCAACATTTTTTTGAAACATTTTAGAGTTTCAATTAGGTTAGGGTTCTATTGGTCTTGTACATTGAGAATCTTAATAGAAATGAGAAGGGAAAATACGCTTAAAGCACTATAAAATGTTCACAATATCATGTGACATTAATTCTCATTGATGAAATTCATCAATCTAACTAATGAATATTTAAATCACTTTTTTGTAATTAGTAACATGACAATTTATAAGCCAATAGTAAAATTTGTAGTATCCTTAACATCACTAATAAAAAAAAAATGCATAAACTTTAAAAATATATATAATTTTATAAAAATTTAGACTTTTAATAATTGGAAATGGGACATTTTTTCCCAAGAGGGTTTTTTTTTTTTTTTTTTTTTTTTGGGTGAGGCCTTAGGCCTAGGCCTTGGGCCGGGCCTGCGGCTTGTAATTGAAACCAACATTTTTCATTTGAATTGTATACAAAGAATGTATGGTGAAACCCAACCACCTTGAATAATCATGCAAATCTGCAGGCAACTGCGTTTTTATGGCAGGCCCATTTTGATAAGCAAACCAGCGTGGTGAAGATGCAATCTGAGGAAAGATATAATCAGACAGATGGTTTCGTGTCCAATCTACCTGTAAAATACAGAAATATATAGCCTTCAAATGTTCAATGGGTGAAAGAAAAAAACACATACAAAAATAGTAAGTTTAAAGATAAAATTTTTTTCATAATTGCTAGTTGGCGTAGGCTCTACATGTGGGAGTGAAAGTCTCATGCAAAGAAAAAAAAGGAAATGCTAAGAGGCTGTTTGGTAAGGGTGTTTCCATGACTCAATTTTCTGTTTTCATAACTCAATTCTCAAAAATGGTGGGACCCATACAAAAAGCTTGTTTGCCTTCATTATTTTTTGTTTCCATAACTCTGTTTTCAGTTTTCAATTCTCACATTTTTGAGTTATGAGTTGTGGAAACTGAAAACAACTTTTGGCTGTTTTCAGTTTCCAATTTTCAATTCTCAATGGCAATGTTGTAATATCACAATACATTGGGCCCCACTTGTCATAACTCACCCACAACTTTTTGAAAAATCTACTATTTTTTTTTTTTTCCTTTCTTCTCTGGTTCCGTGTTCTTCCTCTCTTTTTTTTTTTTTTTTCCTTTCTGCTCTGGGTTCTTCTCTGGTTCGTGGTCTTCCGCTTCTTTTTTTTTTTTTTTTTTTTTTCTTTTCTGCTCTGACTTTGCTCTTGCTCTTCTCCACGGGCCTCATGCCGTTGCCTTGTGAGATTAATCTCCCTCCGCAAATCTTGATTTTGGCGAGTTAGTTCTGCCATGGCAGCGACTATGGATTGCATGTGCTGGGTTGATGAAGGCTGCATAGCAGGCGCTGATTGACGGTCACGATGGGGGTTACTAGAGGCATCTCTGCTTTGCTGAGGGCCTGGACTGGTGGCCCTCGATCTGGTCCGGACCATTTCAGCCCTTTGTCGAAGAAAGAATTTGTAGAATTCAACGATAAAATTCAATCGTAAAAAATTCTCTCTTTCCCACAGACGGCGCCAACTGATGATGTCAAGGAATCAGTGGGCTAAAATTTCCGGGCGCTGTTGATCTACAAGAGAAATCCTGAAAGTGAAAAACAATAAGTCAGAGGAGACCGGTGGAGACCGGCCAAAAGTCCTCCGATGACAAAGTCAGTGGATTTGTACTTCACAGTTTTTTAAAGAGAAAATTCTTTCTTTTCAGTTTCCGTGTCCATACCTTTGTGTAGAGGAGTCTTTATATAGTACTGATTTTGGCCGTTATTTTTCCAATCGTCGTAGTGTTTGGAGAACTCAGAGGATAACTTCCATAACTGTTATTGGAGTTACTTCATCAGAACCGGTGTCCGATAATAGTTAGGTGATTTCATACAAACAATACAACGTTTGGTTGCTTGGACGAGTATCATGGCTCTTGGTGAAATAACCTCGTCCTTCACTGTGGACGGACGAGGTTCACTACTCGTCCATTCCCCTTTGGACGAACGAATGTTGATCGAGTGAGGGGATGGCAAGTGAAGCGACGAGCGTAGTAGCACTCAGTGTATGTAACAGATGGACGACCACATGGACGAGAAAACCACTTAGCATTTTTCATACACTATCAGTTGCCCCCTCGTCCATGGGTTGTCCAAGTAATCCTATTTCTTTGGACGGATGAGCCTCTTTCTACGGATCTGAAGACGCCACGTGTTCTAATCTGATTGGTGATTTATTTCGTCGATCCATTTTTCGAGACGAAGACCACGTGTCAACATCTGATTGGTTGTCGTTTCGTGTGCTTAGGTTAGCCACCTATAAATAGTGGGATGCCTTCATTACCCTCCTCACTTCTGAGATTTCACTCCTTTGACCTTCAGCGTCTAGAGCCTCGTCTAAGAGTTTCCCTGCGTCCATAGCCTCAATTCGTCCTAGAGCCAGGTACTCCTTCTCTCCTCGTCTTTAGGTTTTCGAAATTTTCTTTCCAAAAAATGTCAGAAATAGCTATCTCCTCGTCTAGCGATAGTACAGAAAAAGCCATAGACGAGTATTATGACGAGAGTAGTTATGAGTCTAGTGATTCTAGTAGTAGCAGTAGAGGAAACACCACTGACGAGGAGTATGTCTCAGGGGTCCCTGGGGTTCCTTTAGAAGAATTACAAAAACAACTTAGAAAAAATTCAGGTTCCCAGGTAGGTACCTCGTCTTCCGTCCCTCCGTCCAGTCCTTTGGACGAGACGGAGGTAACTGTATATAGTTGTGCTGTAGATATTCCTTCTAAGACAGACGAGGAGAGGTTGAATATCCTTAGGGAATGGTACCAAATCCCGGACGAGTTTAATCCTAGATTACCCGTCCGTGGAGAATGGTGTTGTAATCCCCATTTTGGGATAGGTGTATATGAAGCCTATCTTCTTGGAGGTCTTAGGTTTCGTTTAAATGCTTTTACTAGAGAATTGTTATTTAGGTTAGGTTTAGGAGTATGTCAGTTTAACCCCAATGCATGGAGATTGATTATCTCTATGCAAGTTTTGTGGAGGGAAGTGTTTGGAGGGGATCGTCCTATTACTGTGGACGAGTTCCTCTACTGCTATAAGCCCTCAGAAATTCATCAATCTCCTGGCTTTTATCAATTCACAGCCAGAAGCAATGACTGTAGACTGGTAAAGTCCTTGGCCTCGTCTGACAGGAAATGGAAGACGGAGTTCTTCTTCGTCTCCGGATTTTGGGCTGGAAATCCTGCAGACGTTGGCCGGGATACATTTGGTCGTTTTACCGGGGACCTAGGGAACCTTCGTCCTGAGGGTAAGTCCCTTTTTCCTTTTTTGCTTCTCTTTCTTTTTATGCATTATTATATCATCTAACTCCAAGTTCTTTTGTTGCAGCCGTTGGACGACCAGTCTTGAGCAAATTGCATCGCGATCGCGTCCACAGGGCTCGTCTGCACCCAGAGAGGGATTTCCATTCTTTGGTTAACCTCAGACGATTAGCCAAGTGGGGGTTGGGTCCCAATCCTTCAGAGGTCGCGCTTGCACACGAGATAACAGTAAGAAAGAGTAAGTATTAGATTTTTCCATTTTTAGTACTTTATTTTTCTCTCTTTTTAATCTTTCTTCGTCTTTCTATAGGAATGGCAACCATGAGGAGCAGCAAGGGAAAGGACGTAGCTGCTGAAGGTTCTCGTCCTGAGCTTGATCGTCAAGCTCGCCCTGTGACTGGAGATAAGAGGAAATCCATATCCAAAAATTTGGATTTGGAAAACCTCCCAAGCAGGCGCAGCAAGAAGGTCAAGCATGGGTCGTCTCAAGTAATTAAGCCAACTCCGTCGTCCCAGGAGCCTGCAAAAATTTATGACATTGACTCGTCCACTCCTGTTGAGTCCACCCCGTCCAAAACTCCACCGTCCAAAACTATGCCTACCCCGTCTCAAACGTCCCAGAGGGCCCCTTCTAACATTATTGAGAACGAAGATCTGGCCTGGGAGCGTTTTAAGAACGCCGTCTCGGACGAGGACATAAACGCCTGCTATGACATGTCCCTTAAGGACTTTGAACATTCTGGCATTCACGACCTTTTCAAGGTAGCATTTTCCTTCGTCTTGGCCAAATATTAAATTCCTCCTGTTCTTTCTTCTTTTTTTTTTTTTTTTTAACTTATATTTGCTGTTGACTTTTGTAGGGCATGTCCAAGTTTATAGCAGCGTCCAGACAGGCCACTGGGTTGGACAGGACGAGGATTCTATTGGAGACGAGGATACAGGAGCTGAAGGATGAAGCTAAACAATGGGCTGAGGTGGCTGCCAAGACGACGGAAGAGGCAAAGGACTTGAAGGCTCTAGTTGATGATCTGAAGGCGAGTGCTGCTGAAAAAGATGCTCGTCTTGAGGACATGCAGAAAAGAAGCGACGAGCTCAGCACACTCCTCTCAAAGGCTAAGGAAGATGCAGTGGCAGAGTTCAAAGCATCTAAACAGTACACTGATGCTTTGGACTCCAACTATGCAGCAGGGTTCGAAGATTTTAGGATGGACGCTGTTGAGAAGTTTCCTGATGTGGACTTCAGCTCCATCGTGCTCAATCTGAATGCTGCCACCACTAGCTCTCTCCTGAACCTTGACTCTGAAGACGTCAATATAGAGGACGACGCCTCAACCATGCCTCAGGACGAGCCGAACCCAGATGCTTCAACTTAAGAAAAATCTTTGACTTTTCTTCTCTCTTTTTTTTTTGTTATATGTAATTTTAGTACTTTTAGCTCGTCCATTTTAAGGACGAGTTTTGATAAACTAATTTACAAGGGTGTTTAGGACTTTTCTCGTCCGCCCTTGAAACAATCATGAATTTCATTTGACTGATGTATGCATAGACGAGCGTTTTATTATACAGGATCTCTTTGTTTTATTCGCCTGTATTTTTTATATATTTATAAATTATCTTTGCTAGAATTCCACAAGTTATTTATGAATGGTTTAGTAATTCGTCCTTTAGACTCGTCATGGCATTTTTCTCGTCCAGGATATGGTTAAGCATCAGGATTTACTTGATTCATCCCACGGACGAGCATGCCTTGTTCCATTCATAACTTGTTCGAGCATAGAATCCTGTTCGTCCTTCTTTTGGATGGACGAACATGCCTCAAGCATTTGTAATATGCCCTTAGGGAAATTACTTCGTCCTTCTCTTGGATGGACGAGTATGCCTCGGGCATTTGTAATCTGCCCTTAAGCATGGAAATTACTTCGTCCTTCTCTTGGATGGACGAGTATGCCTCGGGCACTTGTAATCTGCCCTTAAGCATGGAAATTACTTCGTCCTTCTCTTGGATGGACGAGTATGCCTTGATTTCTTAGGCAAGTTTGAGATTACATCTTTGTATCAAGAATTTTCTCGTCTTGAGCTTTTCAGCATTCTTCAAGAGTTGATATGAACAAAAGTGCTATGGAAATTACTGATTCACACAACATTATGTACATTCCACATATATTGTTCATAACATAAGTATTGTTCGTAGATGAGGCATACACCTTAGTGGTTAATGCCTTTATTTAAACAATACAAATTATAATGTCGTCCATAAGCTTAACACAATAATAATAATAAAGCCACACATAATAATAAAGCCACAAACATTAACCCCTGATCTCATCCAGAATCACACTCCTGTAGACCGATCCTTTACTGATAGTACTTCCTCAAGTGCTCCACATTCCAAGGATGCTCCAGCTTCCTCCCATCAAGTGCTTCTAAGTAATATGATCCTTGTCTTTTGCAGTTGATGACTCTGTAAGGGCCTTCCCAATTTGGTCCCAGCTTCCCATGGGCTGGGTTTCTTGTTGCTAAGGAAACCTTTTTCAGGACGAGGTCCCCTACATTGAATCGTCTTGGCTTGACCATTGCATCATACCGCCTTGCCATAAGGTTTTTATACCTTGCCATCCTTTGCTCCGCATCCGTCCTTACCTCGTCTATTAAATCGAGGTTCAAACGGAGTTGCTCCTCGTTAGCTTCATCCTGGTAGGTTGTCACCCTATGACTGGCCATGTGCACTTCCGCGGGTATGACTGCTTCAGCTCCATAAGCTAACTTGAAAGGAGTTTCACCTGTTGGGGTTCTTGCTGTCGTCCTGTACGCCCATAGAACTCCTGGTAATTCATCTGGCCATACTCCCTTTGCCCCCTCAAGCCGAGTCTTGATTATTTTTAGCAAGGATCGGTTAGCAACTTCAGCCTGGCCATTGGCTTGTGGGTGAGCGGGTGAGGAGTAATGATTCTGTATTCCGAAGTGTATGCAGAAATCTTTGAAGAGTGCGTTATCAAATTGTCGTCCATTATCCGATATCAACACCCTGGGCACGCCAAACCTGCACACAATATTCTTCCACACAAAGTTCTTGACGTTTTGTTGCGTGATACTAGCTAGAGGTTCTGCCTCTACCCACTTGGTGAAATAATCAATACCCACCACAAGAAATTTCATTTGTCTCACACCTATTGGAAAAGGGCCCAGAATATCTAGTCCCCATTGTGCAAAAGGCCATGGGGCCGTCATTGGGGTTAGGTATTCTGATGGTTGTCTAGGGATATTGCTAAATCTTTGGCATTGGTTGCAGACTTTGACATAGGCTTTGGCATCGGCTTGCATGTTTGGCCAGTAGTACCCTGCACGGATGATTTTGTGAACGAGTGATCTGGCTCCTGAATGATTGCCACACGCTCCCTCATGAATTTCTCTGAGGACATAGTTTGCTTGGTCTGGTGCCAGACACCGGAGATAAGGACGAGAAAAACCCCTCTTATACAGTACCTCGTCCATAAGAACGTACCTGGCCGATCTTACCCTCAGCTTTCGTGCTTCGTCCTTTTCTTCTGGATGCCGTCCATCTTTCAAATATGATATAATGGGAGCCATCCAGTTTTCTTCACTCTGCACCTGTTGCACCTCTGGGATGTCTATGCTTGGCATGTACTGAATCTCATCAAACTTGTCATGGGCTTCGCTTGCCGAAGCTTCTTTGGCTAGTGTATCCGCTTCCATGTTCTCCTCCCTTGGGATTTGAACGAAGTTAATTTCTTCAAATTTTTTCGCAAGTCTCATTACTCTACCAAGATACTTCTTCATTCGTTCTTCTTTAGCCTCGTATGCCCCATTCACTTGACCCATGATTAGTTGAGAATCTCCCAGGACGAGTATTGATTTTGCTTCCACGGACTTGGCTAATTCCAACCCTTTAAGAAGAGCTTCATACTCAGCTTCATTATTGGTTGTTTGGTATTGCATGCGAACTTTGTATTTCAGTTTATCCCCTTCTGGGGATTGCAAAACTACACCTATGCCTCCAGCGTGCTGTGTAGACGATCCATCCACGTGGACGATCCACTTCTGGTTGCCCTCCATCTTACTTCCATCGTCATGACTAGGGGTGAACTCTGCGATAAAGTCCGCCAGAGCCTGACCTTTTATGGCATGTCTAGGTTGGTACTTTATATCAAACTCACTGAGCTCGACAGCCCATTGAACCAGTCGTCCCGCAGCCTCTAATTTGTTCATTGCCTTTCTGAGTGGATGATCTGTCATAACATTGATGACGTGGGCCTGAAAGTAATGCCTCAGTTTTCTGGAGGCTGTCACCAGCGCGAAAGCCAATTTTTCCATCAGGGGATATCGTCCTTCCGCTCCTCTCAGTGCCCTGCTTGTGTAGTACACCGGCTTTTGAATCTTTCCTTCCTCCCTTATCAATGCTGAGCTTACTGCGTGTGGAGTTACTGCCAGGTACAAAAATAACTCTTCTCCTGCCACGGATGGACTTAGCAACGGAGCGGTAACGAGATATGCTTTCAAGCCTTGAAAGGCTACTTGACACTCGTCCGTCCACTCGAATGCTTTCTTCAGTACTTTGAAAAATGGCAAACACTTGTCAGTAGCTTTTGAAACAAACCTGTTGAGGGCGGCAACCCGTCCGGTGAGAGATTGAACTTCTTTAACATTGCATGGAGGCTTCATGTCCAATATTGCTTGAATTTTATCCGGGTTCGCCTCAATTCCTCTATGGGAGACCATGAACCCAAGGAATTTTCCTGATGATACCCCAAAAGCACATTTGTTAGGATTCAATTTCATGCGATACTGCCTCAACGTATTAAACGTTTCCTTCAGGTCATCCAGATGTCCTTCCTCAATCTGACTCTTTACCAGCATGTCGTCGACATAGACCTCCACATTCCGCCCAATCTGTGGACGAAACATGTGGTTAACTAGTCGTTGGTATGTTGCTCCGGCATTTTTCAATCCAAAGGGCATCACTTCATAACAAAATAGTCCTTGACTGGTGACGAAGGAAGTCTTCTCCTAGTCTGCTTCGTCCATCCTTATTTGGTTGTACCCTGAGAAGGCATCCATGAAACTTAGTAGTCTGTGGCCTGCAGTGGAATCCACCAGCTGGTCAATTCGCGGCAGTGGATAACTGTCTTTGGGGCAAGCCTTATTTAAGTCTGTAAAATCCACACACATTCTCCACTTGCCGTTCGCTTTTTTTACCATTACCACATTGGCTAACCACTGGGGGTAGTACACTTCTCGTATAAACTTTGCGGCCAACAATTTCTGTACCTCCTCCTTAATAGCAGCGTCCCTCTCTGGAGCGAACACTCTTTTCTTCTGTCGTACTGGCTTAAAGGAAGGGTCTACATTCAAACAGTGAGTAATGACACTGGGATCTATACCTGGCATGTCTTCACTACTCCAAGCAAACAGATCAACATTTGTCTTCAAAAAATGGACGAGGTCCTTCTTTACTTCGTCTCTCAGGTCTGCCCCAACCCTGGTACACCTTTCGGGGTAATTCTCGTCTAGGGAAACATTTTCCAACATTTCAACCGGTTCTGCCACAATTCTCTTTTCTTCAATGTTCATGGATAGGATTTGCTCGTCCATGGCTAACATGGCCAGATAACATTCTCTTGCTGCTAGCTGGTCTCCTTGTACTTGCCCCACCTCGTGCTCTGTTGGGAACTTCACTGACAAGTGGTAGGTTGATGTGACCGCCTTCCAACTGTTCAAAGTCGGCCTTCCAACTATGGCATTGTAGGAAGATGAGCAATCAACCACAAGGAAGTTTACATCTTTGGTGATTTGTTGTGGGTACACCCCCACTGTCACTGGTAAAAGAATAGTACCTACGGGTTGTACCTTCATTCCACCGAATCCCACTAGAGGAGAACTTGCAGGACGAAGCTGATCTCGTCCCAGCCTCATTTGCTGAAAGGCAGGATAATACAAAATATCAGCTGAACTCCCATTGTCTACTAGCACTCTTCTAGTTTTGTAGTCCGCAATAAGGAGGGTAATGACAATGGCATCGTCATGAGGGTGATGTATTCTTTCTGCATCCTCCTCTGTGAAAGTGATTACTTGTTCACCCGCAGTCCCTGCTCTTGGTGATCGTCCAGAAAGTTGGACGCTCTGCACTGCTTTTAAGTACGTCTTCTTAGACTTGGACGACTGTCCTGTTGAATCTCCCCCCACAATGACTCTTATCTCTCCAAGCGGTGGTCGCGACGGTTCCTCTACCTTACCCTTTAGCTTCTCGTCCTTCTGGTCCCGTCCAAGGAAATTTCTCAACTTTCCTTGCCTGATGAGATTTTCAATCTGTTGCTTCAAATCAAAGCATTCGTCGGTATCATGTCCATGATCTCTGTGGAAGCGACAATACTTATTCCTGTTACGTTTGTTGGGATCTCCCTTCATCTTCTCTGGCCACTTCAAAGAAGGCTCGTCCTTAATTTGCATAAGGACTTGCTCAAGTGGTACATTCAAAGGGGTGTATTGTTGATTTCGTCCTAAAGATCCTGGTTTCTTGCTATCTCGGTCTTTCTTATCTTCTGTCCGCCCCTTCTTTGAACGAGGGGCTTGCTCAGAGTGACGGACGGGGTTTGCCTCCATTCTTTCCATTCTCTTCCTCTTCTTGGCTATGATCGCGTCTTCGGCGTTCATAAAGTTTTGGGCTGAATGGACAAGTTCGGCCATGGACTGAGGCTCTTTTTCATAAAGCTTGTGTATGAACAAATCAGAATTAACCCCATTATGGAAGGCAGCCAACAGCAGCTTGTCATCTACCTCGTCGACGGTCAGTGCTTCTCTATTAAAGCGTGTGATAAAGGAACGCAGGCTTTCATTTTCTCCTTGCTCTATGGTTAGCAAACTAGACGAGGAACGTTTATGTCTTTGTCCTCCAATGAAATTATTGACGAATAATTTGCTTAACTCTTCAAAAGAACTTACTGAGTTGGGTGGTATCTTGCTGAACCAAACTCTTGCAGGTCCTTTGAGGGTGGTTGGAAATGCTCTACACATTATCTCATCTGGAACCCCTTGAAGATGCATGGTAGTCTTGAAAGTAGCGATGTGGTCAAAGGGATCACGCGTGCCGTCATATGAATCCAAAGAAGGCATCTTGAACTTTGGTGGCAGTGGATGGCCATTGATAGACGCTGTAAAGGGTGAATCAGTTCTGTGAACCAAATCTTCTACTGGATTAGTCCTTCTCAGGTTCTCCCTCATCTCATCCATGACCTTTCTCATCTGGTCCACTTCCCTCTCTAAATGCGGTACCCTCCGAGAAGCGGTGCCCCTCGAATGACTTTCTGGTTCAAAATTCCTTTCGTTTTCCTGACTTTGCTCTTGCTCTTCTCCACGGGCCTCATGCCGTTGCCTTGTGAGATTAATCTCCCTCCGCAAATCTTGATTTTGGCGAGTTAGTTCTGCCATGGCAGCGACTATGGATTGCATGTGCTGGGTTGATGAAGGCTGCATAGCAGGCGCTGATTGACGGTCACGATAGGGGTTACTAGAGGCATCTCTGCTTTGCTGAGGGCCTGGACTGGTGGCCCTCGATCTGGTCCGGACCATTTCAGCCCTTTGTCGAAGAAAGAATTTGTAGAATTCAACGATAAAATTCAATCGTAAAAAATTCTCTCTTTCCCACAGACGGCGCCAACTGATGATGTCAAGGAATCAGTGGGCTAAAATTTCCGGGCGCTGTTGATCTACAAGAGAAATCCTGAAAGTGAAAAACAATAAGTCAGAGGAGACCGGTGGAGACCGGCCAAAAGTCCTCCGATGACAAAGTCAGTGGATTTGTACTTCACAGTTTTTTAAAGAGAAAATTCTTTCTTTTCAGTTTCCGTGTCCATACCTTTGTGTAGAGGAGTCTTTATATAGTACTGATTTTGGCCGTTATTTTTCCAATCGTCGTAGTGTTTGGAGAACTCAGAGGATAACTTCCATAACTGTTATTGGAGTTACTTCATCAGAACCGGTGTCCGATAATAGTTAGGTGATTTCATACAAACAATACAACGTTTGGTTGCTTGGACGAGTATCATGGCTCTTGGTGAAATAACCTCGTCCTTCACTGTGGACGGACGAGGTTCACTACTCGTCCATTCCCCTTTGGACGAACGAATGTTGATCGAGTGAGGGGATGGCAAGTGAAGCGACGAGCGTAGTAGCACTCAGTGTATGTAACAGATGGACGACCACATGGACGAGAAAACCACTTAGCATTTTTCATACACTATCAATAATAATAATAATAATAATATCAATCAAATTAATGCACCTAAGTTTTTTTTAAAAAAAACTAAAAATAATAGAATAATATATTTGTAGAGATGGAGAGATGAAAAATAATTTTAGAAATAATATCTCTAGTACGTTTTGGAGAATAAATCATACATTACACCACATTATAAAGTAGTTGTATATTTCCACGCATCATGTGGGTCTGCCACTAGTTATTATAATTAGGGACATGTCCTTATATATATATATATATATATATATTATATTTACTCCTAATTAAAATCCCTAAAAAAAGATAGGAAGAGATATGATAACAAGTTTGAATCTAGTGATATAGACTGATAGAGGAACAGACCTAATTAAATCTTGAAAGCTTGAGCTCTCCACGGAGATCATTAGGGCTCCCAAAAATTTTTTGGCCTAAGTTTTGTAGAAATTCTCCCATATCTTGCTTATATAGAATACGTGCACCACACACTTTAATCTCAATATCCGGGCTGTTGGTTCCAATCAAAGGGGTAATGCAACTCCGTTCGTCTAAATGTTTTCTAAACCTCGCATGCGATATATATAGCCAAAGTCCAAATGAACCAACATATGTTTCCTTAGGAACCTTGAAAGCTATAAGATCTCCATTTATGTCCAAACGACAATAAAACTCATGAAAGTATTTTGTATCCTCTCCAGGAGAAACGTCGTTCAAATGTGCTGGGACTACAAAAATGACACATAGTGCGATTCCTTTCCAATTTTTATTACTGAACAGATTTGAAGGTAGTGGGATTGGTCGAAATGACCAAAACCTCTGATGCTTGAACCACTCTGGAATTTCAATTTGAGGTAAAACATGGCAAAAGCCTTCCATTTGATGAATATGATCCTGTAAAATATTAAAAACAACTGTAAAAAGATGCTCATGCGTTTGTGTGACAAGTGAGAGAGAAAGAGATACCTTCACGTATCTTTGCCATAGTAGGCGTATGTCTAGCAAAGAAACCTCAGCAATTGTGCCCTCTTCATCCTCGGCCAAGCCAAGGCAAGTAATAATAGTGAATCCTGCTACACCCAAAGTCCATACAACAACTTGATTTGAATAATTATCAAGCGAAGTACATCCTTGTACTGAAACTAACCTTGTACTTAATGGAACATATGGCAATGATTTAAGCTTGCTACAATGATCCAAGAAAAGAATTTTGAGCTTTGAAAGTTGAGAAATGTAATCGGGCAAGCATATAAAATTATTTTTGCTCAAATTCAAATACTCTATTGATGACAAGCAGCTAGGGTCATCAGGGAGTGCCAACATATTGCAGTCATTTAGTACCAAAGTGCTTAATTTTGAGAACGAATTAGACAACAACAGGTTGATGGGCTCTGGTTCAGAATGCCAGGCATTGTGGAAACAATATGTTGACAAAGCAATTGTAGCACATATAGGAATTCTGAGAGAGGTGTATCGCCATGCTAGGAAAGATAAAAAAAGAAATGAAATTAGTCGCAGAAAAGTGAGGGTGGCACCAATTGGTGGCTGACACTTACATCCTGATAGAGTGAGAATTTCAAGAGATGTCAAACTATGAATGTCACTCGGAAAACTCTTAAGGCTTTTGCAGTCTTGAAGATTCAATAAGGTCAGGCCAGTTAGACGCCTGATTGTTGGTGTTAGTTCTTCAATGGCAGTCTCATCCAAATAAAGCTCCAACAAACTTGTCATGTTTATCCCAAACCCTGGAAATTTTTTAAATCTTGAACAGCCAGATAGGATTAAAATTTTAAGAGATTCCAAATTGAGCTCATGTGGAAGGTTCTTAAGACGTTTACAATCTTTTAGATTTAATAGAATAAGTCTTTTAAGACCTCCAACAGAAGGGTGCAACTCATGCAATCTTGTACAACCTTGGAAATTCAGCCTCTCAATATTTGAGAATCCAGTGAAGTCAGGAGTTCGAGTTAAGTTTTGGGAGTCACTCAAGTCAATGAGCTTTAGCTTTCCCAACTTCTGTGATGAAAAAATAAGCAGGGATAAAAAATTAAGCATTCAAGAAATTAAACTTGATAAAAATAAAAAATAAAGAAAAGAAAAAACAGCAAAAGTGAAAATCTTACACTAAATTCACTTGGAAGTTGCTGAAGACAACTACGATGCATAATGATCTCAACAAGTTCGACAAGCTATAAACTATTTGGCAATGATTCCAAAGGATAATCATGCCATTCCAACAAACGTAACTCATTAGAAAGATAACTAAGGCAAGAAAGGCGCACCTTACAAATTTTGAGCAATCTTAGTTTATTCATCTTTGAGAATGATTCAGCATTCAATTCTACTTCTTCCTCTGGAGGCAATCTTAATAGCATGCCTTCTATATGTTTTGTTCCCTGGTAAACAAGAATAGTAAGATTAGCATACCGCTAGATAAAGCAAAAACTTACATGAATATATTGTAGAATTATATACTTCTCTAAATTTATGTCTAAACAATAATCAACTTACAGTATTGTTCTTTAATACATCGAGGACGTCATCACAATGCCACAACCTACTACGTTCTCTAGTTTCTTCTGATTCCTCACTAACAATTTCCCAACCCATTTGTTGTAATAAATTATGCATCCACAATTTCCCCTCCCCTACAAGAGTAATTAGAGATTTGTTGATGAGATTTTTTAGATTAATGTCTGGGAAGTAAACTGATTCTAGTATATCAGCAACGCGATTCTTCTCCTCCCCTTTGAAGAAACATGCAATATCTAAAAATAATTTTTTCTCATCTGCTCCCAATCCATCAAAAGCAATTCTAAGTTTCTTAGTAGTTTTTTCATGGGGCATTGCTCTTAGCTGATTCTGAGCACTTTCCCATTCATTTTTTGTTCTAGTACACAAATAGGAACCCAAAACTTTAAGAACCAAAGGAATTCCCTGAGCATACTCTACAAAATTGTTGCAATATTCCAGGAAATCATTCTCACAATGAGGTTTGTGGAAGGCATTCAGACTAAAAAGTTGTAGAGCTTCGACTTTATCTAGTCCGCTAGCCTCATATACAATTTTAATTTCATAACTAGCCAACAAATCTTTGTCTTCGGTAGTTACAATCAAGGTTTTCAAACCTAGACCGTTCATTGAACCGTAAAAAGGAAAGGTTCAAGGTTTTTAAGGTCAAACCGAGGTCGAACCAGGGTCGAATTGCGATGACGTCATAATTAATTTAATAATTAATTAAAGCCTAAATATAGATATTAAATTTACAAAAATAGCAAAATTGACTAATATATCTATATATGTGAAAGAAATTTAATGATTTTCAAGAATATATTTAATAATTAAATAAGAAAGTTAATAAAATAAAATAATAACTATGAAAATATTAAAATTTATGATTAATTTTTGAAGCAAAGCTGAATATCTTTGAAAGATTTTAATTATAATTTTTTTTAATTCCTTGTAAGAGATGGATAATTTAATTAAGTAGAATATAATTGTGTTAATTTGTTTTTATAAAAAAAAAAAAAAAAAATTGCTAAGGGGTTGGACCGCACGGTTCTTGTGGTCCAACCCCGGTTTTAGGGGTTCACGGAATTGCCACATATGCCCGGTTCTTGAAGCTTAAAAAACCGGTTTTCATCTCGGTTCACGATTTTCACGGTCCGATCTCCCGATCCGGTCCGGTTCTGAGAACTATGGTTACAATGATTCTACTTCCTTCGCCAAATAAATCACGCTTCCCTACTAATGTTTCTAATTGACTTTTTTCACTCACATCATCAACAACAATAAGAACCTTTTTATTATGCAGTATATCGCTGATAACTTGCATTCCCTTATGCACATCCTTTACCCTTAATCCCCCTTTTCCTATATCACAAAGGAGTCGTTTTTGTAAAGTCTTTAAACCATGTGCTTTAGATTCCTCTCTAACATTTTCGAGAAAACTGCAAGCTTCAAATTTGTTAAGAATCTTATCAAAAACAGCTCACACAAGAGTTGTCTTGCCCATACCACTTTTCCCGCATATTCCAATAAAGCGAACATCAGTTGACTCTAGATCTAAATCTAAAATCATTTTCTCAGCACGAGAGCTTATTCCAACAAGATCATCTTTAGAGCTTATTCCAACAAGATCATCTTCAATATCATTTGGATATTTCTCTTTCTATATCTTTTCTTGGAGCGATTCAACAAAGCTTTGGATAAAGTTTGCCTCATGCACCCTATAAAAAAAAATATTACAAAAATCTGTGTCAAAATAAACTAATTGGAGATGTAGCACGTAGGCATTGATGTTTTGCTTGTTCATCTCATAAAAGAGAGCTCTAAAATTGAACTAATCTACACAGTCGAGCTCAATTTGCTTGTGGAAATCCTAGGTGTTAGATTTATGGTTAAGTGATTAAATTCACCATTTCCTAAAAACTTAAACTTTTTGGACAATCGGTAGTTTAACATGGTATCAGAGCAGGAGATTTTGAGTTTGATCCCTGGCTTTACTCTACCTCCCATTTAAAATATTAAATTCCCACTTGTTGGGTCTCCACTTATTAAAAGGAGTTTAGGCCCACAAGTGAGGGGGAGTGTTAGATTTATGGTTAAGTGATTAAATTCACCATTTCCTAAAAGCTTAAGCTTTTGGGACAACCAGTAGTTTAACACTAGGTCATGCAAGTAGATTATTAGTTCTCAGAAGATAAAACTTGGCTTTTCATGCAAACTTGAAGTAGCAAGAACTGTACTATTCAACATAGATGTTCTTTTTATTTTTTAAACAAACAAACCAACCAAAAAAAAAAAAAAAACCTGCAATTTAATTGAAATTCTGATTTGGCTATTTGAAAATTTCAACAACTAGAAAATCTCAAATGCCATGTTCTTTTTATTTAGTACACAATCTGTTGACTATTTCTTTTCAGAACAAAACAAAAAGAAGAATGCAATCCATACTAATTGAACGAAGCGAAAACCATCTTCATTTCAAGAATCCTAAGTAGAAGCCCATGAAAATTGTTGAAACCGGCTTGAATGGCTGCCCAAAGTACACATGAGGTAGCAATTAGCATCACATATTGGGCCACAATTTATTCTTAAGTGAATGAAGGAATTTAACAAGGTTCCATTTGGATACTTGAATTTGAATTTAGATTTGGATTTTAAATCAATGGATTTACAATGTCTAGATTCCATATTTATATCTTATACATAAGAGGATTTTAAATTCTAGATTCTTAAATCTATTGTTTGGATGCTTTAATAACCTATAAGTTGGATTTGAAATCCTCTCTTTCAAAATGACCAAATACTTTCATAATCTCCTAAATCTCACCTAAAACCTTAAAATTAGTGAAATACTCTCAAAACCTTGAGAATGATGAAAGTTTCCCAAATATATCCCAAATCTATAAAAATAACCAAATAACCTTGAAACCCTACAAAGTTCCTTTGAAAAATTTTGAAATGACAAAAATGCTAGGGAAAAAATCTCAAATGACTGAAATACCTCTAAAATTTTCAAAATAACCAAAACACCTATTAAATTATAAAATGACCAAAAATAACATTGGGACCTCCAAAATGATTAAAATATCCAAAAGTAAATAAATCCTTACAAAATCCAAATTTATCGAAAATTGAACCTAAAATGGCCAAATTGACCTTGAAATTAAACCTCCAAAATAATCAAAATATCCAATGTGATTGAAATATAAATAAAACTACCAAGATGATAACCCCCTCCCTCAAGAAAAAAAAACATCAAATGACCAAAAAAATCTTCAAAATGTTGTTTGATGTTTTTTGATGAGTAGTTTTGGTCATTGGGCATATACGACAATTATTGGTTTACATTACACTATTCATATAGTGTGTGTGTTTCTTTTTTCCTACACACACCACATTGTATTTCTTTTTTCTGATCCACTAAAACTATCTCTCTCTCTCTCTCTCTCTCTCTCTCTCTCTCTCTCTCTCTCTCTATATATATATATATATATTCCTCCCTAGTTTGCCAACTAAACATATAAATTTTTTTTAAATATATAATTCAATAGTTTCAATGAATAAGGAGATTTGAACATGGATATTTTCATTACAAATATTAAGAAGTACTAGTTGAACTACAAATCTCTACACATATATTTTTAGTGACAACTTTAAAATTTTGTTTTATTTTTTTCAATAATTCAATAGTTACAACAAAGTTAGTGGGAGAATTTTTAAATGTAGTTCAACTGTTTAGTTACAAGACTTTTGATGACAACCTAAACTAAATCTTGAAACTTATATTAGTGACAACCTCTTTCTTAATTTTGCAATAGTATGTATGTAGTGCTGTTTATAAAACTACATATAATTTATGCTATTAAAGATATTAACCTTTTAACATCTACATCAAAGTAATTAAGTAATGCAGTCAAAACAAGCAAAAAAGATTCTCATCAGAAGCAAATCAATAAGCGTTACCCATCCTTTAAAGGCTTTCCAGTGAGATTGGCCACGCTTGTTAAAGCAGCTCTCCACTTCTGCACCTTCTCTGGGTTCTCCTTGAAACATTTTTCATGTTCAGTAAAGGCCCCTTCAAAAGTGTTTGTCTGACGTCTCACATCAGTAGGCTTCACATGGTAGAAAATAGGCAACACTGTCAATATCCCTCTATCTCTGCATTCAACAATCTTTGCAAGTTCTTCCAAGCACCATGTGGAAGATGCATAATTTTCAGTGAAAATGATGACCGCAATCCTCGATTTCTCGATTGCTTCCAAGAGTTCCGGCGAAATGGGCTTTCCCATCTCAAGTTCTTCATCATCCCTGAAGGTGGTAATCTTTCTATCAACCAAAGCATGATATAGATGGTCGGTAAACTTATAACGGGTGTCTTCTCCTCTAAAATTGAGGAAAACGTCATATTTCGGTTGGGGTTTAGAAAAAGCAGAGGTAAAAGAGGATGGGACAGTTTGAATGCTGGTGGATGCCATTGGTAAGTAATTACTACATAGCTTGTTTGAGTTTAGATTCTATATATGATAGACAATGTCATGTCTTCAAACGGATTCGCAAGAAGCAAGCAAACTACATCTTTAAGAACAAGAGAAATCAAAGAGACAATTGAGCAGCTTGTATGCTAGTGGAAGCCATTGCACACCTACTAGCTAAGCTTCTTTGAGTTAAGATTCTAAGACACAAAATATACCAGGCGGCGAGTTAGAGTTGAGATTCTAAGACAGAATGTCATGTAAACTATATAGACAAAAGAAATCAAAGAGATGACGGGATGCTAGTGGAAGCATAGTTTTAAAAATCGGACCGGCCGGTTCGATTAGTTCAACCGAAAATCGAACAGTAATCCGGTCCGCTTTTACTTTAAAACCGAAAATGTAAGAAAAATCGGATTTAACCGGTAACTGTCGGTTCAACTGAAAAAATGGGAAACCGGAATGGTTGAACCGGTTTTGCAAAATTGACGAGAGAGATCTGGAATGGAGCTTAATTTTGCAGAAAAATCTTATTTTTTCTCAAATCTGCAGGTCTAAGTGGGTAAGGACAAATTTTTTGCTAAAAAAATCTTCTTTTTACTCAGATCTGCTAGGCTTGAGAGAGTGAGAAAATTACTGAATGCTCATGCTTGGTGTTGAAACTAGCCTCTTGGACTGGTATGAGGTATCCACAGCTCTTCGGTGAGACAGAGTATGAGAGAATCTGATGGAAATCTAGCTTCCAGAGAGAGAGAGAGAGAGAGATGGATGGATGGAGGCATTAGAGGTCAAAACACTGAGAACTGAAAAAATGAAAGTTCTTGATAGTAAACTGGGGTGCTAGATTTATGAGGAGAAATAAAAATTAAAAAAAAAAAATTATTAAAGAAAGGTATACGTGTATGGCTGGGAGTGAGATGGTGGGAAAGTAGTTGGCCATAATAAATGGTAAGACAGTGAGTTAGTAACTTAGTATCTAACACTTGACTATGGGGTTTTTTAAAATTATTTTGAATAGGCAAATGGTTAAAGTTAGACTATTATTTATAAAAATAAATATATGATACTTTAATAATAAATTATTCGTTTTTTGTCAATAATTACTGATAAGAAAAAAAAAAGTAGTATAAAAAAAAAAGAAAAAAAATTCTATATTTTTATATTTTCTTAAAATAAGTTTTAAAATTTAAAATTTATATAAAAATTATTTAAATATTTAAATTATATTATTATAACATTATTAGTTTCACCATCTGTCCGATCCCAATCAAATCATAAAATTGATAATCAGTCTTTTTACTGATTTTTTATCCGTTTTGATGTTTCAATTTTTAAAACCAAGAGCCCCTCCGCAAAATTAGTGGAAAGAAGCAGGAAACTGTTTACTAAAAAATTTAAAATAAATAAATAAAAGCAAGGAAACCAACCTTCTTGGAAACTTCCGTAGCTCTGAAAAATCGAGAACAAAACAAACCCGAATGCGCGTGTGTTGTAAATTGGTAGACCTTGGGCAGTGCGCCCAACTTTATTTCGGATTGAGATTGATGGAGCTTTTAGCTTGAAATAAAAGCTGAGATACTTTCTTCTCGTACTGCTCACGAAAAAAATACCTCAGCCTTTATTTCAAGCTAAGAGCTTCGCATGCATAGGACATACACTTCTTTTTAGAAGAAAACAGGCGGTTAAAAACTGGTGACATGAGCTAACCGACCATCTAAATCTTACTTATTCTAACGGCCCCTTAACCCCATTAGTTCTGACTTCTTAAGAGTGTTTTCAAATTTTCTTGGCGTAAATGCTTTTTTTTTTTTTTTTTTCTTGGAAAATGACCGCGTAAATGTATTTTGATTTTTCTATTTTGATGTTATTTTCATTTTGGTTCTAACTTTTATTTTATTTTACTATTTTTAGTTTTCAAAATAAAAATAAGTTTTATTTGGCACACATCTTATCAATAGAAAATAATCTATATAGCAAAACATAGTGTATATCTGGAACACAAAATACTTAGGTGGCTATTAAAATAATAATAATAACTTTTATTTAGCATTTAAATAATGTCATATCAACATTTTAAATATTAAAAAAGCCATGTCAGTTTTTAAAAAAATCTAATTTTGTGATTTTAGTAAAATAAAAAAAAAATATTTTTTTCTCTTTTCATTATTTTTTTTTTCCGGGAAGAACATGCACCAAAACATGACTATTCATGTTCTACAGGATCTTCCCCTAAATATCCTATTTGGTTGCCCAAAAAATTTACTTTTTCAATTTTAGAGATTGAGAAGAAAATTTGTAGTAAATTTCACAACTTTTCTTCAACATTTTTGGCAACCAAAAACAACATTAGTTGAAAATCCATCATCATTATTATTTTCCTATGTCTCCCTCTCTCTCTCTCTCTCAATCTCTCAATTGAAAACCAAATCTCCCCCCCCACCCCCCCACCCCCCCCCCCCCCCCCCACACACACACTCTTTCTCTCTCTCTGAAAAAAATCCTCTCTCTCTCAAATTGGTGGGTGGGTCTTTATCTCATTTCTCTATCTCTTAGCTCAGTGGTGAAGATTGTGGTGGAGATAGGTGGTAGAACCAATAGGCACCTATTTTCATATAGACCCAGATCAAGATTCATATTTTCCCAAAACCAATCAAAATTTATTTCTACCAAAATCGTCTCTAATATTGGTTTCACAAGGCAAAGTGGATGTCTAACACCTTCCCATCTTATAACCTAGCATCCGAACTTAGATCAACGGTTAGTGGATTAAATTTTATCTTAGTACTTTCGAATCTCTAGATTATAATTAGGAATCAAAGCCACATACTTTACTAAGATTGTATCTATGACCAAAGTCATGTAATTTTCTAGTTATTTATCAAAGAGATGTACAATTTCAATTCTTTTCGATTTGGTTTTCTTATTTTTCAAAAAAAAAATAAATAAATAAATGACAAATCCATTGTAAAACCTTTAATTTAGGAGGGAAAATAAAATTTGTAGAACCTCCACTCTTAAGAGGTACCAACACAACTCCAACCATTTACATGGGTTTGGCTTGACTAAAAAGGAAATGAGTCAAGTTGGGCGTGTAGTTGCTCACATTGTGCTTGATTTTAAACATGTTGAGATTTTCATTTGTTATGATTCCTTTGGAAGGATGATGATAGTGATTAACAAATCTCAACTTACAAGCAATGATGCTTGATACAAAGGATGATGCTATAAACTTGAGTGGTAAATGTGCGCACGCTCATGTAGACACCCTTTTAATCTCACCTGCATCCTATTACATATAAACATCACATCACATCACATCACATTTGACCATTTGATTTTTAATTACATTGCATGATATAAATCTTAAAGTCATAATGATCAAAATGACAGTCATAAGCTCTAATCGGACCATTGGAATGAAATGTATCATGTAAACAATTTTAGTGATTAACATGCACTTGCATGAATTAACTCCCTCAACCATATGTGATTATAAACTTTTAATATTAATTAGTCTATTTTTAGTCCAAATTAAGTTTAACGATGTTTCATAACTCTATTGGTTGTGGATTTAATTTATTTGTGGAGTTACATGCACCTAATTTGTTTCGAGAGACAAAGCATTAATTGATTATTAACAAAATTGGCAAAATTATTTAATTCAATTAAATAAATATAGAATTAATTTGCTGAACTTGAGGTCGAAGAAAGTTTGAAAAATCGGTAAAAATTTGGAGAAAATTAGATCGTTAAAAGGAATCGTAGAGAATCAAACCGAAAAGGAAAGAATAAGGGAAGTTTTGGACCAATGCCAATTGACACTTAAACCAAAATCACCCAAATCTCTTCCTTTTTTTTGCTCATCTTTCTCCCCACTCAAGTTGACTTTTGCCCCCTACATTGCCTAAAGACTCATCCCAAACCCCCAACATCCTATATAAATACTCCTTTCTCGTACCAATTCAAAGCACAACTAGTTTTCACCAAAATCTTTTTTCTCTGTCCCAACTCTTTAGAGTCAATAATAAGTAAGGTTCCTTTAGTGTTTTGGTCCTCCAAGTCTCAATTCACTAAAAGGGATAGTTCGGTCCTCTTGGTCTCAAGTAAGTTTCCTTTAGTGTTTTGAAATTGTATTTTTGTATGTAAGATAACGGCATGGCCCGAAATGATAGCAAGTTTAAAAATATAAGGACCAAATGAAGTTATAAAAACTTGAGGATCAAATTAAAAATATGACCAAAATATAGAAACTAAAAATGTATTTTTGCCATAAATGTTTGAAGTACTCTCATGTGATTGGGTGAAATGTTAGTTTTTAAACCTTATGCAGCAACTTCAATATTGCTCCCAAGTGCAAGATTGTCTCGAAGTAATAACTTGGTGATACTAAGGTTGAATTCATAGGGAAAGAGAATTAATTAGCAAATCACAAGATAAAAATAAATAAAAAGGCAAAACGAATAATATTTAATTAAAGTGAAATTATGATGAGTTGATAAGGAAAAATTAAACTTAGAAATAAGAATTTTTTAAAACACCAAGATTTAGGGATCCACACAACACATCTATTGGTTCTATGAATTTAATTGATTTTGGGTAAGGCAAAACTAGTATTTTAATTCATGGGAAATCATAAGTGTTTAACATGTCCAGAGTCTACTTTATATCAAAGAATTATACTAGGGAAAAAATACACTTTTCTAGATAGGTAAATCAATCAAATAAAAACACAAAAACTGAATCATTAAACTAGTCAAAGTATTGTTAAGAACATATGGAAGGTTGTATTTCACCTCTTACCTTAACAAGGCTTCTACAAAGCTAACACACACACACACACACACACACACAAAAACCCTCTAAAAATTGAGAGAAAAAAAAAAAAAACAAACAAACAAACAAACAAACAACTTATGTTCCCTATAAAGCTGCCACCCTTTGAATATGACCTGAATAGGCTAAGAAATCCTATTATAAGTAGAATTCATGTTTGGAAAAAATACATGATTTTCAGGCTTTGCTTAACTGACTTTTTTTGTATCATTAAATCGAAGAATTTGGATTCTTCATAGAATGCAAAGTTGTCTAATTTTGAGTTATCTTTCCAACTCAAGTTGAATCATCTCAATTCGATATCTAAGTTGAAAATTATGCCCAAATAGTAATGCTTGCGCATGCTAAAATCTTGATCCAAATCAAACTTGGATTTAGTGTGATTCCTTACTCATTGGACACAAATTTAATTGGTTTGAATTTCTATAAATTTATTATGGCCCTTGCAAAAATTTAGTCCATAGCCTTCTTTACTCAAATCCACTTGTGTCTTTCTTGCTAAAAATAATTCTTTTCTCTTACAAAAGACATATTTGTGCATGAAAATTTATTTTAAGCAAAAAATTAATTATTCAACATTATTCCAAAATTAAATATAAAATACATGAATTAACACAAATATAAGTATATTTTATATTAATGATATCAATATGCAAAATTAAGTTATTATCACCTTATGTAATAACATTGAAAAATTGGTAAAGTCATAAACTATTTTATAATTTTTTTTTATAAATTGTTGATACAGTAAATAATTACTAGTAAGTAAAAAAAAAAAAAAATCATATTAGCGGTGGGTCCAAATGAGACCTAGTAAAAATTTGTCATATAAATAATTTATAAAAATGTTAAAATTAATAGTGTAGGGTCCAAATTTGTTGGGCCAGGTACCAGCTCTTTGTATTGTGAGCCCAACAAATTCCCAACAATAAATTTGTAGAGAATGGGTTAAACAACTGGGCTGGTTATGGATTTAGCAACGGTTCATACAAGCAAAACCATGTAAAAAAGGATCAAGGCTAGCGTTTAACAAGAATCTTCTTGGTCCGAAGAGGCTTAACATTCAAAAGCTTCGTGAATACAATTTTTCTCCCCCCCCCCCCCCCTCCGTGAGGCCTGTTTCCCTTATATATACACCTTTTCTCTCATCTCCACCGCACACTTGTCCTTCATCCAGGCATCCACTCGAGTACTAGTCACATCAGAGGCATGCTTTAACCTGCAATGAGTGGTGGTGGTTGAGGATGCACTGTTCAGGTGTCTTCTCCACATAAATGCGGCCAGGAAAGTTGCTGCAGTGCATTAAATGCGGTGGTGGCAGCTTTATTTGGAAGATACTTCATGATATCTACGCAGTTAGGCGTGCCCAAAGCTCAGCCCTGGCAGGGGAATCTTCGGCGTACCTACTTGATCAAGTTCTGGGGAGATCCGTTGGATAGGATCCCTTCGGACCAGCCAGGTTCTCTTCGGACGCAGCATTTGTCCCTTATTGGTTGCACCCTCACCAGGATGGCAAAGCGTCAATACTTTTAACCTCTTCGGACAGAGAGTTGTATTCGAACTGGGCCTCAGGCCCAACGTACGGCGTTGGGCTTTCTCACCCACAAATAGTATCCCTAATATTACTCATAAAATAATAATTTGATAAAATTACATTTTACCCCATAAACTATACCTCAATTTACACTTACCACCCTAAACTATGGAAATTCACACTTACCCTCCTAAACTATTACTTACGTAACACTTTGCACCCACCGTTTATTATTTGTTAAGTTGGATGGAAATTATTGTCATGCATAAGTCACATGACTGGAGCTTACATAAAACCCCTAAAATGACCTAAATGTCTCTCAGCAAAAGCTTAATTTTGGCCCTATCAAATCACTCTCAAATTCAGTCTCTCTCACTCTTTTAATCTATCTCTCCTCCCAATGGTGCTGCCATGTTCTAGCTGACAACAACCGATCACAACGCAAGCCATGAAATGGGAGAGCCCAAATCAAGCTCTTTGAAATCAGGCTTGTTGGCCTTGTAAGTCACGACTGAGTGAGTCACAAAACCTATTGTTGTTGGCCTTGATTCAATGGTTAGAAAGAGTATTAACACTAATGGAGGAGTCTAAAAAGAATGGGTGAGATTGAACTCAGTGTGATGCTTTAGATTTGGCCACCGACAAAGTGGATGAAAGAATTTGGTGAGCCATGGAGGAAAATGAATCCCTCCATTTTTATTTCCTTCACTCCAATCCCTCCTAAGGCATTAGCACTGTGGGTTGTAAAAGCTCCCAAAATGCTATTTTACATCTCAAACACCAAAACTCTAAGAGCATTCGCACTGGGCATTGTAAATGCCAATGCCAAGTCCATTTTTCCATTTTCACCCAAAAAAGTGGCTTCATTCGGACTTCTAAAATACAACTATTGCAAAAAAATTTGCAATGGTGTTACAGTGCAATTTTACCTTTAGAATTGCATTATCGCACAATTCTAAAGCTAAATATTAGTTTTTTATTCCATCAATTCTCTTTCTCCTTCAATCCTCTCTCCCTCACTCCCACTCTGTCTCCCATTCCTTGCAAAGTCCCTATTTCTCTCAGTCCTCACTCTTTCTCTCATCTCACATCTCTCTTTCTCGTTCAAGGCTTGCATCGAAGCTGGGTTGGGTTCGTGGTTTAATCTGGGCATGGTGGTGGGTTGGGATCGGTTGATGGTGGGTTTGGATCAACGTGGATTGATGGGCTGGGTTTGCTAGTGATGGCTCAGATGGGCTTGAATGGGTTTGACAAAGGTTTGAATTGGAAAGGGTGGGCTGCTGTGTTTGACCATGGGTTGCTGTATCAAGCTTGGTTGGCGAGGTCTGGGTTCTATGTTTTTTTTTTTTTTTTTTAATATGGGTTTTTATTTTGGTGGGATTTTGGTGGGCAGTGGTAGCGTGGTGGGCATGGTGGAGGCGCAATGATGGTGACTGGGCAGTGGAGGCACAGTGATAGAGGTTGAGGGAAGGTGGTGGAAAAAAATAAAAAAAGAAAAATAAATTTTATTATCTAGGTATATTATTGTAATGAGCAGAATAAGAAAATAAAAATTGGAATGCTGGATATATAGTAAAATAGTATTGTATAATTGATAAAGTGGTTTTTTGAGATGGTAAAATTGGATAGAGTAGAATTTTCTGATGCAAATGCTCTAACAATGTTAAGGCTTGTATTTAAATTTAGAATTTATTGTAGCTTAAATGTAAACTTAAAAAATATTATCTTATTGTCTCTCTCCAATGGCTCTGCACTCTTTCAGCTCTTTTCTTTTCTCTAGACATGGCAAAACGGTCGGGTCGGGTCGGGTCGGGTCGGGTCGGGTCAAACGAGTCACGGGTAAAAAACGGGTCATTTTAAGCGGGTTAAAATCGGGTCGGGTCAGAAGCCTTAGCCTCAATCTCTAAAGGATTTTTTGACCCGACCTGACCCACCTGAAAAATACCCGACCCAAACCTAATTTTTTTGACCTGAAGCAAAAACGGGTTGACCCATGACCCGACTCGACCCAACCCAAACCCGAACAATTTTTTAAAACTTTTTTTTTTTTGGGGGTAAAAAAAATAGTAAAACAAAAACAATATTGGTTTAATTGTTTATTGTGAACCTTAAGGAAACAATTGATACATTTACATAACTGTATACAAATTAATTGAAAGATAAATGGTTGAGCATTCTATAATAAGTAAAGATTTTTAGATATCAAATAGCAAAGTACATGCCAAGATAATCTGATTATAGTAGAGTTAAAAACATAGATTTAAAATTGTAGACATGTGTGAAAAACATTCACAAGTGTGAAAATAGTCAAACTAAAGTATCAAATTAATATAAATTATGAATACTTAGACCTATTTTTTAATATTTTTAATAATTTATGTCTAAATTAAACGGCTTTTCAAAATAAATTTTGATATTTTCTAGAGTGTGTGTTGCTTAATAATGATATGATATTCATAAAAAAGACCATATATAAATAAGTAAGCAATCAAATTCAAAGTGTGGGCACCCGAGGAACGAGAAAGGAGGCAAGGGGCCAAGCTAATGGGCAGAGGCCCTAGGAGGAATAGGAAAGGCCCTGCATCGGGCCGAGCGCGGAACTGGGAAGGGCCCAAGGAATAATAGTTCCCGAGGAAAAAGCCAGACCCAACGGGGCACCGCGCCAAGCGCCAAAGGAGAAGCCCCTTCGGCCGAAGGAAGCGTAGGTCAGTGGCAGACAGGCAGCCATCTAGGCAGCAGCCCTAGTCACATCAATAATAAATGGCGCACACCAGCTCTGTCAGCCGCATTAAATAAGGAAATGACCTGAAATGATGCCAATCACAGTTGCGCCAGCTACCGCTGCCGCCTGCTTCAGGGAGAGAGAATAGGTGACAAGTGTCGAAAGAGGAACGAAGGACAGCTAAAGATGGACGGAGCAGATAAAATGGCAATAGACTATATAAAGAAGAGGTCTGGGGATCTTGGTGGGGATTCGACGCTTGTTGTTCTACCCCATCTCTTACAAATTCTATTGTCTTGGATCAAAGGAAGAGGGAGGTTGTTTCATTACTCACGGTGAGCTCTGTATCGCTCTCTTTTTGGTCCTTACAATTGGCACCGTCTGTGGGAAACAATAAGCGCCTGCAGATCTATCTTGTGCGGTGATGGCAAATGAAGGTAGAAGTGAGGAGGAGTCAGTTGGATTACAGGGTGAGGACCCTTTCCTTAACATGGAGCGCAGAAGGGATAGGCAGCGGGCCCTCAGCACACTAGAAGGGCCGCATCGCTCAAGGCGAGCAGGGCAGAATCGCCCCCGCCATGAGAGTCGAGCCCAACATAGGCAAGACACACTAGCGTTACAACGGGAAATTGATCACCTACGCAGGAAGTTGAGACGAAAAGAGCGTGATAGGAGGAGCCTGTCGGCGGCGTAGAGTGAGGGTTCATGGGGAAGCCCGGACCTGTTGTACCAGCGCAGGTCCAGGACCCCGCCTAGTGAAACATATTCAGATTCCTCGGACGAGGGCAACCGCAGGCGCGAAAGGTTACCCTCTCGTCACGATAGGAGAAACGATGCTATGAGTAAGGCCCTGAGGCAAATCTCCAAATCACCTTTTGTCAGAAGGATTAACAAGGCCAGGCTCCCTCACCGTTTCTCCCAGCCAATGTTCACCATATACAATGGAAGAACGGATCCGGTGGAGTATGTCAGCCACTTCAATCAAAAGATGGCCGTACACGTTGGCAATGAGGCGCTCATGTGTAAGGTCTTCCCTTCCAGCCTTGGGCCTGTGGCTATGCGCTGGTTCGACACATTGGGCGAGGGGTCCATAGGATCCTTTCAGGAGTTGACTAGAGCATTCGGCACGAGGTTCATCACCTGTAGCAGGACATCTAGACCGTTGGACGCCCTGCTATCCATGGCAATGAGGGAAGGGGAAACCCTCAAAACCTACGCGGACGGCTACTGGGAAATGTATAATGAAGTCGACGGTGACTTCGAGGACGTCGCAGTAAGGACCTTCAAGGTCGGCCTTCCGACAGAACATGACCTGAGAAAGTCATTGACGATGAAATCTGCCGTCAACATGTGCCAACTCATGGGGCGCATAGAAACCTACAAAAGATTGGAAGAAGACCAAATCCAAGGGAAGGGCAAGGCCAAGACGTACCCCGAGAAGAGAGATCTTCAAGAAGGAGGATATCATAACGACCGATCGCGAAGGGAATTCCCTAGTCAGCAGACCCAGAAGGGGTCCACATGGTCAACTCATTGTTCAAAGAACCGATGCACCAGATACTGGAAAAGATAAAGGATGAGCCGTTCTTTAGTTGGCCAAACAGGATGGGTGGGGATCCGACCAAGAGAAACCAAAACCTCAATTGCCACTATCATTGAGACAAGGGCCACAAGACAGAAGACTGCAGGACACTGCGAAATCATTTAGGCCAACTGGCGAAGGCGGGGAAACTTGGCTGCTTCTTGCATCAGCCTACGGGGCAGATTGGGCACTTGGGGATGGGGTTGCACGAAAGCGACCATTCACGCTCGGCCTTGGGCACCATTAACATGATTTTGGTTGGATCAGGAGAGGGCGCCAGGCCGAGCCCCCAGATCCTGTCTGTGGTGGGAGGCCTGAACCCAAGGGAGGAAGAGCGGCATAACAAAAGACCGAGGACGATGATCCCCGACCTAAGTTTCTTCGAGGAAGATAAAAGGGGAACCCAACAACCGCACGAGGACGCCCTGGTAGTCACTATTAGAATCGAGGGGTACAACGTCAAAAGGGTACTAATTGACCAGGGAAGCCAAGCTGACGTGATATACCTTGACTTGTACCGGGGACTAGGTCTTAAGCCCGAGGACCTGGATGAGTGTCACTCCCCACTTATGGGTTTTGACGGTGAAATGGTGGTTCCCCAAGGAAGGATTAAGCTTCCCTTGCAGATTGATGGCGTGGAAGTCTAGGTGAACTTCATAGCAGTAGAGGCTTTCTCCCCCTACACGGCCATCCTCGGCAGACCCTGGCTGTACTCTATTGGGGCTGTCCTTTCAACCCTGCATCTTAAGGTCAAATATCCCATTCACGGGGGAGTAGGAGAACTGGTGGGGGATCAGGCGATGGCCCGACAATGCCTGGTGACAGCAGTTACGCGACATTCGCCTGGCCCGACCCTCAGTTACAGAAGTGCGGCCCAATAGCAATCAAAGGGGGCTGTCCCCGTACAGCCAGCTGAGGCATCACAAGAATCATCTGAGGGATTGATAAAAATATTGATTGGAGCATTCGAAGAGCGGTATTTTCAAATAGGGTCGCAATTGCAACCTAGGGAAAAATCGGAGTTAGTGGAGTTCCTGAAAGCAAACATGGACGTGTTCGCCTAGGATGCAAGCGACATCCCCAGGATTAGCCCCGAGCTGGGGTGCCATCGCTTGAACGTGAATCTTGAGGTGGCGCCACGTAAACAACCTCCTTGGCGATCATCTGATACTCACGCCGAGGCGGTTAGAGTGGAAGTGAGTAGGTTAAAACAGGCCGGAGCAATCAAGGAAATCTTCTATCCCGAGTGGCTGGCCAACACTATTGTAGTGCAGAAGAAGAGTGGGAAGTGGCGAGTATGCGTGGATTTTACAGACCTCAATAAAGCCTGCCCGAAGGACCCTTTCCCAATTCCCAGGATAGATCAATTAGTGGACGCCACAATGGGGCATCCTCGGATAAGTTTTCTGGACGCATTCCAAGGCTACCATCAGATACCTCTGTCCTTAGCCGACCAGGAGAAAACGGCTTTTCGTTCTCCCCCTGGCAACTTCCACTAACGTGTGATGCTCTTCGGCCTCAAAAACGCCGGCTCGACTTATCAGAGAATGATCACTCGCATGTTTGAAAAGCAACTCGGGAGAAACATGGAAGTATACATAGATGATATGGTGGTCAAAAGTAAAATGGCCGAGGACCACCTTGCCGATTTATCAGAGATCTTCGCGGTGCTTAGGGAGCACAGGCTACGGCTCAACGCATCAAAATGCTCTTTTGGGGTAAGCTCGGGGAAATTCTTAGGGTACATGATTACTCATCGGGGGATCGAGGTTAACCCAGAGCAAATTAGGGCTATTAACAGCCTGCATCCCCCCCGAAACCCGAAGGAGGTACAGAAGCTGGCCGGAATGACGGCCGCACTAAGCAGGTTTATCTCTCGGTCCGCGGATAAGTGTCACCCTTTCTTCCAACTACTGCATAAATGGAAGGACTTCGAGTGGACCGAAGAATGCACCCGAGCGTTCGAGGATCTCAAAGTGTACTTGTCCAACCCACCAATCCTGTCCCGACCTGACAAGGAGGAAGTACTTTACGCCTATCTGGCGGTCACGAGGCACTCCATTAGCTTTGTATTGATCAAAAACCAGGATGGGGTCCAGAGGCCGGTCTACTACATCAGCAAGTCCTTGCAAGAAGTGGAAATGCGCTATCTCCCGCTGGAGAAAGCGGTCCTAGCTATTGTGCATGCGACCAAGAAACTCCCACATTATTTCCAAGCCCACACGGTGGAAGTACTAACTCAGCTGCCACTATAGGCCTTGCTAAGAAAGTCCGACTACACGGGCAGGATTGCCAAGTGGGCCACAAAGTTGGGGGCTTATGATGTTAAGTACCTGCCTCGCACGGCAATAAAGGGCCAAGTCTTAGCAGACTTCGTAGCAGAGTTTGCCGAGGGCGCCTATGAAGAGGAAAGCGCGGTCACGAGCCTGATGGTCTCGTCGACTACCACTGCCCCCGTGTGGAGGGTTTACGCAGATGGGGCCTCCAATCGAAAGGGAGCTGGTGTGGGGATAGTATTAATTATGCCCGAGAAGCTGATAATCGAAAAATCACTATGACTAGGCTTCCCGACCACCAACAACGAGGCTGAATACGAAGCTCTGCTGGTAGGAGTAAACCTGGTTAAACTGCTCAGGGGAAAGATGGTGAAGGTGTATTTTGATTCTAGGCTAATTGTTGGCTAGATTAATGGGGAGTTCGAGGCCCGAGATGAAAGGATGCAAAAGTATCTCGCCAGGGTGCGAAGTGCACGGAGTCATTTCGATGATTTCAGGGTGGAACAAGTCCCGAGGGGGCAGAACTCGCATGTAGACTCCCTAGCCATGCTAGCCACCTCGCTAGAATCAAACCTGCCTCAAGTGATTTTAGTAAAGGAAGTTAACACGCCCACCCTTACGGAGGCACCCGTGGTTGGGGTGTGTAGCGTTCATGTAGGCCCAAGCTGGATGGATCCTATTGTGACCTTCTTGAAAGAGGGACCGTTGCCAGAAAGTAAAGGCGAGGCGGAAAAGATACGAAGAGTCGCCCCATGCTACTGGTTGTCCGAGCAGCATAAGCTATATAAGCGCTCGTACTCGGGATCGTATCTACTATGCGTACACCCGGAGGCCGTGGAGCCTCTGCTCGAGGAACTATATGAGGGCATTTGTGGAAGCCACACTGGCGGGAGATCCCTGGCACACAGAGCCATCTCACAGGGATATTGGTGGCCTAACATGCGCCAAACCTTCCAGGACTATGCCAAGCAATGTGACTAATGCCAGAGGTTCGCCCTTAACATACACCAGCCGGGAGGAATCCTAAACCCTTTGTCCAGCCCTAGGCCCTTCGCCCAGTAGGGCCTAGACATAGTAGGTCCTTTCCCTCGGGCCTCGGGCAACCGACAGTGGCTCATTGTCGACACGGACTATTTCACCAAATGGGTTGAAGCCGAGCCCCTTGCCAACATTAGAGACGTCGATGCCAAGAAATTCATATGGAAAAATATCGTCACCAGATTTGGGGTACCGCACACCCTAATTTCAGACAATGGGCTCCAATTTGACAGCAAATCTTTTAGAAGATATTGTGGAGAGTTGGGAATTAGGAATGGGTACTCCACGCCAGTGTACCCTCAGGGAAATGGGCAAGCCGAGGCGACCAATAAAACCATAGTTGCCGGGCTTAAAAAGAGGCTGGACGATGCCAAGGGAAGGTGGGTTGACAAGTTGCCCCACGTACTATGGATATACCGCACCACGCCTCGAAAGTCCACGGGGGAAACTCCATTTTCATTAACTTACGGTTCAGAGGCAGTGATCCCCTTAGATGCCGGATTTCCTCGGCCACAAGCTTAGGGAAAGTTAACATTGCAAGAATAATTCTAAGTGTTAAACAGGATCTAGGACTTTCCTGGCTCATCAGCCACAAGCTTAGGGGAAATTGACATTGCAAGAAAGATTCTAAGTGTTAAGCAGAACTTAGAACTTGCCTGACTCCTCGGCCACAAGCTTAGGGAAAGTTAACATTGCAAGAAAAATTCTAAGTGTTAAACAGAACCAAGGACTTGCCTGACTCCTCGGCCACAAGCTTAGGGAAAACTAACATTGCAAGAAAAATTCTAAGTGTTAAACAGAACCTAGGGCTTGCCTGGCTCCTCGGCCACAAGCTTAGGGAAAATTAACATTGCAAGAAAAATTCTAAGTGTTAAACGGGACCTAGGACTTGCCTGGCTCCTCGACCACAAGCTTAGGGGAAATTGACATTGCAAGAAAAATTCTAAGTGTTAAACGGGACCTAGGACTTGCCTGGCTCCTCGGCCACAAGCTCAGAAAAATTAACATTACAAGAAAAATTCTAAGTGTTAAGAAGAACCTAAAACTTGCCTAGCTCCTTGGCCACAAGCTCAGGGAAAACTAACATTGCAAGAAAAATTCTAAGTGTTAAAAAGAACCTAGGACTTGCCTGGCTCCTCGGCCACAAGCTTAAGGAAAATTAACATTGCAAGAAAAATTCTAAGTGTTAAAAAGAACCTAGGACTTGCTTGGCTCCTCGGCCACAAGCTTAAGGAAAATTAACATTGCAAGAAAAATTCTAAGTGTTAAGAAGAACCTAGAACTTGCCTGGCTCCTCGGCCATAAGCTCAGGGAAAACTAACATTGCAAGAAAAATTCTAAGTGTTAAAAAGAACCTAGGACTTGCCTGGCTCCTCGGCCACAAGCTTAAGGAAAATTAACATTGCAAAAAATGCTAAGCGTTGAACGAAGTCCAGGACTTACTTGGCGCCTTGGCCACAAGCCCAGGTTAAACTAACATTGCACGGTGGGAAAATTGGTAATAGTCGAATAAACCCTGAGCTGGTTAGACAAAGCTATAGAAGACTAGCCTAAGTATCATAAAAGATGCGCTAGCAGTCAAAAAAAAAAAAAAGAAGGGAGGAGGGGAAGCTGCAAATATATGTTAACAAGACTACTATAAAAAAAAAAAAAGAACTTAAGTGTTCATTACAAAAGCTGATTACAGAATGGGGAGGGATCAGACGCTACATGGATAAGGCCCCGACTATAATGCCCCGGCTACCAAAAAAAGAAAAAAGAAAAAAGAGAAAGTACTACTTATAGGCTGCCCTACTACAAAAATTCTGCAAGGGAAGAGCGTACATAAAAAGAGAAGAAAGCTAAGTCTAGGGCTCCTTGTCCTTAGCATTCTTTTCCTTCTAATCCTTCTTCTTCTTCGTAGGCACCCCCTCAGGCACCCTCTTCTCAGCTTCCAAGTCCACTAAGTCCTATTGAGGAGGTAACCCCTTGGACAAGACAGGAGAAGAAGGAGGATTTTGGGACTCGGTAGAGACGGGAAAAGCAGAGCTCGGATCCACGAGGGGGCTGGGGGTTGAAGGCGGCAAGCGCAGAGCCAGAGGATAATAAACCTGGTCGGGAGCGCGGAGCTCTGAGTCAAGACTGACGCCTGCTGCGTTCAGCGTTTCCCCCCAGACCTCTTGGCTGAAGGTGCGAGCAACGTCGCGGAGCTGGGCAGTAAGAGATGTGGCAGTCTTGTTCATGCCCGCATCATAGGCCTTTTGCTCGGCCCGAGCTTTCTCGGCGTCCTTGTCCGCCAGCTGCTGGTTCGCCTGCTTCAACTCCACCATTGTGAGTGCTAGGGCTTTTTCGGCCTTCCTCTAGGCTTCCAAGGCATCAGAAGCCTGCTTCTCATAGCCCTTCAGGGCAGATTTAGCGTTGTGGAAGGCTCTGTCCGCCTCAGACAGGTGGGAGAGGGTGTTCTTCAATTGTTTCTCTGCCTGGACTCTAGCCTTCTTAGTAGTTTCATAGGCCTTCTCAAACTTCCTGGCCGTATCCAGGGAGTGATCGACCCAGTCTTCTGCCATGAAGGCAGCTTGAACGACCTGCAAGAATGGGAAACAAAAAAAAGGAGAATAAGCAATTAAAGTAAAAATACTTGACAGATGAAGAAGTTGGTAAAGTCGGTCGAGGTACCTTAGCTAGATCCTACTTCAGGGAAAGGAAGACCTCCCTTTTCTTGAAGGATTTCAACTCCTCCATGTCCTCGGGAAGGCATAAAGCCCTCTCCAAGCATTCTGCCACCAGGCCTGAGCTGCCCTTGGAGGGATCTCTCTGACTGGCATCATCCAGCACAGGAGCTCCCAAGCTAAGAGTAAAGGTGGGCCTCCAGACAGAAGCTTTCTTGGTCTGATCCCTACCGCTCTCCCTCGAGGACACAATGGGGTCAGGCTTCTTCCTCGACTGTCCCTTGCCAGCTCGGGCCTCTTTAACTGGGGGCTCGGATACCTCCCCCTCCTCAGACGTGGCTACCCCTTTTTCACTAGGACCATGTTTCCGTTTTTTGTCTGCTGCATCGGTTGGAGACGTGCGGGTAGCAGCTGGAGTTGGTGGATGAGGTGGCACCACCACTGCTAAGGAGGATCCCCCAGCGTGGGCCGACAGTAGCGTCAAGAGGTCGGGTGTCTTTTCTTCGAATCCCATAGTCGATAATGATTGGGCTTGTGATGCGCTCGGGGCGTCGGGGTGATAAGAGACTTCAAAGTCTTTCTAGTTCACTTCTTGGACAGAGGTGGATGTAGATCCCTCCGCCTTTTCGTTTGATGGCAGGGGAGGTTCCTGGGCGTACAAAAGCTAAGCAGCTAGAGGCGCAGGGAGTTGGGCGTCTTGCGTCCTTTTGAGAGGTGGTCCTGCCAGCAAAAATCCTAGGACGGCAACGTCTATCCTAGCCAAACGCGGATCACGGGCCTTAATATCATTTTTCGGGCTCTGGAAGCGCTTAGTTGAAGGAGTGTAGCCAAGGATGACGTGTGCGGCTCGGAGTTACCCGTCCCGATGAAGAAATATCTCGGACTGGAGAATCCGGTTCAGATCGTGAAAATTTACCAAATGTTTGGCAAGGGCTGTGTGATACTCGTCTGCAATGAAAGAGCACGGTTATCGTTAGCAAAGAGATAGAAAAAAAGAGCACAACAACTAAAGAAAAAAAAAACTGCTGCCTAGAAAGAAGCTCCTCTAAAAAGCCTAAAGCGGTAACCTAGGCCCTAGGGAATGCTACCTGGTTCCCCTTCCTAGGTGGGACAATGCTGCCCATCGTGCCACCTGCCTGAGACGAGAAGGAAGTCTTCACCCATGCCCTTACTCGAATCAAGCAAGCAGGAGATTAACCTAACTGCGGGGACCCTACTCTTCATGTAGTATTTGGTTTTTTTCCCCTTTTTGGCAGTTGTACACCCAATTCACATCATGCCATGTAAGACGGGTCCCCATCCTACGATTGATGGCCTCTACACACCCAAGGATCCTAAAAATGTTGGGGGAACACTGGGTCGGGGTTAGCCTAAAGTTTATGAGATAATCCGTGGTCACCGGGCCCATGGGAAGTTCCATCCCACCTTCGATGAAGGCGATCATAGGAATAACTACCGACTCAGGAGGGCGATCCATAACCAGCCATTCACCCTCCTCGCAATGCCTAAATTCCACATTGTCGGGAATCCTGTACTGGGCCCTAAAGGCCATCCTAGCCTCCTCGGAGTCTACCAGCCTAGCATACCTACCCATGGAGAGAAAAGGAACAAGACAAAAAGGGAAACCAACACACCTACTGTGAAAAATAAAGGACGCTCCTCAGGAGTAATTTTCTCTTCGCCAAAGTAAAAACGCCAAAAATGCCAGAAATGAGCCACCGCCAGCCTTGATCGCTCCTTTTATAGGAGGCAAAAATGAGCGGTAAAACTCCCGCCCATAAATGAGGATGGAGGAGGGCCGCATGATCCCAATCATACCGCAGGACGTGGGGAGACAAGCAGCTGCCTGGCGCCATAAATGAGAGGTCGTGGATTTCGAAGCGTCAGGAGCGTGCGAATGACAGTTGAAGAGGCGTTGACTTGTGTGAACGCGTACGACACATATGATTCATCCGCGGAGCTAAAACTTCACTTATGCCTCAAGCAAAATAGTGAAAGTTTTAGGGGGCTATTGTGGGCACCCGAGGAACGAGAAAGGAGGCAAGGGGCCAAGCTAATGGGCCGAAGCCCTATGAGGAATAGGAAAGGCCCTGCATTGGGCCGAGCGCGGAACTAGTAGGGGCCCAAGGAATAATAGTTCCCGAGGAAAGAGCTAGATCCAACGGAGCACTACGCCAAGCGCCAAAGGAGAAGCCCCCGCGGCCAAAGGAAGCGTAGGTTAGTGGCAGACAGGCAGCCGTCAGGGCAGCAGCCCCCAACCACATCAATAATAAATGACGCACACCAGCTCTGTTAGCCACATTAAATGAGGAAGTGACCTGAAACGATGCCAGTCACAGCTGCGTCAGCTATTGCTGCCGCCTGCTTCAGGGAGAGAGAATAGGTGATAGGTGTCGAAAGAGGAGCGAAGGATAGCTAAAGATGGACGGAGCAGATAAAATGGCAACGGACTATATAAAGAAGAGGTCTGGGGCTCTTGGTGGGGATTCAACGCTTGTTGTTCTATCCCCATCTCTTACAAATTCTATTGTCTTGGATCAAAGGAAGAGGGAGGTTGTTTCATTACTCACAGCGAGCTCTGTATCACTCTCTTTTTAGTCCTTACATAAAGTATATCTCAAATTGAAATAGAGTATCAATCACAATTGATAATAGATTATAAAATTAACTTTCAATATTGTAAATTTCTTATATGTTTTTATTATTTATCAAATGAGTTATCTAATAAGTCATTTGTAATTTTGTTTTATATTTTGGAATGCTGATATTGTGTAGAAATAAAACTTGTATATTTGTTTTACTTATCTTTGTGTTATTTTGTTTTAGATAACAATGTTAGGATTTGTATAATTTTAAAATTATTGAATAAGTATTAATAAGTTTAACTGAGTTCATTTTTTATATAAGTGGTGAATTCAAAATAATGCATTTTACATCAAGTAATTTGTTGCATAACTTTCCAAATGGCAAATACATGTTGTTTTCTTTAATAAAAAAATAAAAATAAAATAAAAAAATTCACGTGAAAATACAGGTCAGCCCGACCCAACCCGACCCGACCTGAACTCGATTAACCCAAACCCAATTTTAACCCGCTTAAAATGACCCGTTTTTAACCCGTGACTCGTTTGACCTGCAACCCGATTGACCCAACCCCAACCTGACCCGCCCGTTTTGCCATGTCTGTCTACAGTTCGCTAAGGATGTGGGAATTTATGATATAATCTTGAAGGGCAACTCTCTTGTAATGTATCGTGCTCTAGCTAGCATTTCTCTTTCCCTTGCTTCAGCTGCTACTATTGTTTTGGGATTGAGGCTGCTTCTCAAGAACTTCGTAATGTTAGCTTTTCACATGTATGTAGGCAATGAAATATTTTAGCTTATCTTTTAGTAAAACATGCTATTGGCATTGTTGATTTTTTTGTTTGGAGAATTCTTACTTTCTAAAGTAATCTTTTTATCATGATGTAATTTCTTCTGTCATTCATTGAAAGTTTTGGTCTTCCTATAAAAAAAAGGGGGGGGGGGGGTTGTAATCTTTCACAAAATGGTAAAACTAGATCGAAAGCGTCATCGTAGCAACCCAAACCCCATCTCCTGTACTACAAAATAAGAACAACAAGTGGTTTTGAAGAGTTGGTAGTACAGTGAGTCTTTTCGCTGCGCGTGTAATGGGGAGAATGAATGCAAATTCCCCCCCCCCCCTTCATTCCCATTTCCCAATGCACCGACCAGGGTTCAATTTCACATAGGGTACTCCACTTTCGTCTAACAATTTATTCTCTTGAGAGCAACCACACCAGCTCATAGATAATCTTTTAAAATATAAAAAGTGCTCAATTTTACACATTTTAATAAAAACCTCCCACATCAATCTTTGTAAAAATGTCTAAATATGCACAATGGTCTTGCAAATGAACAGTAGCTGTGTATATATACACGGTTACTGTTCACTGTGTAAATGATTTTTTAATTCTTTTTTTCTCTCTCCTCTCTTCACTTCACTCTCTTTTCCTTTCTCTCTCCTCTCATGGTTATTGTTCATAGTGTTAAAAAAATAAATATTTTATTTGAATAAATGTGTATAATAGACAAACTGATGTGGGTGTTTTGTAAAAATAGATGTGTAAAGTAAAAAAAGTTGGTTTTAGAAGTGCAAAATGGAAAATTTTTTGCATATACTGATGTGGTTGCTCAAAGGAAAAGAAAGTTGTGCAAAGTAGGAACACGCTTTAGGTAGCTCAATTAATAAAATATTTGATGGATGAATAAGATATTTGTGGTTTAATCTTCGTCTATATCAAAAATTAGTTGGTATCTTGGTCTGATACTAAAGAATTATCATCAAGAATAAGCACCATAAATTGAAAATCTTTATAAAAAAAAGTACAAGCACGTATTAGTGTAAGGGTGATATGTGTTTGGTAAGAGTATTGTAGTTTCGGTTTTCAAAATAATATAAAAACTATGATCTAAAAAGTGTACTAAAATATGTCTTTTAAGTACTTATAATGCAAAAAAAAAAAAAAATTGTGATTAGTAGCATATTTTTATAACATTCTTTTAAAATTGAAAACACCAAATTGGGTGTTTGGTATGGGTATTTATTTATTTATATTAAAAGTGTGTATTACTCTCACATGAATAGTGTAAAATAATTTATTTCATTGAAGAGAGAGAAACTTGTCAACTTGTCATGTCATGTAAAATAATTTATTGGATAAACTACATATTTGGTTCATATCTTTTACATTATTTTTCAATTTGGTCCCTAACCTTTCAATTGTGTCAATTTGATCTCTAACTTTTTAGCATTGTGTCAATTTAGTCACTGTCGTAATGTTTTAGATGAAAATTGCTGACATGGCAAACGACCAAAATAAAATTTTAGTTTATTGTCAGATCAACGAACGCTAATTTTTTATTTTAGTCATTAGACATGTTATCAATTTTCATCCAAAAGATAACAATAGGGACTAAATTGACACAGTGTTGAAAGGTTACGGACCAAATTGATACAATTGGATGTTAGAGATAAAATTGAATATGGTGTATAGGATAAGGACCAAATACGTAGTTTACTATAATTTATTTTATTCAAGAGAGCATAAAGAGGGAGAGAGAGGAGCATTGTCACAAAGAGAGAGAGAGAGAGAGAGAGAGAGAGAGACAGCAATTGTCATGTCAATTCAATTTTGATAGGACCCACATTTTTCACAATATTTACTACAATGCCATCCAATATTGCTACTTGAGTTCTAAAAGCTGCTTTAAGGAGTTATCTAAATACATTCTTTAAGTGAGGAGTGTCATTTAAATATCTTAACAAAAGTTTCCTTACGAAACACAAAACTTGAAATTGGGGCCCACAATTTAAGCATTTAATTACTTTTTTTTTTGAAGCATTTATAATAGAAACATTTGCTTCCATTTATTCTTTGATTTTGTACGTTTTGTTAGCAACTAGATGTGTGTTATATAATTGGTTTTGCATTGTTCTGGGCACAGTTGTTAAACTGGATGATTGCTTGATTTTGGGTTTGCCATAAGATATAAAGCCAGTGGCTTTTGTAACAATTCTGAGATTTTGGGTTTTGCTATATGATGTATATGATTGGCCACAAGAGTAGGTTATAATTGATTTGTTCTTAATGGCATAAACTTCTCTCAACTGTGGTTTTATGTTCATTTCTTAGTAAATATACGTAAGGTGAAGGATTCATTGGTTAAGGGTAATGTGATTGTGATATTTTAAAGGATACAGGGCCATTACAAAAATTATATTGAATGTTTCATACTCTGTATAGAATTATCCACACTAATCTTCCTAATTTTGTGTCTTGGTTGCTGCCTTCATTAGGATATATGTGTTTTAAACCATACCAACTAATAAGTACTCATCATGTAGTCAATCATTTAAAAAAAAAAAAAGGCCGTAAAAATCTACAACCACTCACCTTTGATCACTTATTTGGTTGCTGCCTCTGCTTTTTGGTTGTGTGGTTGGCTTTTTCTATTTTGTTTTAGTTTTGTGTGGCTAAAGAAAAGTTAAAAGAGCCCATTATCTTGGTTTTGTTATGTAGATGGACAACCAAAAAATTCAAGCAGCAGTTCTTGCCACAGTTGCATCTGTCCTTGCTGTGGGAGCTATAATATTAAAAGATATTAGGTCTAGGAGATTTATAATTAGGCAACCTCGTGTGAACCGGGATTATGAAAGAGAAGGTTTTATAAGTGATATTCTTCATCGAGGTGACGCACTTTGCAGTTTTATGATAAGAATGAGACTTGTAGCTTTCTATGAATTTTGTAGAATTCTTGTTGAGAGAAACTTGGTACGTGAGACTATCTACATGTCTGTTACAGAGCAGGTGTTGATGTTTTTGCATACTATTGGCCATAATGTTAGGTTTCGAGTTGTTGCTGCCAGGTTCCATAGATCGATTGAGACAGCTTATCAATATTTTAAAATTGTCCTTAAAGTAGTTTTGTAGTTATATAGGCATGTTATTAGATTACCTGACAACTCTACACCCCCAGAGATAAGGAATAGTAGAAGGTTTTATCCTTATTTTAAGGTAAACTTTTCAAATTTTGTTTGTTTTTTGTTTATTTGTTAGGTGATTTTTGAAATGAACATTACTTAATATTGGTCATCATTAGGATTGGGTGGGAGCAATTGATGGAACTCATGTCCGTGCATCTATTCCAATGGAAATCCAAGGAAGGTATTATATAGATAACTAGCCTTTATATTTGGTTTTGTAAAGTTATTATTTACAACTATGTATTTTGTTGGCTTTTATTCCATGCCAAATTTGATTGTAATTTTATTCAATCTTATGTAACCTGTATTTATTGTGGAATTTGATTGTAAGGGTTGTGTGTTAAAGAGAAAGAGTGTGAAGACTCAAACAATGGAATAATGAAGTGCTCTCGCGGGTAGCTCGCAACTTAGCATCCCGCGAAGTAACTCATGTGCCCTGCACATGCTGGAATGCGAAGAGTTAGGCCAGATGGAGACAACTGTGTCTCGCGAGTATCTCAGGGGTAAGGCCTTCCCGCAAGACACCCACAAAGCATTCTGTTCTGCCAGCCTGTCTATTCTGATACACACTTTCTGTGCCTACACTATTTATACCCACATTACCCACAAATGTTGAGGAGTGCTTCTGAGAGAAAACCCAAGCCAAACACATTGAGAATTAGAGATTGTAATACCCACAATTCTCTACACACTTGCTTGCGGTATTCCCTCAACTCCTACCTCTCAATTTTCATACCATTAAGAGGTTGATATCCCAAACACTTACCACACCCTTTGAAAGTGTCAAGTGATGTTTTGGTGCTGCTGGGAAGCATTTGAAGAAGCCAAGGATGGCAGATGCAACATGGAGCTTGTTGCAAGATCCGGAGAGCTAGACAAGACATGGTTCCGAGAAGACTTGTTGGAGTAGGAGCTTAGAGGGCTTAGGTACATCAGGTAGATTAGGCTTGGAGGGTCTCTTGCTAATCCATGTATCCCAACTAATTGTCTAGTGGATCAATTTCCACTTGGAGGGCGGCGGAGAGGTTTTTCGCTGAGTTCTTCGGTTTCCTCTTTGATAACACATTGGCGTGTTATCTTGTGTTTGCATCCTTCTTCCATACTCTTTTACATTCCATTATACTGCTGTGTTGTTTAGATTACGAATTAGAGTAACTTGTTGTTTATCCACTCGCATTTACACTATTTCGCACTTAGTATTAAGTTAGTGTAAAATTTATCGAGCCATAATTTTAATTTGGAGGTCTAAACAGCTCTTGTATTTTCAACACATTTTCGAGCTCTCAATTGGTATCAGAGCGGGTACACTCGCTGTGGTTTAAATACCTGAGTGTGATCCTTGACCCTTTTGAGATGAATAGGTCTCCATCTCTCAATGTTCCACCATTCTTTGATGGTAATAATTATGCTTTCTAGAAAGTTAGAATGAGAGCATTTTTATGTTCTATAGATGATACCGTTTGGGATGCGGTTGAAGTAGGTTGGACTAGGCCGGAGGCAGCCAAATCCACTTGGAATAAAGCAGCTCTCACGACAGCCAATGCTAATAGTAAAACTTTAAATGCTATTTTCTGTGGTGTCTCCAGATGAATTCCACAGGATCTCTCACATGACAATAGCCAAAGAAGTTTGGGAGATTTTGGAAACTACCTATAAGGGTACAAAGAAAGTTAAGGACACAAAGCTCCAGATGCTTACCACCAAATTTGAAGAGCTCAAGATGGGTGATGATGAACCGTTTGATTCATTTTATAGGAATCATAACAAAATTGTAATTGCTAAACTTAATCTTGGTGAGAAAATTGAAGATACTAAGGTGGTTAGAAAGATTTTGAGGTCTTTGCCGGAAAGTTTTAAAGCAAAAGTCACAGCCATAGAAGAAAGTAAAGATTTGGATGAGATCAAAATCCAAGAGCTGATAGGGTCTCTCCAAACATATGAGCTGGGACTGCCTTCTCATAAGTCGAGTAAATCTCTCGCACTTAAAACCATCACCGAAAGAATGGGTGATTCTTCTGAAGAAGATGGTGTGGAGAAGGAGGTTGCATTTCTTGCAAAAAACTTCCAAAAATTCTTGAGGATGAAGAACAGCAGAAGACAGTTCAGTAGAGGAAAATTCTCATCCTTAAAAGGTGATAGAAAAGAGTATAAGAAGAAATGAGAGAAGGAGTCTCATTTGCCCTAAGGCATTGTGTGTTATGAGTGCAATGGCCATGGACATCTAAAGAAGGAGTGTCCAAATTTTCTAAGAGGAAAAGGCAAGGCTTATGCCATAACACTCAATGATACAGACTCTTCCAATTCTGACTCGGAAGAGAGCTGTGACAAAGAAGGAAATTACTCCGCCTTTATGGCTATTGAACACGTTGAGTCTTCGGAGGACCTGAATCAACTTGTACAAGAACTTGGAGAGCACAATGACGAAGAATCCATGGGGATTGTGGAAGAATCAGATGCTGAAGAGGATGAGGATACAGCTGGTCTTTAAGAGAATTACACCTTACTCCTTGAGAAGTCGGGAGAGTTTGCAAGGGTGGCGAAGGCAACTGTGAGGAAAATGAAGAAAGCAGAGGAAGATTACCGGAGTCTCTTGGTTAGATACAAGGAAGCAAAGTGTGAGATTGAGACACTAAATGGTGAGCTATCAGAAACTTACACAAAAGTGAGATTTCTTGAGCAAGAGGTAGTGCAGGCACATGCCAAGATAGAAAGGGTCTCTTCCAAGAAGCTGGAAGATGTTATTTCATCTCAAAAACATTTCTCAGATAAATCCGAACTAGGATATACTAGAAAAAGCAGTGCAGCTACTGTGAATACCTCCAAAGAAGTAAAGTTTGTGAAGGCTAAAGAACCGGTTGTAGTTGCCTCCATTGTGGAGAAGACTAAGGTTGAAAAGAAGAAAATTGTGACTGATCAACGGGTGATTAATAAAGTCCCATAATCAATCAGAAGCCAGATTTGAAGCTAGAGGAAGACTTCCAAGATCACAACGGGGTCCTAGAATGAATTATGTTTGTCACCATTGCGGATTGCAAGGACATACCAGACCCAATTGCCATAAGCTGAGAGCGTTGAACAATGCAAGCGCTCCTCGGTCACGAGGAAGAAGAAACGACAAGAGGTCTTGGGGTGGTGAGCAACCAAGAAGTCAAAACGGTGATCCCAGAATGATGGACGTAATGAAGATGATCGGTGTCTTTACCAATTGCTTGGAAAGTTTCACAAGAAGGTTTGAAAGTCCTAATTCTCGTACCCAATCCGTCAAGGACATCACCCCAAACGCACGTGACGTGTGGGTGACGAAGGGTACTCATGCATAAGCATTACAACATGTCCATGCACTAATTCTTTCGATGTTTAGGGACATTTGATCATGCATCATATCATGCATTATTATCAGTTTTAGCATCTTTCATTTACTTGTTTTGATTTGTACCAGTTGGAATTGATCTTACTTTTCTTGTTCTGTTTTGGGTGTGTTCAAAACTTCAAAAACCCATAAAAATTGAAAAATCTTAAAAAGTTTGATCGCTTGTTTTGTGTATATCACATGTGAGTTTGGCCTAGTACCTTCGTACTAATGGCATAGTGCATTTACGAGCTTGGCTTGTTATGTATGCACTCTTTTCTATGTAGAAGAAATCTTGAAAACTATGTGTGACTGTTGTAAATAGATCTTCAAGCTTGTCATGAATGATTGGTCAATAGTCTTGTTAGTCTTGAGACTTGCATAGACTTGTGTCTATATCTCTTCCCACTTTATTTTTATGTTTTTGCAAAAAGAGCTCACCTAATGTAAATCTCCAAATGAAAAGAGATATTGAGCTGCAAAAGCCTGTCGCACATACTAGTATTTGACTAGGAAAAAGGGAAAGCGACTCTTTTAATGTATTTGTATGGTGCTCAAAAAGCCAAAGACCAATTCTCAATGTTGAAATATCAAAAATTTCAAGCACCGATCTTAAAAAGAGATGTATTATCCAAAAATTGGATCAAATGTTATGCTTTATGCAGAAGCCAAATGAAAAGCTTCTAAGTTATGTAATCATTCTCTTGTGGGAGGTCATATATACTCATTTCTATTATTGAGATAGTCCACTTGATTTCGTATCAGTTGTGTATGACTCGATTGAATTGATCATTAAAGTTTCACTCTAGTCTAAGGACTATTCTACATTTGATACTCACACACAACACATAAGACTTTGATTCAATTAATGCCTATCTCATTTGTGTGATTGTACATGTTCAAATGTGATGTATATGCTCAAAGACTTGCTGATCAAACCCAAAAAGATTTTTGATTGTTTTATATGTTTTTGAAAGTGATTTTATACTTTCGTGTGTTTTATTTTTGGTCAAAATGCATTTTTGTGTTTTTCATCAAAATCTGGTTCAGGGTTTGTTTCGCGAGAAGCTTGCGACTTAGAGCTTCCTGCAAAAAGTGCTTAAGGGAAATAAAATTTTTGCAAATTTACTCAAAGACTTTCGCAACTGTCTTGCGAGTATTTTGTGACCAACAGCTTCTTGCGAAATGTTGTTTGGCAAAAACTGAATTTTCTTCAAATTCAGACAGAGGGTATCGCGACTATTTTGCAACTTAAAACTTCTCGCGAAGGTGTTTATGCTTCAGTGGCCATTCTCGCGATTATATCGCTACTCTCTAACCCATGAAAAACGCGTGTTTTCAGTTTTATATAGCAGATGTGACAATTTTTCAAATCTCTCACATTTCCCTCGCTTAACCTCTCTCGAACCTCTCTCAACCCAAAATCAATTTCTTTCAAAACCCCATCAATTTTCAAGCATCTTTTCTGCATTTTCTACATCAAAGTATGTTTTCTAAAACACTTTCTTCATGTTTTTCTTAGATTATGCAGTAATTTAAGTTAGGGTTTCAATTTTGGGGATTTTTTGAAAAAGGGTTGGTTTTCTAAATTGAGTGAAAATTTTTCAAATTCTTTGATTGGGCTGAGTCTCATTTGTCATTTGTGCATCTATGTTGGCCCCATGAGGTGTTTTTAACATGTATTGAGGGTTGATTTCACCAAGTTCATGCATTGTTCATACTTAGAGTGCATTTGTGCATGCTAGGTGTTTGACAAAATGTTCAAGTGACATTTTTGTACTAAATTGGATTCAAGTGAATCCCATTTTGTGGGTTTACCCTTATTTGACCTTGGCTATCTTGTTTTTGGTCACTGTTTATGTGTTTCACACTCTTTGCCCATGTTGCACACATTAGGCACACACCTAGGCACCCCTCATCCATTTGGTGCTGCACCCTCATGCATCAGCACATGCACACAGACGCACACACATGCACAGTTACTTATTTTCATGCATTGTGTTTATATTTCCTTGTTTTATGTGATTAAGCATATTGTTTAGAGTTGATTATGCTCTGTTTTAATTTTTATTTCATTTGTTTTAGAACTAACTTGAATCTAATCAAGTTTTATGTTCTGTTTTGTGTTTTTGCACAGGTTTTCTGTCTGTTTTGTGAAATTGTGCAGATGTCTCCCACTAAGCATGCAGCCTCCAAGAAATCATCCTCAAAGCATGCACGTACTGATTCAGATCATTTCAAGTCTGCTGAAGCTAACATGAAATACAATGATTACTACAAGAGAGCAATCATTATCATGGAAAGGGTAGTTCAATTAGAGGCTCTTGAGCACACGTTCATTCCGGACGCGTTCAAAGAGAGAACTTGGACCAAGCTGTTAAACCCAGTTGGGACTGTGTACTCAGAGATCATTCGAGAATTTTTCTCAAATGCTGCTGTGGAAGATGACAAGATAGTTTGCTGGGTGAGGCACAAGGAGTTCATGATCACAAGGGACAGTATTCAAGACTTTTGGAGATTCGTCCTCCCTTTTAGCCAATGTTAGTTCAATATGACGAGAGATTGGGTTCTATTGAAGAAATGATAACAACTCTTGGAGGTTCACCGAAGAAATCATCAATGGATACAATCCGGTTTTCACCAGAGATGAGAACGTTGAGTTATGTGATGATCCATAACTTATATCCGGTCACCAACCTCACTACATTATCAGCTCCAAGGACGAGGTTTCTCTACGACCTTTTTACTCACAAGGAAATTGATATATGCAGTCACATCTTTCACATTCTGAAGAAGAGCATTGAAAAGTAGAATTCAAGGACCATAATGCCTTTTCCCTCACTGATCATGGGATTAATTGCTAAGACGAAGTTGAAATTCCCAAGTGGTCTTACTGTGGTTCAGAGGGATTATCCCATTGGTGCTCATACATTGACTAAGAGCACAGCCCACATCAGAGGCTCCAAGACTGGTGTGCATACCATACCACAACCACGTGTTGAGCAAGATGAAGGTGGAGATACAGAGGAAGAGATTGATAGATTCACTTCTGCTCCAGAGACTTCAGCACAGCCATCATTGTCTGCACTAGCTCGCGGACCAGACAGACTCAATCGTCTCCTAGATATAGTGGACCAAATGTTTCTCATGCTAGACTCCCATGTGCAGCACACAGCGACCCAGTTTGCATACGCTCAGGGCCAGATCACCTCATTGTCATCACAAATCCAGGACTTGTCCATGGCGTATGGATCAGATTCAGAGTCGGATCAGTTCTAGCCTCTTTGGCCATTCCAGTCAAAAAGGGGGAGAAAATTTTGAGGGGGAGCTGAGGAAGAGCTTGCACAGCGTTAGAGGGAGCATAGGTTTAGGCTTATAAACATTGGTTATTGGTTCATAGGCGATTTATTTTTTATGTTTAGTTTTTATAACCGGTTTATGTTTTTACTTCTTTTGTTTAAAGCTTTGACACTATGGTTTATTTTCAGTATAATTTCAGTATTTGCGATTATCTCTATGCTTTGTAGCATATTTGTTTGTACTTTTAAGATGTTGCTAATATGTCTTAAATACCTCACTCTTGTGCCATTGTAGGATTTTTCCTAAATGCAAATACTTCGTGTATTTTGTATTGGTTGAGTGTGGGACATGCAATTGATCCTTTGGATTGTTCTTAATTGCATTGCATGTCCAGATGAGCATTTACTTGCTAAATGTTCATTGTAATCATTCTTTAATGACTGTTTTTGTTTGATCAAGATATACTTACATGCTTTATAGTGCTTACTTACTTAATCGCATTTTTACTTGTTCATGTTCGTACCTTGTATTCAACTTGTCATAAGCTAAATGAGAGTTTTGTTTGTGTACAAGTGTTTCAGGTTACAGGTACACACGAGCAAGTGCTTCACAGGTTCTAGAATTAGGTGTGAGTGAGTTTTTCTATTGTTTCCAAACTTACGTTTAAGTCTAAAGTCTGTTATAGGGTGTTTTGTCACGGAATAGCCAAAAGGGGGAGATTGTAAAGTTATTATTTACAACTATGTATTTTGTTGGTTTTTATTCCATGCCAAATTTAATTGTAATTTTATTCAATCTTATGTACCCTGTATTTATTGTGGGATTTGATTGTAAGGGTTGTGTGTTAAAGAGAGAGAGTGTGAAGACTCAAGCAATGGAAGAATGAAGTGTTCTTGTGGGTAGCTTGCGACTTAGCATCCCACGAAATAACTCATGTGCCCTGCACATACTAGAATGCGAAAAGTCATGTCAGATGGAGACAGCTATGTCTCGTGAGTATCTCACGGGTAAGGCATTCTTGCGAGACACTCGCGAAGCATTCTATTCTACCAGCTTGTCCATTCTGATACACATTTTCTGTGCCTACACTATTTATACCCACATTACCCACAAATGTTGAGGAGTGCTTCTGAGAGAAAACCCTAACCAAACACATTGAGAATTAAGGATTGTAATACCCACAATTCTCTACACACTTGCTTGTGGTATTTCCTCAACTCCTACCTCTCCATTTCCATACCATTGAGAGGTTGATAGCCTAAAAACTTACCACACCCTTTGAGAGTGTCAAGTGATGTTCTGGTGCTACTGGAAAGCATTGGAAGAAGCTAAGGATGGCAGATGCAACATGGAGCTTGTTGCGGGATCCGGAGAGCTAGACAAGACACGGTTCCGAGAAGTCTTGTTGGAGTAGAAGCTTGGAGGGCTTAGGTACATCGGGTAGATTAGGCTTGGAGGGTCTCTTGCTAACCCATGTATCCCAACTGATTGTTTAGTTGATCGATTTCTGCTTGGAGGGTGGCGAAGAGGTTTTTTGCCGAATTCTTCGGTTTCCTCTTCGATAGCACATCGGCATGTTATCTTGTATTTGCATCCTTCTTCCCTACTCTTTTACATTCCATTATACTGCTGTGTTGCTTAGATTATGGATTAGAGTAGCTTGTTGTTTATCAGCTGACATTTACACTATTCCGCACTTAGTATTAAGTTAGTGTAAAATCTATCGAGCTGTAATTTTAATTTGGAGGTTTAAATAGCTCTTGTGTTTTCAACATATTTTCGAGCTCTCAGGTTTTATGCTGGATTTTTTTTTTTTTTTTTTTTAAATTGATTCATAATTTGTAGGTAAATATTATCTTGGTGATGCTGGTTATGGAAATAGGCCTAGAATCTTGTCTCCATATCGAAGTGTTCGATATCATTTGAAAAAGTTTAGTGATTATCCACCTGAAAATGCAAAAGAATTATTCAACCTTCATCATTCTTCATTGCAAATTACCATTGAGCGAGGGTTTGGAGTTATAAAAAAACGTTTTCGTGTCTTGGATGGAGAACCATTTTGGTCTTTTAATACACAAGTGGATGTAGTTTTAGCATGTGGTGTTATTCACAATCACATCATGGGGGTTGATCTTAATGACCCATTTATGCAAGCTGGAACAAGTGAGACAGAGTCTAGTGATCGAGTCCAACCTAGCCGACGCGAAGCTATAGTGGAAAGTAGAGAATGGAATAATAAGAGGGATGAGATATGTCAAGCAATGTGGGCTGACTACATAATTAGGAGACATGCATAAATTTAGTCAATCTAAGTTGTTTGGAGTTATTTGTTGATGATGTATTATAGTTTTCTATGATTATGTGCTGTCAACTTTATTTGGCTTTGTATTTGGTTGCTAACAGAGCATAAGTGGATATCTTATACACTTTTTAAAATGTAATAATTGAATATTTTTGTGGGGAAAAAGTTAAAATTGGGCTTTTGGTTCCTCAAGTTCAAGTCAACATGGTTTTGCTTTTTTGGATGATGAATTTTTTGTTCCATAGTTTTAGTTTTTATTTTTGTAATAATGTTTTATATTGTTATTATCATAATGGTTGTGATTCATTAGATTGTCCTTTTGGCTATAGCAATGTCCAAGAACAAGGAGAAAGAACCAAGATCAAGGAGAAAGAACCAAGATCTCAACTTAGGTGGACACAACCAATGTGTGACATGCTATTTAAAATGTTGGTTGTTGAGGCTGAACAAGGCAACAAGCCCTCAAACAAATTTAAACCTTAATCTCTTGATAAAGTGGCAAAAGAAATTGGTGTGAAGTTTAATGTAGAGTGTCATGCATCACATGTGCATCACCGTCTTCGTATAGTTAGAAAAGAGTGGAAACTCATTCAGGAGATTCGAAAAAAAAGTGGATTTGGTTGGGATGATAATTTGAAAATGATCACATGTGACAAGCAAACTTATGATGCTGAAGTGCTGGTATGAAATTTATATAAATGAGCTTCATTTTTTTTTTTTTTTTTTTAGGATCAATAATGACATTGTCATATTTCTTTGAACATGCTCATCCCGCTTATGCGCCTTATTTAAATAAATAAAAAAATTGAACAGTATAATGAGATGGCTATTGTTGTTGGTAAGGACATGGCAACTGGTGGCTTTTCAAAGCAATGGAGTGAACGTTTTCCATTGGTTGAAAATGAGACCCCACAGAATGACATCCAAAATCCAAAATTTGAAGGTGACTCTGATACATTGCCAAAAGATTCCCATGAAGCTTCCAATGGAACTTCATCAAAGGGAAGGAGCCATCGAAAGAGAACTTATGCAGCTATGAATGAAGATAGTCCTTTTAGTGAGATGACTGAACAACTCAAACAGATTGTAGTAGCTGCTACAGCTTTGAGTCATGGCCTAGTTAATACAAATGAGCTTCATAAAGTACTGATGAATGTTGAAGGCTTTGAAGAAGACATGCTCGATGAAGCTTTTGATCATTTGGTTAATGATGAAAAGGCAGGAAGGGCCTTTATGGCTAAAAATGATAGGATGAGAAAGCTTTGGTTGGAGAAATTTTTCAACAAAACCTTCTAACTTGAAGTTCCTGGATACGTTGTGTGAAACATGTTAGTGGTACCATGGTATTCTTTAGGTTATTAATAATTATGGAACAATTCCATATTTTGGAAGATTATGTGTTAATGTTAGCTATATTGTCATAGTCTTTGGGTTTTGTTATTGTAAGTGTGCTTATGGGTGGTTATGCAACACTGATTGACATGTTTTGGAGTTATTATGGAATAATGTTATATTTTGGATTCATTAGTATTATGATAATGTTATATTTTGTCCAGCTATATTTTTGCAGGTTCTGCTGTATTGGTTGAGATATATTCAGCAGGTTCTTTCATTTTGTTAATTCACGGTATGCAGTTGGTTCTTTCTCTGTTAGCAAGGGCCAGAAAAAGAGAAAGCATGGTCGTGACGTCTCAAATGCTTTATAGAATTTTTGGCTTCAATTCAGTACTGTGGACATTCTTTGACACGTTCATATATTGATATTTTGATATATTGAATCTTTGTTGTTATCAATGATTCATCTAGTACATTCTTTGACACATGTTCAATACCTGGATATGTAATTGAGTAGATGATGTGTGTATGAAGATAATACTAGAACACTTGAAATTCAACTGATGCCATTTTCCATGGTTATTAAATTCTGGATTTTAGCCATCAGTGATGTCTCAGTACAACTTTAAATTTTTACCAGTTTTTTTTTTTTTTTTTTTTTTTTTTTTTTTTTTTCATTTTACATTGTGCCAAACATCGGAAAATATTTTACACAACATTTTCATATACACTACCAAACACTGTAAAATGAAAATATTTTACCTTTACAAGTATTTTACTGTTTCTTTTTCCGATTTGCTTCTTCAAATGATTAATAGTTGTCACCCGTTAATTACAAGCAACCTGCTAAAAGACCTGATTAGCATTTTAGGCAAAAGAAGCTTTCCTTTATTTGGGGCCTTACACCACATATTTTGTCTAACACCCTTTGCAAGATATGCAATGAAGAGTCTAAGCGTGTTACTCGTGCACTGTTACTACCACCACGGGACAGAGGTGTCCAAACTCAAAAGCAAGCGGATTGGACATAAATGCACAGCAAATGCTACTCAGAAAACCTCATTTGCTCAGGCATAAGAATATTCAATTAAAAGGAGAAAGAAAGAAAGAAAGAAATACATACCTTAGAATGAAAATTGATTGGATGAAAAAGCGGGAAGGTTAGGGTGCTACAAAAAAGAAGCATCAACAAGACGGACCAACCCTCCTACCCTCCTCGCTTTCTGACCTAGGTTGCTGCGGCTGGTTTTGCTGGCCTTGCTGCTGTGCTTGTGCCTGTTGTGGTTGAAGCAAGAGCTGTGCCTGAAGCTGATGGTGAGGATGGTGATGTTCCACTCCTTGCTGTGTTTGAACCTGATAAGGGGTTTCATAGGTTCCCAGAGCCAAAGAAGGTGACATGGCCGCAGCATTCATCTGATTGTACCCACTCGCAGTGACCGAACCTGCACCGGCCAGGTCGAACCCGCTATTGAACCTCACAAGCTCTGGTTGTTGCTGCTGGTGCTGTTGCTGCTCGTAATTCCAATAAATCTCTTCTTGTTCTCTGGCAGCTACCGCCGCGGCCAATTGTTGCACCTTGAAAATCTGATGCTGGTGGTGCTGTTGCTGTTACTGCTGCTGCTGTTGGGTCTCGCGAATCATCATTTGTGTGAGATTTGGAGCTTGCTAGAGTGTACAACAATGGCGGAAATAAGAACAAACAATGAGAGAGAGTGAAAAGAGAGAGAGAGAAGTTTCTGGAGAGAATTCCAAGAAAAATGTATTTCACCAACTTAATCAAATACAACCATCAAAACTGTTTATATAGTATAATTACATCAAGATCATTCCAGAGCTAAAACTAATCTAACTGAATATAAACCACTCCACATTATAAATAAATATCTAAATTTATTTTTTACAAGTGATAGTACAGTTATAATTAACATCATTCAGAATTAACTAAAGGAATTAGTAAACTTTGTAATAGTCATTGTTGAAGTGACTAAAAGAACTCGTTGTAGTTGAAGAGAAGTATATATGTGGCTTCTAGCACAATTGGAGAAGTTTCTTATCATTAAATAAAAGATAAAGAGGTCAAAACCCGCCTACTTCAAAAATTGATTTTTGTTTTAACTTGATAATAAGAGCAAAGTGAACACCATGCATATAAGTTGAAATAATTCTAAAACTGATTCTTTAAAAAAAAAAAAAAGTACATAGAATTCAAGGATTATTTTTATAGAAGTTGTGTTCATTCAAAGTGAAAATTCTTTGAAATGGATTTCACCTTTGTTGAGTTCGAAATTCTTGATTTCTAAGGTCTCAGAAAATTTGTGGTTTCTAAGTACACTACAGACTATTTTTGTGTTGATTTGAATGTTTTATTATTTAGCTTAATGTGGGGTTCTTCAAATTAGCTCAATTGGTAAAATCTTTTATTGTCAAATAAGAAATTTATGGTGCAATTTCCACCTATACTAAAAACCAATTGGTGTCTTAGTCAAATAATAAAAAGAAATCATTATATCATAAAACGGACGCCATAGGTTTGAAATACTATTTATCTATTAAATATATATATATTTGGTTGAATACGAGTCCCATTTAGCTCAACTAATAAAATTTCTTATCACTAAATAAGAGATTGGGCTCAATCCCCCGCCTGCAACAAAACCAATAGTTGTTTCAACTAGATGATAAAGAGAAATCATCATAGAGTGAACGTCATAGGTTTAAAATATTATCATATCTATCAAAAAGGAAATTATTTGGCTTAATGTAAGTTCCAGTTAACTTAATTGGTAAAATCTCTTATTTTTTTAAAAGTCTTTTATTGTTGAATTAGTAATCTGAGACTTAATCTCTACCTACACCAAAAACCGATTGGTGTTTTGGCTAAATGAGAAGCGAAAGATAAACTAGTTATGCCAAATAATTTATTTGGCTGAATGATGTATTATTTTCTTATATCATATTCCATGCAAATTCGAACCTCTATTACCTCCTTAATTGATAATTTATTTTCACAACTTCTTCATTTTAGTCTTTCTCTACCTTTTTCTTTGTTCATTTGACTTAAGTTTTTTTATTTATTAATGCATTAATTGCTTCCCATGCACATAATCAAACCACTTTATGCAACTTTCCCTCGTATATTTTTCAATAGGGTCCCCCCTTATCTTTAAGCAAATCTCCTCATTTGAAATCCTATCTTTTCTTATATTTCCATTTATCCATCTTAATATTTTTAATTTCGATTACATTCATTTCATGAATGTAATTTTCCTTAATAGTCCAAAATCTAGTATCATTGAATGTAGCATGTCTTGTAGATGTCTTATAAAATTCTCTTTTTAACTTAATAGATATTTTAGACTCATACAATACTCTTAATGCACTTCTCCACTTCATCTACCCTACTCTTATTCTATGATTCATCCTCTTCAATCTCTCAATCTTTATAAATTGTTGATACAATTATATCGAAAGTTCTCACTCTTTAGTATCTTTTGATCATCAAGTCTTACAACCCTTCATCTTTGTATCTACTATTACTAAACCAATATTCCATGTACTATATTTAGTCATACTTAGTCAAAAGCATTTACATTACGTTTTTCTAAGGGGTAAGGAGAGTAGACTAGAGCAAAGAGGATGGAGGTGTTTAATTTACCTTGTTTGAGTTTAGGTCTCTAAAAAAGAAAAAAGAGAGAGTGGGTTTAAGGGGATATGGAAGGGCAAGATACCCCTCAATTTTAAATCGCCAAATTTGAGAAATTTAAAGGAATAGGGGAGGGTTCCTCTTTAATTAAAAAAAAATTAAAGTATCAATGTTTCCCTTATAATGTCAATTTATATTTATTTTTTTAAATTGAACAAAAGAGGGGTATAATTGTCAATTTATATTATGTCTTACTATTCCCTCTCCTTCCTACTTGTATAAAACCCTATTTCAACCCTAATTTCGTGAGAAGGAAGACGAGCACTAAAACACCAAGAAAAACCATGAGGGCATGAATCCTAGTCTTCTAAACCTCTCTACTTGAACATCCTTGAGAGGTTGAGTACTCCAAACACAATGATCACCTTCATTGCAACGAAACCATAGAGACGTTATCAAATCTTCCAAAAAAAAAAAATTTTAATCATCAACTTAAATTAGAGTTATAAGAAAGAAAAAAAATCCACCTAAAGAAAGTTTATATATATATATATAGAGAGAGAGAGAGAGAGAGAGAGAGAGAGAGAGAGAGAGAGAGAGAGAGAGTACTCCCGTTTTTTGTGGGAAAAATATGGAATGAATGATACCGAATTTATACAAAGTAAGATGGGGAGAAAGAATAGTCAAAATACTAGGAAGAAATGATCAAAGAAATGTATTGGTAAAGTGGACTAATAGGGAGAAGAAGAGGTTTTATTTATTTATTTATTTATTTTTTGAGAATAGGGAGAAGAAAAGTTTTAAAAGAGAAAGAAGGGGTTGAAAATAGGTGGATGTGGTGGCACAATTCTATTACATGCATTTTCTATTATAAGTTATGTCTAGGTTTAAGAATGTGTAAAGTCATGGTAGTAAAAAAAGATGATCCTATCATATTGGTAAATTACAATTAGTTTTTATAAGTTGTAAATGTATAATGTGTTATTGCATACATTAATATTTATATATTTAAAAAAAATTATGAAAAGAAAATAATGACATAGTCGCTAATATGGTTCAACAGAAGGACAGCAACAATATATGTTACACTTTAAATTTCGGATTTAAAAAAAAAAAAAAATTAGAAATAAGGGCATTCAAACCTCTTCAAGTATCTAACGATTTTCTCATGTGTATGGTTATTACAAGGAGAAATCCCTTGGGATAGCCCCAAGATGCTACTAAGAGATTTTAGATATTATAGATAAAGATATAAATGAGAAAGAGAGAGATACCTGCAAATATGGTTTAAACCAACATTCAAGGATGCCTGACATCTTACTTCCATATTGCCCATTCCCAAATGGTATGCCTAAATTAATAGAGCCTTGACTTGAATTTTTCGAAATGCCTGCAGCAATTATTGGATTTGAAAATGTCTCCCATGAAGTACACTCCTCTTGTATAGTTTTATTATTTGGTAGAAGCATTCGCATGGTGTCGGGGTCAAGCCTCCTGCAAGTATCATAAAACATATCTTTATATTTGACTAGCAAATTATTTATCTATTGCATTGAAGTTTGGTAACAAAATACTTGTCCAGTTAAATTTAACCTTTCGGGTAAGAAATGGCAACAATTTTCTTTTTCATGGTTGCAGTATTGCATCATTCCAAGTTGATCTGAAAGACATACCGAAAAAGATTGATGATTGGCATCTGGACTCCCTAACATGCACTCAACAAGGGTTTGTACATACTCTGGGACATTTTGCTCATATACAAGACGAATTCCACACATTTCAAATTGTACAGCTGGGTCACTGCTTTCAAATGAAGCCCCAATGTGATCACACTGCTTCAACTGAAAACCCCGGCGTGGTATGTAAAATACCACAAGTCGTCCTGAATCTTGTGGTGACTCATCAAGAACGTTTGTAGAGAGGGGAAAGGTTGTGTAAGATGCAAAAGAAACTTCATCACTAGCTGAAAGACTAGAATAGCGAAGAAAAATTGTTGAATGCAGCTTGTAACTGAAACCAGCTCGCATTTGAATACGATACGAAGCACATATAGTGAATCCCAACCATGTTGAATTATCATGTACATCTGCAGGTAACGGCATTTCTATGGAGGGCCCAAGGTTTGTACAAGTGAACGTATGGTGGACGTGCAATCTGGTGAAAGATATAATCATACAAATGGTTTTTTGCCCAATCTACCTGTAAAATACATAAATGTATGGCGCTCAAATGTTCAATAGAATGCTGAGAGAGGAAAACATATACAAAAATAATAAGTCTAGAGACAAAAATTTTAACAACTTTTTTCACAACCATTGAGTTGACGATTTTGTTGGATAAACACATGTGAATGACAGTCTCACATATAGAAAAAAGTAGATGAATTGAGGAATTAACATAACGTAATTGGGCCTAAACCCATAAAATTTTAGGTAAAATGGAGTTTCTACTTTCTTGAGATAGAAGAAGAGACCTGATACAATGTTGAAAGCAGTGAATTGAGCTTTTGTTTTAGCTTGCGATCATAGCTTTGGGAATTGCTCATATGATCTTCTATGAATTTTTCCTGACCTCGACTGAGGTCATCACAGCTCCTGAAATTTTCTTGCCTTGAGTTTTGTACAAATTCTAACATATCTTGCTCGTATAGAATTCGTGCACCACACATTTTAATCTGAATATCCAGCCTTTTGGGTCTAATCAAAGAGCTAATGCAACTCCCTTTGTCAAAATGTTCTGTAAACCTCACATGTGATATGTATAGCCAAAGTCCAAATGAACCAACAAATGTTTCCTTAGGAACCTTAAGGACCAGGGGACAATTTAAAAGACTGCCATCCATGTCAAAATGACAAATAAATTCATGAAAGTATTTTGAATCTTGACCAGGAGAAACATCTATCAAATTTGGAGGGACTACAAAAATGACACAGAGAGCGATCCCTTTCCAACTTCTATTATTGAATAGATTATGAGGTAATGGGATTCGCACAGATGGCCCGCACTCCTTATTCTTGAACCACTCTGGAATTTCAATTTGAGGTAAAACCAGGCAAAAGCCTTTAATTTGAAGAATTTGGTCCTGCAAAATATTAAAAGACAAGTAAAAAAGATGTTCAATGCGTGCATGCAAGAGAGAGAGAGAGAGAGAGAGAGAGAGAGACCTCCATGTATCTTTGCCACAATGATTGAAAGTGTATTTTTAGCAAAGGAACATCAGCAATTTTGCCTTCATCATCAGCTAAGCCATGGCAATTAATAAAAGTGAATCTTGCTGCACCCGAAGTCCAAACAATAACTTGATTTGAATAAATTTCAAGTGAAGTACATCCTTGTGCCGAAACAAATTGTGTACTTAATGGAAGATATGGCAATGATTGAAGCTTGCTACAATGATCCAAGAAAAGAAGTTTGAGATTTAAAAGTTGAGAAATGCTACAAGGTAAGCATGTAAAATTATTGTTCCTTAAGTTCAGAGATGTTAGTGAGGACAAGTAGCTAAGATCATCAGGGAGAGCTCCGTCCAACAGATTACAGCCACTTAGATCTAGAGATACTAAAGAGCTTAATCCTGAGAATGACAAAGGCAACACCAGACTGATGGGCTCTGGTTCATGTTGACCCTTACATCCTGATAGAATGAGAATTTCAAGAGAGATCAAACAACAAATAACACTTGGAAAACTTGAAAGGTTTTCACAGTCTTGAAGATTCAATAAAGTCAAGTTGGTTAGATGCTTGATTGATGATGGTAGTTCTTCTATGGCAGTCCTGTCCAAATAAAGCTCCAACATGCTTGTCATGTTTCTTCCAATCTTTGGAAACTTCTTGAGTTTTGAACAGCTAGATAGAATTAAAATTTTAAGAGATTTCAAGTTGATCTCATGTGGAAGGTTCTCAAGACACTTACAGTCTTTTAGATTTAATAGAATAAGTCGTTCAAGACTTCCAACAGATGGGTGCAACGCATGCAATCCTGTACAACCTTGAAAAATTAACCTTTCAATATTTGGCAATCCATTGAAGTTAGGAGTCTGGCATAAGTTTTGAGAGTCACTAAGGTCGATGAGCTTTAGCTTGTGTAAGTTCTGAGATAAAACAATAAGTAAATATAGAAAATTAAGCAATCAGTACATAATAATAATAATAATAATAATATAAAAATAAAATAAAAAATAAAAACTGCATAAGTGAAAATCATACACTAAATTCACTTGGAAGTTGCTCAATACCGCTGTGATGCATAATGAGCTCAACAAGTTCAAGAGGCTGGAAACTCTTTGGCAATGATTTCAAAGGATATTCATGCCATTCCAACAAAAGTAACTCATTGGAAAGATTACTGAGACAGGGAAGGTTTAGCTTACAAATTTTGAGCAATTTTAGTTTATTCATCTTTGAGAATGGTTCAGCATTCAATTCTTCTTGTTCTTCATTTGGAGGCAAATTTAGCACCATGCCTTCAATTCGATCTGTTCCCCAGTAACCAAGAATAATAAAATTAGTGTAAGGCAGGATACAGCAAAACTTGCATGAATGGTAGAAATATATACTTCTCTAAATTTATGTCTATATAATAATGCACTTACAATATTGTTCTTTAATACATAAAGGACATCAGAACAATCCCACAACCTACTGCGTCTTCCAAGATCCTTTGATTCCCCATAAACAGTTTTCCAACCCATTTGTTGTATTAAATGATGCATGCACAATTTCCCCCCTACAATGGTAATTAGAGATTTGTCAATGAGCTTCCTTATATTATCGTCCCAGTAGCAAACTGATTCTAGTATAGCAGCTACTCGATTCTGGTCCTCCCCTTTGAAGAAACAAGCAATATGTAAAAATAATTTTTTCTCCAACTCCTCCAATCCATTATATGCTATTCGAAGTTTCTCTGGAATATCTTCATTGAGAATATCTTTTAGTTGATTCCAAGCAGTTTCCCATTCCTCTTTTGTTCTTTTACACAAATGGGAACCCAAAACTTTAAGAACCAAAGGATTGCCCTGAGCATAAGTGACAAAATCATTGCCCAAATCCAAAAAATCAATTTCACAATGAGCTTTGTGACTAAAAAGCCGTTGAGCTTCATCATTATTTAGTCCATCAGCCTTATATATAGTCTGAATTTCATAGCTTTTCAACAAACATTCATCTTCAGTAGTTACTATGATTCTACTTCTTGGACCAAACCAAATCTTCCCTACTAATGCTTGTAAATGTCTTTTTTCACTAGCATCATCGACGACATTAAGCACCTTTTTATCATGTAGTATATTCCTAATCACTTGGATTCCCCTACCCACATCCCTTACCCTTAATGCTTCTTTACTTATATCACAAAGGAGTTGCTCTTGTAAAGTCTCTAAGCCGCCTTTAGAAACCTCTTTGACATTTTCGAGAAAGCTGCAAGCTTCAAATTGATTACGAATCTTGTCAAAAACAAAACGTGCAAGAGTTGTCTTGCCCATTCCACTCTTCCCACATATCCCAATAAAGCGGACATCATTCGAATTCATATCTAGAAATGAATTCATTTCCTCAACACGAGAGTCTATTCCAACAAAACCATCTTCATAAACAATTGAACGTTTATCTTTCAATATATTAAATATCCAGTCAACAATTTCTTGGATAAACTTTCCCTCAGGCCTATAAGAAAGACATAACAAGCATCTTGGTGTCAACACAAACCAATTAGGGATGCAAACGTTGATGCTCTGCATTTTCATCTCAGAAAAAGAGCTCTAAAATTGAACTAAACTAGATAGTTGAGCTCGATTTGCTTGGTAAAATCGTAGGGCTATTAGTTTCTAAAAAAGAAAACATGCCTTTTGATGTAAACTTGAAGCAGTAGGGACTATACTGTCGAATATGGATTTTCATTTTTTATTTTTTAGAAACTATTTAAATATAATTGAAATTCTGATTTGGCTTTTTGAAAAAGAGATAGCTGTTAACTTTTGTTCTCTTTCTCTCTAAAGAACTTATAGAGTAAATAAAAGTGATTCTTATTGATGAAAGAGAAGGAATTAATCAAGTTAAGTTACAATGAATTACTCTGTACCTAAGTTAAACTAGTACTAGTACTCCTTAAAAATATACCATATCAAATATAGGAATGTACTGGCTTGAAAAAATTATTTTTCAGATGCTTAAGCTAGTAGTGATGTTTCCACTAATAAAGTAAAATATAATTAAAAGATGTTAAAAAAATTTTAAAATATTATAAAACATGTTATTCATGGTAATATATGGGTTAATGTACTTTTAGGCTATTTGAGCTTATAAAATATGTGAATTTTAAAGTACATGTTTATAAATTTATAAAATAAATAAATAAATATAAACACACACACACATATATAGCAATATTCTCAAAAACGATACTTCGTTATTAATTGGTACCAAAATACTTCATGCACCTAGCCAAAGGGAAACAAAATTGAGGCATTAGTTACTTTTATGGGGGGTTTGGGCTATTGGGGTTTGTAGGCCCTGGGTATATTAGACCTAAATTTTTCTTCTAGAGCTACATATCTTAGAGAGGATCTTGACTTTATATGGGATCTTTTGCGCCTAAGGATACACTTATGTATTTTGAATATATACTTTGGGAGTGTTTGATGTGTAGTATTATTTATAACCAACATTACCAGGCCAAAAAGATATTGTAATCAACATTACCAAGTCAAAATAAGAAAATAGATTAATCATACACAATAACACAAACATTTAGCTAAAATACTCTTCTCTATTAAGGGGAAAACCATGGGTATACTCCAAATAAATTCACTCCTATAAAAACAAGTTAAAAATCATTTTCAAGTTTACTCAACTGAGATCTTGAGTTACTCTAGATACAATTTTTCATAGTTGTAGCACCCAAAACCTTAATTTTTCTCATTATATATGTGTCTCAACTCTCATGGCCCAAAAAAAAAAAAAAAAACCACACGCTTTTCTTTACTCTCACACACCATATCATAGTACTGTAACACTTTCATGCTGTTTTGATTATGAAAACGGCAAAACAACTACATTTAAAGTAATTAAGTATTGCAGTAAGAACAAGCAGAAATAATGCTCAACGTAAGAAGATCAACAAGTGATACCCATTATTTAATGTCTTTCCAGAGAGCTCTGCCACGTCACTTAAAGCCTTTCTCCATATCTGCACCTTCTTCTTCTGGAAACGGTTTTCATGTTCAGCAAAGGCCATAGCAAAAGTCTTCTTCTGATGCCGCACAATCTTAGGTTCCACATGGTAGAAAATGGGCAACACTGTCAACCCTCCCTTCTCCTCCTTGCATTCAAGGATCTTTACAAGTTCTTCCAGGCACCATGTGGATGATGCATAATTTTTAGACAAAATTACGACTGCTATTCTTGATTTCTCGGTTGCATCCAAGAGTTTCAGCGAAATGGGATTTCCTGGCTCAAGTTTTGTATCATCCTTAAAGGTCTTAATCTTTTTACCTTCCAAAGCACGATATAGATGGTCCATAAAATTATTACGGGTGTCTTCACCTCTAAAATTGAGGAAAACGTCGTTTTCCGGTTGGGGGTTAGAACAAGGAGAAGAAAAAGATGATTGGACGATTTGAGTGGTGGAGCAGGAAGCCATTGGTACATACTTAATACTAAGCCAGTTAGAGTTGAGATTCTAAGACAGACAATGTCATGTAATCGAACGGAGTTGGCAAGTAGCAAACAAACTATACCAACGGGAGAGATCAAAGAGACGATGGGCTACTAGTCAAAGCCATTGCACACCACTAGTCTGTTAAGCTTCCTATAGATAAGATTCTAAGAGCACCAGCAATAGTGTGCTTAGCACCACAGCACATAAAAAAGAGGATTGCAATAGTGGAGTAAAGGTAAAATTTTACGGGCAGTGTGCTCTGTAGCTGAGAGCCAAAATCAAATAATGTTTTTTATTCCCAGCTCTCCTTAAAATAATATTTCTTTCTTTCTGTCTTTTTTTTTTCCTCGTTTCATTCATTCTCCATTCTCAACTCTCACCTCTCACCTCTCTTTGATTCTCATAAATAAATTAAAAAAACACTCTTAACTCTCACCTCTCTCTCTCTCAATCAAAAAAAGAAAACAAAAACTCTCACCTAGAAACAAAAACTTTCACCTGAGCCGCTGTCCTTCACTACCATCAAACATTTCTTCTTAATCTCCATCTGGACCATAATTCTCTATTTCTTCTTGATCACCTTTCAAAGCTCTTTGTCGGCACAAAACCCATATCAAAAGAACACTGAGGTGCTGATGGAAGGGAATGCAGCTGAATTAACTGAGTGAAAGAAGGACTGAAAATGTGGAGAGGTATATTGAATAATGGATGGTTAGGATTTTAAATGGTAGATGGAATATTCTAGGGAATCTTTTCAGGAATGGTCTAGATTGTCTTTGTGTGAAATGTGAACCCAGCTGGATTTTTATTTTTCTTTTTTCTTTTTTCTTTTTTTGGAGTTATCATCTAGTAGGTAGTAATTACGGGGTGCGCTCCCTCCAATTATAATATCTCCCGTTCTCTCATGTCTTTACACCATTAAAAAACACATGACAAACAACAAATCCTATGGTTATAAATAAGCCATATAATTTGATACCAAAAAAAAAAAAAAATAAAAAAAAAATAAGCCATATAATTTTCTCTCCCTTTTAACCCTTTTTAGTTTTCAATAAAAATTTTCTGGGTTTGCTTCAATCACTTTTTACAAAAAATGATCTTTCAAAATCATATTTTGTTGGTTTCCACTATCACAAAATGATCAGCCACTCCAAACCCATATCTAGGAAGCTCAAGAACTCTTTCAAGAGCTTCAAAGTTTGATGGGAACAACTTTTGATGGAGAACGGAACAATGAATTGGGTCTTTGATTTGGGTTTTATCAATTGTGATTTGAATGTGAAGAGAAAGGCCGATTAATTGGATAAATGAATAAAAAAATTAAGGAATAAAAGATTAGAGAAGAATATCATGGCTGCTTTCAAAGCTTTGAAGAAGGAGAGGAAGCTTTCAAAGCTGCCATGGCTGATTCTTTCACAGCTTTCAAAGCATATTCAGAAGTCTCATGCCAAACCCACAACCCATCGAAACTTCCACGGTAAGAAATCCATATCAGACCCGATGTCTCACCTCCCTAAGCTCGCCGGAGGACCTCAATTTCACACGCCTCCGCCAGAACGAGCCTCGCTGCTCATAGCAACATAGCCATGAAACCCACCGTGTCAATCCAAACAGCAATGGTTTCTTGTTTTGCTATGCCAATCTTAGCTGTGAAACCCACAGTTTTAGCCCAAACCCATTGCCATCAAGTTCTGATCTGCCAATATGGACGCATCTGATGCTTAGGTAGGTGAGATCCGTTAGGGTGGGGATGTTGGAGAAAGATGCAAAGAAGAAAGAAAGACAAAAAATTGAGAGAAAAAACTGGTATTTGACATGTGATTTTTCTAACCTTAGTATTTGTTGCTTGCCACGTGTCTTTTGTCAGTGTAAAAACATGAGAGTACTGGAGATGTTATAACGGGAGGGGAGCCCGCCCCAGTAATTACATTTTACAACGTTTGTGGCAGTACCAGGCGGTTGTCGTTTATTATAGTGGTTTTTTTTTTTTTTTTTAAGAATTAGTGGATATATTATTTTATTATATTGTTTATATTATTTTATTATGCTAAAAGTTAAAAAAGAAATAGTGCCAACAAAAAAAAAATTGTTTTAGTAAAAAAAAAAATATATATATATATATAAGTATAATTTGGGGTTAAAAAAATTACTTGTTAACACTAGACGATTATTTGTTATCATGCGGCGGCGATGGTGGCAACAACGGTGGAAGAGTCAGTGGCGGCGGCAGTAGTGGCAGCAATAGATGTTGTGGGTGGTTGTGATTGTTGTTTATTATAGTGGATATATTATTTTATTGTAGTGGATATATTATTTTATTGTGATGTTTATATTATTTTATTATGTTGAAAGCTAAAATAGATCCACTGCTGCTAGATGTTTTGTAAAGTGAGTGGGAAAAATAAATAAAGTAACTTTTTATGGTGTCAAATTGCTAAATTTTTAACTCCACTGCTGTGAATGCTCTATATATATATATATATATATCATGCCCTCCATACGTAATTATTGAAAAGAAGCAAGGAAACTATTTATTAAAAAAAAAAAAAAAACTTGGAGAGTGTTTGGTTTTATGAGCTTTGAGTTATATAACCAAGACTCAAAAATCATGGGCCCAACTTAAAAGTAAAGTAGGCCAAAATTGGGAATTAACCATGTTTGTCAAACAATATAATTAGTAGGCGCTTTTACAAAACTATATTTTTTACTAACATCTTGAGTTTAAAAGACTCGATTTAAGGCTTATAAATCGAGTCTTAAACACTCGGTTTTAGTGTTCTGATCACATCTAATTTGGCATTTTTTCCACGTGGCGTCCACCTAGAAATCGAGTCTTTGAGACTCAATTTATATCTGTAAAACATTTATAGTTAGGCAGAGCAATTAATTATTTTGAACATGTGTGTAAGGAACCTTTCAAGAAGGTTCAATTAATTATTTTCCTATCTTATTTCCACTCAAAAGTTGGGCAGTGCAATTGGACAGTTCGGTCATTAGTGGGTGAACACTAAACAAAAAGTATCTCTGACACTGAATAGTACCATCCTAGCAGATAGCAAAGCTACAGTGGATAGGGAAAAAAATTAGAATGAATGCCATTGGTTTGTCTTGCAGAATTTAAAGGAGTAGGTAGGAAAAAAATTTTCAAAGTACATAATTTATATTTTCTATATTTGCAGAGTCACAGGTTGAAGATGCTCAAAACTTCTCTCTTTTTCTACGTTTGAGGTTTGCTTTAGTCAGGCATATTTATTGGAGTAGGTAAGACCAGGACTCAATAATTTTAGGCTTAGTCTATTATGGCTAGTTGGCTTGGATGGAGGGGTCATGTCCGCAAGGTCTCTTTTGTATATTCATTTTCAGCCAAAATTGGGAATTAAATTGGGTCAGCTTATAAATCAAGTCTTAGATACTCAGGTGTTGTTTGGATTTTGCAAAACTAAGTTAACAAAACTGAGTTTTGTTAACTCATAACCCAAAATTCGTAGGGCCCACAACCGTAACATTGTTTGGATGATTTTTGAGTGTGCTCACTCAGTTAACAAAACTGAGTTTTTAGAGAGATGAGTTATCAATTTCGAAAACTGCTGGAGCTTGTTTTCAAGTTTTATGTTTGTTAACTCATGGCAATTTTCGTAATTATTCAGCACAATTGGGCCCCACGGTCAGAGTATTGTCCCATCAGTCTCAGCTTTACTCCTTCCAACAGTCATAAATCACTTTTCTACCCAACCATCTTTTTCCTTTTTTCATTCTTCACTTTCTTCTAAAGAAGCTCCCAATCCACTACAAAAGCTCCTCCCAGTCCGGTCTTGCACAGCCATCTGAAGGAGAAATTTGGAGCTGAAGGAAATCTCCATCTGACGTGCTCCTTTGCAGTGGTGTCTTTTGGATACTCTTTTATTTTATTTTGCAAGAGCATCCATAGTAAAGTAAACATAAAACAAACTAGAATCTACAGTTAGATGAACTCATCAATCTACAATACTGCTTGATACAGAACAAGTAATGAACTTCATGTCAATAATCAACTTAATTCCTTTGCCATTTTCTCACCCATTTATTTCCTCAACAACAACACCCGTATGATTTGTAAATTCCAATCTCTACCCAATACTCCCTTCCCACATGAAATCCCAACTGAAACCTTAAAATTTGAAACAATACCACATCAAAAAAAAAAAAAAAAGTTGATTTTTTCCCTAAAATTTCAAAAAAGATGTTGGAAAAATTCACACACTAGTCTTGGTAATTTTCCTTTGGAGCCATCGGATTCCTCTTGATGTGAATGCTACCGCCGTCGGATTCGTACACTAGTCTCAGAATACTCTCTGTTTCTCTTTGTTACAAGCTTTCAGCCTCATTATCAAAGCTCCAGTGCCGTCGTTCACCGAAAGCAACAGAGACAAAGAAAGGGGCATGAACAACAACAGGAAAAATAGAGCACAACCAATAGAAAAAAATGAAGGGGAGAGGCAGAGAAAAAAACAAAGCACAACCATCGGCGCCACAAGTCCAGACCGTGATTTTCGTCACTAGGTTCGTGGAGGGGTTTAGGAGAATAACAGGGGAAAAACGAAGAGAAAATCACAGAAAAACAAAGGGACAAATACAGGGGAAAAACGAAGAGACAATCACAGGAAAACAAAGGGGAGAGGCAGAGAAAGATGAGAGCAAGGGGAAAAAGAAAAAAAAGGAAAGAGGAAAGTCTATGACATGGGTCAGTGTGTGGGTCCCTTTTTTTAGATTTTTTGGTTGAAACCATAACTGAGTTATATGTGCCAAACAGGTGGGCGTAGAAAATTGGGTTATTTTAAGTGATGAGTGATGAGTGATGAGTGATAAAAATTGAGTGAGGAGTGATAAGTGGTGAAAAAAAAAAAAAAAAAAAACCAAACAGGGCCTAAATTTCCAAGTGGACGCCACGTGGAAAAAATGTCAAATCATACGTGATCAGAACACTGAAACCGAGTCTTTCAGACTCGAGTTATAAGCCCTAAATCGAGACTTTTAAACTTGAGATATTAGTAAAAAATATAGTTTTGTAACAGTGCCTATTAATTATATTGCTTGGCAAACAGGGTTAATTCCCAATTTTGGCCAAATAAAGTATGTTGTTAGGCTTAGTTCTTGAATTGAGTTTTTATAACTTATAACTAAGTTAGGTTGGGTTTGGATTGCACTTTTTTGCGTTTGGCCTTTTTTTTGTGTGCACTATTTACGGGACCCATAATTACGAAATTTAGTAAATTTTAAGTTAAAATTCGGTCTCACGGTACTATTCACACATTTAAAAATTATTTTGTTACAATATTACCAATTTTCAATTTTCAGTTTTCATTTTTCAACCATAAGTTTCATCCAAACAGATTAAAGTGATTAGAATTAAAAACAAGTTTTAAGAGTTTCTAAGGGGGTGTTTGGTACATGTGTTTGAGAACATGTGTTTTGTTGTTTGAAAACATGTGTGAAAATACATGAGAATAAAAAAAGTGTATAGAAATACGTGTAATGTTATTTAAAAACTGAAAAAGTGTGTCTGAATAGGTATACCAAACACCCCCTAAAATTATTGAGAACTGAGTTATAGGCATTTTCATATATTTGGTAATACATGGGACCCATGGTCAGACCACACATGTGCTCCACCACTCTTTTTATCTTTTTTTTTTCTTTACTTTTTCTCCCTTCGTGCGAATACTTCTCCTCTTTCTTTCTTCTCTATTTTTTTCTCTTTCCTGTTTCTAAAAAAAAAAAAAAAAAAAAATTCTCTTTCCTCGTTTATCTTTTCTTGCTTTCTTTTCTTCTTCACGCTGGGCTTTTTGCTCAGCTGCTTCTTCTTCTTCTTCTTCTTCTTCTTCTTCTTCTTCTTCTTCTTCTTCTTCTTCACTCTGGTTGCTTCTTATTCTTCTTATTTCTCTCTTTTCCCTTCACAATGGTGATGGCAAAGATGGCGATCACATTGGTGATGGTAGAGATGGCGGAGGCCTAATAATGATATTAGATTTTTGGATTAAAGTCATGATTTTCATTTTAATCGGTATAATATGTGCTTTTTTCACTTGAAATTTGATTTTAGAGTTTATGGGTTTTATGGGGTAATTTGTTGAAATTTAACTTAGAACAAACTTAAAACCCAAATCTCATCCTTTCCTATAAAATAAATAAATAAAATCTATTTTCCCAAAATGGATTTCGAGATTTTTCAATTGTTCACTCAAGCGAATTCTGCTGAGATTTCTTAATTGTTTCAGCAACATCGTCTAATCGTTCGCTCTGCCACGCAAGCCACTGGAGTCATTGTCGAATCCTATGTTTCTAGATCTCAAGGTTTATTTCTCTTGATTTTTTTCCCCAAAATGAATTTCGAGATACTGACTTTTCATGTAATTTTGAAAATTGGCTTTTAACCCTTGTCATTTAGGTTTATGTATCTACTCTATCTTATGACGAGAGAAGTAGATAGATTTTCATAAAGTTGTACTAGTTTATTTGAGTTCTTCCAATCGTTTTATTTGTTGGGTGTATATTGATGTTGATCTAATGAATTTTGAGTTCTGTGAAGCATATATTAGTATGGAATAAAAGACAAACTATGGATGATAAAATCTTACTTTATGGACAAAGATAGACTAAACATTGGCAAGAATTAGTGTTCTTTGAAACAATAAATCCATTCACACGTATAAATGTCACACCCATAGTGTAGGAATTTTAATATCAGTCAAAAGATCTGTTGGTTAGTGCAGGAAATTTTTAAAATCAATCAATAGTGCAGGAATTTTTTGGCATGGGCTCAAGACTGTTGGCCACGATTGGCCCCAGGTTTATTGATTAATTGGAGTTGTTGGTTAGGATCCAAAATTAAGGGATTGGCCATATAATCTTTCTTTGTGTCAAAGCCCTTCACAAACTCATTGAAAAGTTGTACTAGCATTTTTAGCATGTGCAATGATCTCTCTATAAATTATAACATCATATTTAGAGCATCACCATCAAGGGTGCCAAACACCAAATATTTGGCATTTGGCACACCAAACACCAAAAATCCTCTCTCATGAGGTGTGTCAAATGTCAAAACATTTGGCACATATGAACAGACGTTTCAAAGATGGCACGGTACAGACAGAAATGGTATATGAAAATATTAATTTTTTAATAATTTTCTCTCTCCTCTCTATCATTTTATCTCCTTTTTTTCTGTATGCCTCACTTTCTCTTAGCCCTTCTCTCTCCCCTCTCTCTCTCTCTATCTCAGCCTCTCTCACAATCCACCACAGTGACCTCTCCACCCGCCGCCTTGCCTCCGTCGCTCACCAGCAGCTCACCTTCGCTGCTCGCCAACAGCTCACCTCCGCCGTTGCAGCTCTAAGCAACCTGCCTCCCCCAAAATCTGCCTGATCTCACTAAGATCCGATTCCCCATATTTGTTTGGATTGTTTATGGTTGATTTTGGGGATTGGATCTAGTTTGAGAAATTGGATTGGAGGATAACAATGATTTGGGATTGGATTGTTTGATTTGGGATGGCTTTTGAGGTTTGTGAATGTGGTAGGTCGTTATGGATTTTTTTTTTTTTTTTTTTTTAAGTTGGCATTGGTGGATGGGGTTTGTGCTGGTGGTGGCTATCTGTGTTGTTGCGGCAGTTGTTGGTGGCCGTTGTTGCGGCAGTGGTGGTGGTTGTGCCGTTGTTGTTGGTGTTGTTGCTGTTGATGATTTGGAGGAGATAATATATTATTTTAATGTGTAGTAAATATTATTTTAATGTATAAAATCAAATGATAAAACATCTAATAAATGAGATATTGTAAAATAATGTGATAAAATAATAAAGTAGACTTTTGGTATGTCAAAAAGGCATTTTTTATGAAACAGCTGATGGTGATACTCTAATTGTGGGTAAAGAAAATGCAATAGAGTTATATGTTGAAAACTAATAGTTTGAAAATTCTGAAAATTTTCCCTTTCATCTCTTTTCCTTGGAAACCCAAATTCTATGGATAAGTAACATAGAAGACATTATTTGTTATTTTCCCACTCAGCAATATGTGGCTCATTCTTTTTTCATTTTTTGGTAATGCAGTTATTTTTATGAAAAACATACAAAGAGTCTAAAGATTCATGTCAAGACATTACACCCTTTGCTACAACTCACCAGCCAATCTAATGAACAAGATTCAAATGAGACAATACCAAACAAGGGAGAGACTATTAGCAAAGACAAGCATGATCACTACTTAGATTAAGACAATTATATACCAATAATGAAATTTACAAAACTCATTTCATGAAACCCCCAAAATACAACAAAAATACAATAAACCCACCTAAATTTCCTCTAAAATAGAGCAATTCAAAAGTGACCCAACTGAAAAATCCTACAAATCATGTTAAATAAACCATAAGGCTTGGATATTATCAAACTCTAAAGTCACCATCCTTATCTCCATCTTTGTGCACACACAATGAACCACCAAGTCACCAACTCATTACCACAGAAAATCCTTCAAACCCACAGAAAACCCATACCCTCAAACCCCAATTAAACCATACACAGCATATGTTGTTGTTGTTGTTGTGGAGAGTGGGATAGTAGAAAGGACGACGACAATGGTAGGAAATTTTGCGGCTTGTGGTGGCATACGGCGGCCTATGGTTGCATATTGTAGCATGGATAGTGAGGTGCTAGGTGTACTTCTTCTTTGTTCTTGAAGACTTGAACGATAGAAAGAAGAGGTTTGAGATTTTGATTTGTTTGATTTCTGAAATAGGATTGTGTGTGGAAAGATGTATTTAATTTTTTAGTTAAAGGTTGATGTAGCATTATATTATTGGTGGCATGATTCAAGGGGTTTATGCCACATTCGGACAGAATTTAAATTCTTCTAATATATAATATCTTACATGATCTTATGTTAGTATCTTAATATTCTATCCTAATTGATTTTTAACTTCCCTTTTATACTCTTGAAATTTTTCAAAATTTTCGTATATTTTTCGCTTTAAATATGTGTCCATATCGTGAATTTAAAAAAAATATTTCATTTCTCTATGAGTCTTGATATGTAATGAACCACATACATTAGTACGTGTCGTTGCCGGGGATTGGGAGTTCACACGCCTTAATTCAAACCTAGATCCTTAGCTCCCTCATCACCAGTATCACCTGTACTCAGCTTAGCAAGATCCTCAAGTGAGACATTGGAAATTAACTCCTTAGCCTCGTTTTCTTCAATGGTTGCAGTTTCTCTGAACATTTAGATTTATCTTTGTTTATATGGTGCAACTAAAGGGGGGGGGGGGGTGATTAAACAAAAAGAAAACACATGTGGTACAAAAGCATAAGGTTAAAGGGAACAAGTAAAGAGCACTCTTATTGGCATAGTTTCACTTTTTCTTTTTTTTCTTTTTCTTTTCATAAGTCACAAAAATAGCCAGTAGAGTACTTTATTTATTTTTTATTTTGGTGATTGGTGAGTTTTAAACCCACGACCTTACCCTTCATTCTATTATTATCTAAAGAGGAAGTGCCAATTGAGTTATAGGCTATATCTCATTGGAAGTAACAAGTAGGTTTTGAACCCATAACCACATCATCTACCCATTCTTATGTAAAAAGAAAATATGAATTGAGATAGAACTCATTGGCATAGTTGAACCTTGCAATAAGTAAAGTACCACAGCACAGGACAGGATCTAATCCAAAACTATGCACATAAAAACAAGCTCAACTTGGTAAGAGCTAGAAGTATATGTAAATAAAGCAAAAGCTGGGAAAGGTGACACAATTAGCCAGGGGATGCATGATATGATGGCGTCGATGAGAACCATGTTTGACTCACTTAGCCAGGGGATGCATGATATGCGTCCTTCTCAGGTAGCAAACAAATGTTTAACATTTAGTGAAACAGTACTTTTTGCAATGCATTATTATGTGATATTAATATGATGCCTTTCTCAACAGTTTTAGGGTAGCAGTGCTTGATGTGAATGATGGGAATGAAACTGTGAATCATGAGGTAAAACAAAATTTTACTAAAAATTTCTCTAAAAACAGTAGCCTACATATATACATACTAGGGAAAGAAAACTTCCTGCTGGTGAATATGTTATAAAATCTCATAATGCAATTGTATTATTGTAATATAAGTTGATTCAAGACGCATTCTAATTTGCCACCTGAAACATGAAGAACACAGTTTCTTGGCATATTCACATCTCCACAACTATGCACATGCAAAATACATAATGTAAAGGAACAAAACAATAGCTCTCATTATCAATGTCAATAATGTGTCCTTGCTGAACTTGATTGAATTGGAAGTTGTAACTCAGATAAATTGACTAAGTTACTACACTACTTTCGTTTTGGTTTAATGAATAGCTGAAGTATTACTTAGTCTTCCTCTCATGTTACTCTTTGTATGGTTTTTGTTAATCCAACTATGCTCTCCTTATTTCCCTTTCACTTTGGCATTTGAAAAGCGAAATCACTCCATAATTAAGCACAAAATAATGTCAAATTATGTCTCTTTCCCTCATAACGTTATTCTGCCAAATTGCTCCATGATACAAATGTGCATCTAAGCATTGCTGAATTATAATTGGCCTGTCATGTTAGTATTATGTATTGAAAGCAAAAATTTGGCAAGTTTAACTTGACAAAGAATAATTTGTGTAGTTTTACCATGAAGTGGACAAGAAAGCGTTTCCATCATCAAATTGGAAGCAAATGAAACTGAGGACACTCCTGAGGCCTCACAACTTGGTGGACATTCTAAGCATGTTGTAAACTTTTTTGTGAATAGACATGAACAAACATTTGCTTCTTGGTGTAATATTTTTGTTAACAGAAGGGTAGTGATGTTGCTACTTGCTGCCTATGGCTGTTTTGAATGTAAAAAAAAATTCTGATAAATATTGGCTAGTGATGTACAAAACTTGTATGTAGCTTTTGTGTTGTGAACTTGTTTATGGAACTTGTGAAGTTGGAAACTTGTGAATGTCTTGTTTATGGAACTTGTGAAATTGGGAACTTGTGAAGTTGGGAACTTGTGAATGTCTTGTTTATGGAACTTGTGAACGTGTGAAGTTGGGAACTTGTGAATGTCTTGTTTATGGAACTTGTGAACTTGGGAGTTTTGTTGTGTGAACTTGTGAATTTGTTGTGATGTTGTGATAGCAGGAAGTTGTGATAGCAGGGGAAGAAAAGACCAAAAAAGAAGAAAAAAAAAATCCTATAGCTGCGTTTTTAAAACGCGGCTATAGGTCTTTCAATGTAACTGAAAGGGGTCCTATAGCTGCGTTTTTTACAAACGCAGCTATAGGTCTGGCCTATAACCGCGGTAAAAAACGCAGCTTAAACCGTGCCTATAGCTGCGTTTTCGGAAATAAGGCTATAGGCTGAGACCTATAGCTGCGTTTTTGTTAAAAAACGTAGCTATAGACTCCCGTTTCAGCAACATTGGAAAAACCTATAGCCGCGTTTTTAAAATGCGGCTATAGGTCCAAAGCTATACCCACAACTATAAACGCAGCTCAATGCTCATCTGTAGCCGTGTTTTTGCAAAACGCAGCTATAAGCCCGAATCCTAAAGCTGTGGTTAAGAAACGCGGCTATAGGTCTTCCTTTAGCCGCGGTTACAAAAACGCGGCTATAGACCCCCATGGGCCTTTTGCTGCGCAGTATAGGCGGGGTTTGTAAACGCGGCTATAGGAACCACGGCTAGAACCTATAGCCGCATTTTTGGGGTCTATAGTCGCGTTTTTTAAACGCGGCTATAGACCCTGTTTTTTGTAGTGATCCCAATTACTATTCATTATTGCTTCAAATATTTACGATCATTTTAAAACAATGTAATCAAAGGAACTATAACAACTTCTCCCAATTCCTACATACTACATAGTAATGACACGAGATGTGTGCATCAAATGTGCCCTTACATCAAGATAATACAAATAGTCTACATCTCTCTCATCTTTTTATCTTCTTATTACCACCAAAGCCTTTCTCAAAGCTAGGAAATGTCAAGCAATCCTCACATGGAGAGTAACTTCATGTTCAAGTACAATAACCAACATTAATGCAAGGGAGTGTTGGTATGCTGGCGATAGTGAGAAGCAAAACTTGGATAGAATAAGAGATAAAATCACCTTCAGTTATGTCATGGCAAAGTGTTGGCCAGCACAGACACGAGACCTTATTCCAAATGGCATATAAGCATGTGGAGTCTTGCAAGCCCCAACAATCCCATGAGCAAATCTTTCCGGATTGAATTTGTGTCCATCAAGTCCCCACAAATCATAGTGTTGTTGCAATATTGGGATTGGAATCCACATGTTTATGCCTTTTGAGATCATAATGTCTTTGAATGTTATGTCTTCCAGGGCCGTTTTGGCCACAAAAATTGCAGGTGGGAAAAGACGCAATGTCTTTTGGATCACCATTGTCAACTGCCATCAAATACAAGGTTAGCGAACCTATGTTAATGTATGGGTGTGTCAACTCTCATGAATGAAATTTCATCAATGTCGAGTACATGGTTTAAAATTTGTGAAACATTGCCGTTAACATCTCCTTGTAACATTTGGTAATTGATGTGTTAAGTTCATTATGTGTGAAATTAAATGAAAAAATGTTTTGAACCTCAATGGCATTATTATAGGAAGAATATTCAATCATATTACTAACTGGCCACTAGAAGTCACTTTTCAATTGATACCTCAATGGGGCATGAAAATTCATTCTTGAAGGTTTTTTTTAGGCACCACCTTAAATTCTAAGGAAATCTTGCATTTATATCAACAGAAGCATCATATATAATACTTCTACATGCATTTTTTTTTTCTCTTGTTTGCTAGGATATACTAAATTGTCATGCATCTATATGTAGTGGGAGTTTTTTTCATAGATGATAATTCGATAAAATCCAATAGAGACATAGCAGTATAAAATTCTATAACAACCACCACCAAGCCTAAATCCCAGCCAAGCCATAGTCTGAAGGGATTTGTTAAATGGGAAGTTATAAATAATGGTATGCCTAATTAATATAAAGCTTAATATGTTGAAGCACAGAAATAAGTTCTAAACTTACTCTTTGTTAATATTCCTGAAATCCACATATTAGGTGATGAAATGATTATCATTTGTGAGTCAAGGATTTTATGCTTGATGTTTGTATTCCCATAATTTTAAGTAGAGTAGACTTTTTTTTTTTTTTTTTTAATGTAAATAGACTAGACTTACCCTAACCCCATTGATATTTTGAATTGATAAAAGATACCAGACTTGTTCCGTTGTTTTCCCAATCCCATGGAGGGTTTTCTTCCTAAATTTTTGGTGTTGTATTCTTGTGATTTATGTTGGTTATTGTGCTTGACTAGTTTCTTTAAAAGTGTCCATTTAATATGCGCGCGCACGCACACACACACACAAATAAAAAATAAAAAATCTCATGTTTTGTTTAAGACTTTATGTGATGCAAGAAAAGTAACCAGATAGTTCAATTTATCCTTGATTTTAGTAGTATTTGAAAATGAGTGGTAATACCCCCTCACTCACCCACCCCCAGCCCCAAAACACACACACACACACACACACACACACAAAAACTTTCATAAAATGGGAAGTATTGTGAAAGTACAGCCTCCAACCATATTGGTGGCTCCTCTCACCACATAGAGTAGGAGGTATTTGATTTGATTTTAATTGAGTTAGGTGGACTTGGCTTGGTTGTTTATTTTCCAGATTTATTCCTTTTGTGTTGATAACAATGATATACTTGTAATTTTCATGTTTATTTATTGGTTTTACTAAGTCTAGAGCTTATCAGTAACACTGTCATGAGAAAGTATAAAATTCTTGCTTAAGGAGAGCTTTCAATAACATCGAGATCACTTTCTTTATTCAAGTTGTGGCCTAGTGCTTTTTTCAGTATATGATTGTGATTTCACTCATAGGTGAATATGAATGAAGGAAAGTTTTCTCTTGCTCAGACACCTACCGTGCTATCAAATGCACATGTAGAGAGACATGCCATTATCATATATGAAAACTGAAAACCTATGACAAGATCATACATCTGCTGTACAATGTCAATGAAAAACCATCCAATTACTAGGTACTTGTTGCATATTTCGGTACCAAATTTTAATCTTCAGGTCAATTCCGGGAGCTGCATAGTGTTTTAGAATTAAACGATGATTACATTCTCATCCTGATTCCAAGAGATAAAATGAATGAACTTCTATTTCTGCAATTTATGCATCCCAATTCCTTTTCATCCTTGCTTCAAGTTCTCTAATTGCTACATAGTAATGACATACGAAGTGTGCATCCAAGGTAGCATTTACATTGCTTTTAGTACATACAGATGGTTCTCTAATATTTTCTTTTTACCCCCAAAGCCTTTCTCAAAGCTGAGAAATGTCGAGTTGTCCTCAAGCACAGAGTAACTTCTGCAATTCATGCATCCCAACTCCTCTTCATCATTGCTTTAGTTCTCTGATTGCTCCATAGTAAAGACGAGTGAATTTTGCATCCAAGTTGGCCTTTACAATGCTTTTAAGATGGTTCACTAACATTACTAATCCTCCCCACTCTAATTTCCACCAAAGCCTTTCTCAAAGCTGGAAAATGTCAAGCTGTCCTTAGAACAGTAATTCCATGTTCAGAATCAGGTACAACAACTAACCAAAATCAGGGACTGGCGGTATGCTAGCAAGAATGAGAGGCAAAACTTGGATAGAATGGAGATAAAACACCTTTGGTTCTGTCATAGCAAAGTATTGAACAATACACATGCCAGACCCTTCTCCAAATGGCATATAAGCCTGTTGAGTCTTGTAAGCTCCAACAATCCCATGAACAAATCTTTCTAAAATGAACTTGTGAGCATCAGGACCACACAGATCACATTAGTGTTGTAATATAGGGATAGAAATCTGCATGTTTATATCTTTTGAGATCTTAGTGACTTTGAATGTTAGATCTTCCAAAGCCTCTCGTCACAAAACTATAGGTGCAAAGAGGCAATACCTCTAGGATGACCCAATTGCCATCAAATATGTCTACCATGTATGCAATGTTGTCAATGTTGAGTACCTCGTATCAAAATTTGTGAATCATTGATGTTAGCTTGTCTCTGTAAAATCTGTTGGCTTTGCAAAGGCAACATAGGATACTATAAATGCTATAAGGAAAACACTTTCAAAGAAAATGAGAGAATGAAGACTAAATTAAATACAAAATGCAAACAACTTTCATTTGAAGACAAACGAAGAGCAAGGTTAAGGCCTGCTACCTTTTACACGAGAATAGAGAACTATCACATCCAACTCATACCTTCACACTACCTCGCTACTCCCTTTATGTTATTACCTAACGAGTGACACACAATTTGTCCCTATTCTTGTAACTGTTTCAGTTTACTACATAGAGAATTCTAGAACAGAGAAGATCTAAAGACAAACTGTTATGGAAGACCAGAGGCAGTCACCTTTTGGTTTACCGATATCAACAATTTCATGTAATTGATATGTTCTCTATTTGTGAAATCAAATGAAGATAAGATTGAATCCTGATATGAAGTATTTCACAAAGAATATTCAATCATGTTACTAGAAGTCATTTTTCCTAGAAGATGTTAGATGATACCCTCAATGGGCATAAGAATTTTCAAGAGTGTGAGTTCCCGCTTTCACCCATCTCCTCCACCAGGTACTCCGCGCCTGTGACTGCAGATAACGGTCCTTTCTTTCTTAACCAAAACGAAAAACAAAACGAAAACAAAACGACATGTCGTAAAGTAAGAGGCTTTTTTAGCATAGGAAATTTGTCTAATGTGTGTATGTTACAACGGTAGAGAAAGAATAAAATGAATTGAATTTGAATTTTTACATAGATATATACTTTTATATGTTACAAATTTGTACAATTCTTTTGTCTCTCTCTTTCTCAATGGTGTGGTTTTGAGCGCCTAAACTTTAGGCCAGCTTGGTGTTGCCTTGGGCTAGTACGGGAGGTGGCACGGCCGGGCTCCGATTGTTGATCTCTTTGCTTTTGTTGGTGGAGGAGGACTTGTACCAGGTTGGATTTTGGTGGCTGGGCCACGTTGCGGTCCATTGTGGTGCCGGGCAATGGTGGGGCACTTGGGATCGGAGGCCACTTCATGCCATTGCCGTTGGCTGTGCCATCGAATGTTGGCACATTTGGGGGTGGATGTTGTGTGCTTGAGTTATTGTTATCGCCCTTTTTCTGCAAAAAGGTTTTTGGTTATGAGTTTTGAGTACTAACACTTGTTGCGAGTGGTGTAATTAAAATGTGTAATACAAATGGGAATTATGGTAGTTAGATTGGTACAAAGCATATACCGTGAAACCCAACCATCTTGAATTAATCTGAGGAAAGATATAATCATACCAGTGGTTTCGTGCCAAATCTACCTGAAAAAATACATAAACATACGGCATATGAGTGAGACATGAAAACAGTACAAAAATAAGGAGTTCAGTGATGCATAGGAAGAGACCTGACACAATTTTGAAAGCAGTGACTTGAACTGTGTTTTCAGCCTGGAGTTTGACTCATTTTGGCCATTAGACTGACTGGATTCAACCTCATCAACGTATTGGGAATTACCCATATGATATGTTATGAATTTTTTCTCACGTAGACAGAGGTCATTCCCGAAAGTTTCTTGGCTTAATTTTTCTACAAATTCTGCCATATCTGTCTCATATAGAACACGTGCACCACACATTTTAATCTCAATATCCTGGCTGTTGGTTTTGATCAAAGGACTAATGCAACTCCGTTCATCTAAATATTCTCTGAACCTCTCGTGCGATATAAATAGCCAAAGCCCAAATGAGCCACCATGGAATTTTTCCTTAGGGATATTATAGACTAAGGGGGAATCTTTAAGGCCACCGTCCATGTCCAAACGACAAATAAATTCATGAAAGTGTTTTGAATCCTGACCAGGAGAAACATCCTTCGGATTCTTGACTTCAAAAATGACACATAGAGCAATTCCTTTCCAACTTTTGTTTTCGAACACATCGGGAGGTAGTTGGATTGGTACAGAATCTACAGATGACTTAGAACTTTGATGGTTGAACCAATCTGGAAGTTCGGTTTGAGGAACAACACTGTAAAAGCCTTCAATTTGATGAATTTCCTCCTGCAAAATATTTAAAGACAAAAAGTAAAAATTATGTTCAATGCATGTTTGTGTGCGCGCGAGAGAGAGAGAGAGAGAGAGAGAGAGACCTCCATGAATCTTTGCCATAATGGTTGGAAGTGTATATCCAGTAAAGAAATCTCAGCAATTTTCCCTTCTTTATCGTCAGCCAAGCCAAGGCAATTAATAAAAGTAAATCCTGCGTCACCCGAAGTCCAAACAACAACTTGATTTGAATAATTTTCGAGCGATGAACATCCTCGTGCTGAAACATATTGCGTACTTAATGGAAGATACGGCAATGATTTAAGCTGGCTACAATGATCCAACAGAATAAGTTTGAGCTCAGAAAGTTCAGAAATGCTATCAGGCAAGCTTGTAAAATTATTTTTTCTCAAATTCAGAGACTTTAGTGAGGACAAGCAGCTAAGATCATCAGGGAGTTCTCCATCCGACAGATTACAGTCACTCAGATCCAGACATACTAAAGAGCCTAATCCTGAGAACGAGCTAGGCAAAAACAGATTGATGGGCTCTGGAACAGGATTTCTAGGTTCTGGTTCAGGACCGGTGTATGGCAAAGCTTCAATTGGCTGTTGACCCTTACATCCTGATAGAGTGAGAAACTCAAGAGATGTCAAACTGCAAATGATGCTCGGAAAACTCAAAAGGTTTTTGCAGTCTTGAAGATTCAATAAAACCAGGCAAGTAAGATGCTTGATCGATGATGGTAGTTCTTCAATGGCTGTCCCATCCAAATAAAGTACCAACAAGCTTGTCATGTTGCTCCCAATCTCTGGAAACTTATTGAGTTTTGAACAGCCAGATAGAATTAATATTTTAAGAGATTCCAAGTTGAGCTCATGTGGAAGGTTTTCAAGACATTTACAGTCTTTTAGATTTAATTGAATAAGTTGCTTAAGACCTCCAACAGATGGATGCAACTCATGCAATCTTGTACAACCTTGGAAATTCAGCCTCTCAATATTTGGGAATCCAGAGAAGTCTGGAGTTTGGGTTAAGTTTTGAGAGTCACTCAAATCAATAAGCTTTAACTTGTACAAGTTCTGTGATAAAATAATAAGCAAATACAGAAAATTAAGCAATCTAGAACTTAATCTTAAACAAATAAGTAAAAATTAAAATTAAATAATAAAAAAAAAAAAACTGCAAAACTGAAAATCTTACCCTAAATTCCCCTGGAAGTTTCTGAATACAACTGCGATGCATAATGAGCTCAACGAGTTTGTGCGGCTGAAAACTCTTTGGCAATGATTGCAAAGGATAATCATGCCATTCCAACAAAAGTAACTCATTAGAAAGAAAACTAAGACAAGGAAGGTGCACCTTACAAAATTTGAGCAATCTTAGTTTAGTCATCTTTGAAATTGATTCAGCATTCAATTCTTTTTCTTCATCTGGAAGTTCTTTTATCACAATGCCTTTTATATGTTTTGTTCCCTGGTAAGTGGTAACCAAGAACAATAAAATTAGTATACGGCAAGATATAGCACAAATTTGCATAAACTATAAAATTATGTCCATTCTCTAAATTTATGTCTATATAAAAATCCACTTACATTATTGCTCCTTAATACATGCAGGACATCTGGAAATCCCAACCTACTCCGTTTTTCAGGCTTCTTTGATTCCTCACAAATAATTTCCCAACCCACTTCTTTTAATAAATTATGCGTCCACAATTTCCCCCCTACAATAGTAATCAGAGACCTGTCCATGAGAATGGATTTATCAATTTGGAAGTGGTGAACTGATTCTAGTATATCAGCTACACGATTCTCATCCTCTCCAACGAAGAAACATGCTATGTCCAAAAATAGTTCTCTCTCCGAATCCTCCAATCCATTAACAGCTATTCCAAGTTTCTTAGTAATTTTTCCAAGGGGTATTTCTTTTAGCTTATTCCAAGCACTTTCCCATTCCTTTTTTGTTCTTTTACACAAATAGGAACCCCAAACTTCAAGAACCAAAGGAATGCCCTGAGCATACTGGACAAAATCGTTGCACAAATCCAGGAAATTATTTTCACAATGAGGCTTGTGGAAGGCTTTCAGACAAAAAAGTTGTAGAGCTTCATCATTATTTAGTCCTTTAGCCATACATACCCTTCCAATTCCATATATTGCCAACATATGTTTGTTTTCAGTTGTTACAATGATTCTACTTCCTGGGTGTAACCAATTCGAATCTGGCTTCCCTACTAAATTTTCTAATTGGCTTTCTTCGCTCACATTATCAACAACAATAAGAACCTTTTTATTACGCAGGTTATTTCTGATCACTTGGATTCCCATGGACAAATTCCTTAGCCTAATATCTTTTCTACATATGTCAGAAAGGAGTCGTTCTTGTAAAGTCAATAAACCAGGTTTATCAATAGAATCCTCACCCAAAATTTTAAGAAAGCTGCTAGCATCAAATTGATCATGAATCTTGTCAAAAACAACTTGTGCAAGAGTTGACTTGCCCATTCCACTTATCCCACTTATCCCAATAAACAGAACATCATGAGTCAACTCCAGTTGTAGACATGAATTAATTTCCTCAACACGAGATGCTATTCCAACAAGATTGCCTTCAACATCTTTTGGACTTTTATAATTCAGTTTTGAATATATCCTGGGAACAATGTTTCCGATAAACTCAGCCTCAGGGGCCCTATAAAAAAAGACATAACAAAAATCTGTGTCAACAAAAACTCATTGGAGATGTAGGCGTTGATGTTTTGCTTGTTCAACTCAGAAAAGAGAGCTCTAAAATTGAACTAAACTACAAACTCCAGCTCGATTTGCTTGGCAAAATCCTAGGGTATACAAGTGAATTATTAGCTCCCAATAGAGGAAAATGGGTTTTTAATATAAACTTGGAGCGGCAAGGACTCTAATATTCAACATTTATATTCTCCTTATTTTATTTTATTTTAAATAAAATAAAAATAAAAACTGTAATTTAATTGAAATTCTGATTTGGCTATTCGAAACCTAGATATCAAGTTATCAACCGCTAGGATTTTTTACTCTTTTTTTTTTTTTTTTTTTGGAGAAAAACCACTAGCAATCTGATGACTACCTTATATAAAACACCATGCCATGTAGTATACAATCTGATGACTACCTTCTTTAAAAATAAAAAATAAAAAGTGAAAATTTTTTCATCTCAAAACTTTATAAAGTTCGTTTTTTGTTTCTAAACTATTAAAAAAAAAATTCATTTTTTTATTCCTAAACTATAAAAAAGTTTCAGTTTTTGTCCTTAAACTTTAAAATTGATACTTTTTTTCATCCCTAAACTATTGAAAAAAAAAATTGACCTTTTTTCTTTAAACTATTGGGAAAAAATAAAAAACTCTTTATAAAATTTAGAGACCAAAATAAACAATGAGAAGCAAGGGCGGCATTAGATAGAGTTCAAGGGGTTCAAATGAACCCCCTGAGCTGGAATGTTTTTGATAATATATAATTTTTTAATTATTTTTTTTTTATTTTTCCTCCTAATATGAAAATTTGAATACCCTCATTTAAAATTTTTTTTTTAAGTTCAACTGAAATAAGGTTAAATATGATTTTCTTAGCAACATCTTAGTCTTCTTAAACACACAAAAGTAAAGCCCAACAACAAAAATAAAAATTTGTTCATCTTAAACCTCAAAATTTTTTTTTTTTAAAAATAAACCAATAGAAAATTCTTAGTTTACATTGTACTATCAATATAAGATTTACATTGTCTCTAAACAAATGTGTATTGTAATTTTTTTTGCAAATTTGTATAATATTGTACACATTTGTTTAGTTTACAATGTAAATCTTACATTAATAGTACAATGTAAACATATAAATGTCCTAAACTAATAGATGAAAGTATTTTAAGTAGTGATAATTAAAGTTCACTTAATGAAAATAATTAATATGTTTATTGTATTAAAAAAAAAAAATGTCAAATGAACTTATAATTTATCTTTTATTCCTTTAATAGTAAATACTATAGACAAATTTGTAATAAGAAACCTTCATAAAGCGCAAGATTCTTCTCTTATCCAAGATACATTTTCTTGTTGACCCCCCAAGAAAAAAATCTTGAAACCGCCACTGACAATAAGTGGTATACAATTTACAATTCACAATTTTTTTTTAGAAACAAATAACACACACAAGTGAGAGAGAAGATCATCTTAATTTGATCCTAAGTTGCAAATAGGATGGCCAAAATCACTAGGCAGTGGGTATCTAACTTAGCCTAACCTAGTTGGTGCTAGTATTACCCGACCCATTAAGGTATTCAAGAATTGGGTGCGGGTATCCTTGCTTACCTGAATTTTCTAGATCGTGTATGGATTACCCAACCTGACCTTTTTTTTTTTTTTTTTTTTTTTTCTCTTTTATTACTTTATACCGAAACCAAAATCTTTTAAAAAAAAAATTAAAAATCTTCCCATAAAAGATGTCATCAGCAACTTTTAAATTGCTCTAATAGCTTACTAATTATATTAAAATTTGTTTCCATGATTAAACTATACGTTATTGTTTTAGGCTATTCACTATCCATTTGAGTTGATAGTCAAATTAATGAGAAAGCAGATCGATTAATAACATTTAAAACACCATTTAATATTATTTATATTACCCGTTTATTAAGGATGATTTATTAATTTTAAACAAGAGAAGTTTTTTTTTTTAGAGAGTTTCAAGCTATGGCGTCAACTCCTAATAATAGCTCTTTATCATCAGACCAAGACACCAATCAGTTTTTGGTGTAGGTGGGGATTGAACTTCAGATCTCTTATACAACCATTAGAGACTTTACCAGTTAAATTAATTAGAACTCACTTAAAAAAAAGAAGTTTGATGGAAGAAATTTTTGTTTAGTATGTATAATATGATTGTTGATTATTTTATCTGTTCAATTTTCAATTGTTAAAATATAAAAAAAAAATGGTATTCTTATATTGATGAAGTGTGTGACACATAGAAAAATCGAGAAAGATGTTAACATAAAAGTGATGACCAATTTCTGGTGCTAAAAGGAAGTGTACTTAGTGATGTATTATTGGCATAAGACATCACGACCACAGTGATGGGTTAATGGGGTGGGAACGGTAAATGCAAATGCCAAAGTTCGGCAAGAAAGGAAGGTGCATGAGATAATAATTATACTTTCTCAAAAACTAATAAAATATGATAGAAACAATACTTTCTCGTAATTTATTAGCAGTCATAGCAAAACCATTAAAAGCTTATAACCAATATAACAACTCAGAATTGTCATAATTGATAACATTATTCAAGTTAAAATTATTCTAATTCTACTATTGACCTTTATAGCTTAACTACCTTAATATTTAGAATATATAAAGAAATTATTCAATCCTCTTAGAAGACCTCATCAACAAGGGAAATTATTGTATACTCTCGGACTACCATAAATGCGTACTCTCTTCTCTCACATGAATGGTGAGTCCCACTAATTAAATTCATGGTGGGACCCACCATTTATGTGAGAGGAAGGAGTACGCATTTATGATACTTCGGGAGTACCTAATAATTTTTCCATCAACAATACCTAGTGATCATCCCATCTAATAGTATTATGCCATATGATAATCTATTGACTAAGAATCTTGGCATCAACCCAGTTTCAAAAATAAAATAAAATATTAAAAAAAAAAAAAAAAAAAAAGCCTTCCACTTCACCTTCATCATCCCTACTCTCTCACTCCACTATCACCACCACCGTCTTCATCTTCAATGTCAGCAATGATAACATAATTTATTTTATAAATTAAATTTTAGCATTTTAAATTTTATTTTAATTAGATATCATTTTTTTCCAAAAAAAAGGAAATTGTATAAAGCTCAATAGAAAATTGTCATACAAAACTAAGATTTTTAAAACTTTTAACTTTTTTATTTTAAAAAAATGAAAGAAAATTATACATTTATATTGTATATATGATATACTTATATTCTTATTCTTATTTATGATATCACATTTGCATTCTTAAAATATGGAACCTCTAGAATTTTAGAAAATTTTTAAAAATATTTAAAACATTTCTTCTTTTGAAAGAAGCTCAAAAAACTTTAAAGAGACCTGGAATTCGATCCCCACCTACACCAAAAAACTAATTGGTATCTTAGTTTGATGATAAAGAACGCTCATTATGAGTGAACACCATAAGTTGAAACTATCTAAAAAAAAATAAAAAGCCAAAAATATAATAGTTTTAATAATTTTCTTAAGAAAAATAATTTGGGTGGGGTGAACCCCATATGGTGGCTCTAGGACTAAGATCGGGTCAGGTCGGGTTAGTTTCATTGCTACCCGAAACCCAACCCAATAGTAATTAAGTTTATCAGGGAGAAACCCAACCCAACTCAAAAATTGCGGGTCTATGGTCGGGTCGGGTCAGGTGATCGGGTATTGGGTTGGGTCTTTTTTTTTTTTTTTTTTCAAATTGTGTGAAGGTGAATCCGTGAAAGGCCTAAAGAAACATTGAAATAGTCACTACTTAAATGAGCTATTAATAGGGAAAAAACTACTTACTCTATTACTCAGACTTGCCATTTAAAATTTGTCATGGTTTTATTATTATTTGTAAACTTCCATATTGGAAGGATCTCCACTTTTTATGATAATAAATATTAATGACTTTTTCTTTATCAAGTTAATGCATGTCTGCATTTAGGCAATATTTTTATGAAATTATTTTACTAATTTAGTGATTGATCATTAATGTGAAAAATTAAATTCAATAATTTATTCATTGTCATATAGGCTTAATGGTTGTGATTTCTTGATTAGGCAACAAACTTTTACAATTTGTTTTCCTTGTGTACATCTTGACCCAATTCTCATTGAATGAGAAAATATATTTTACCATTTTTGTTTACATCAGCACTAGATCTTACTTTGGAAATATACTTTCCAATAATAAATAAGATCCTTAATATAATTAGGACCGAAATAAAAACTTTTTTAAACAACAATTTGACTTTCACTATGGAAAATATTATTGTTAGAGTTATTCATTTTTTGTAAAGTACAATTATTTTATCATCATTCTAACCTTCATTTGGATGGAAAGTATTTTCACTATTAGTATCATTTAGGAAATTATGCTACAATAAACCAATGTTATGAATACGGTTTCGGTGCCCGTTTCGGTTTGTCTATTGGAATGGAATGCTTCGGTACCGGTTCGATACCGGCTCATTTTAGTGTACCATTTCGGAACTACTGCAAATATATATATATATATATATATATAATTTCATATCTTATTACTTACAAAAAAATTTTTATAAAATTTTATATTTTTAATACATTTATAAAACTTGTTATGTTAGAACTAATATGATAATTTATTTAAACTACTATTATTTTATTAAAGTATACTAATTAATTCTTTTAATGCAAAAAAAGAAAAGAAAAAACAAACAGACAGACAAAATAAAAGCATGAAACTTAGAAAGTTGGCTTGCACACTACCAACCAATCATATTTTCAATATTTTATATTTTTATTCTTTTATATTACTCCTTTTTTCCTCACCAGCCAGCTAGTTCACTCTCTTTTCATTTTTAATTTTTTTTCTCTTCTATTTTCTCATCCACACACGTCTAGTCACACTCCTCGATTTCCACTCTTCTCAGTTTTAAATTTCCTCTCATCTTTGTCATTTTATGTTGTCTTCCACTTTGTTCTACTTTTTCCTCCGTGTGCGTCTTCTTCAACCTAATGGCAGTAAACTACCAGTGCCTCATCTCATCTGACTTTTCTTCACTTCTCACTCAAGTTTCTCACCATGGCTTTTTTGTTTTTTTTGGTAAGGTACGTTTGTTTATTTCATATCTTCCTTCTGTTTTTTGGTAGAGATTTAGTTTTACAGTCCAAACTCCATGTCGGTCGAATCTTGAATTTCGGCTAGTATGTACCAAAATGACCCTAAACACCCGAAATGAACCGAAATTTTTTCCGAGGTGGAATAGGAGGGGTTACCATTCCGATTTGTTTACCAGTATGGTATTTTCCGAGCATCCCAGCCGGAACAGAACGGAATTGATAACAATGCAATAAACCAAATTGCAAGAAAAGATCATTACTATTTAAATAAAAGCAATATATTAAAAACAACATTTGGCATTGAAAGTTACAGATTTTATTTTTTATTTTTTTAAGATCAGTCGGGTCGGGTTAGACTTGAGACCGACACGAACTCGAGGCAGACCCAAATATCGGACCTAAACCCAACCCAAGCATTCATCCAACCCGCCTAAGACCCTTTAGGTCAGGTCGAGTTGGCCAAGTCTATGCTCAGCCCTAGGTGGCTCCACTCCTGTCACAAACATTATTCCTCTCTCCCTCTCTCCTCGATTGCATATATTTATTATGGGTAAAATAATTTAACACATAATGACAATGATGTGTACAAACAATATATATTTTAATTGTTAATACGTACCATCAAAACTGAAAAGAAAAATTAAGTATTGCGGCCAGAACAAGCAAAAAAGAGATTCTCATTAAAACATCAGAAGGGTTACCTTTTCTCTAAAGGCTCTCCAGAGATTTTTGTCACTTCTTTTGGAGTAACTCTCCACTTGTTCACCTTCTCTTGGTTCTCCTGGAAACGATTTTAACATTAGGAATTTAAACTAATGTGTAGAATCAATGATATGTGAATATAGAGATAAAAATTGTGCAAAGAAACAATCATACAACACAAAGATTTACGTGGTTCACTAATATATCTATTAAAATCAAGCACCGCCTCTCTCTCATTCTCTAGAAAATTCTCTTGCATTCTGGAAATTTCTCCATGTTGCTTTTTCCGGATTTCTCTATTAGATATCTCTAGAGACTTCTATGTAGAAGTAAAACTCAGCCACAAATTGTTGTAATAGTCTAGAGGCTGTCATGGGCTAGATATTAAAATAATAATAAAATAAAGCCTAGAACTACTAGAACTCTATTGTGGCAGAAATTAGATGAATCTAGAAGCTTCAATGTCGGTTACTTAACTGACCTTATGCTTGTATAAATAAATAGGAACCTTTGGTTCCTACTTGTGAAGCATGAGATGTGTGAGAGACTTGTGACATGTGTGAAGTGAGGTAATGTGAAGTAGTGTGTAAGGTGAAGTGTGTGACGTGAAGTGAAGCAGGTGAAGAGAAGAGAAGAAAAGAAAGTCAATAGTGGTTGTGCGTGTCAGTAGGTGTCTAAAAGAGTGAACTGTGTGCAAGCGTACTTAGTGAGGCAGTGCCGTGTGCAGTGAAAGAAAGGTGCTTTGTGTGCACTAGTGTTAATGAGTCAAAGCATTAATGCTTGTAAATTGTTATAATTCAAAGAGTTAAGTTTTTTTAATAAAAGCTCATTGTTCAGTTTTTTGTTCAACAATCTAGTGTCAGAGCTTTCGCTAACTCAACAATCTGGTATCAGAGCAAGGCGATCAGGGACCGTGTTTGTGGTGTCTAGGACAGTATTTTTGAAGGTGTTCATTCTGCTCGTGTAAAGTTTGGGACTGTGAAGCTCGTGGTCTGGAACCAAGCTTATTTGGTAGAGCGAGAGATTTCACTAAGTTATGATGGCGGACCTCCAAGCTGTCGGTAGCATTAGAAGGCTCAATAACCAGAATTACAACACATAGTCGACTTGTATGGAGTCATACTTGCAAGGGCAAGATTTGTGGGAGATCATGGCTGGTGGCGAAACCACACCTCCTGAGAATGCCAAAACTTTGCGAAAGTGGAAGATTAAAGCCGGGAAGGCTTTGTTTGCAATCAAGACAAGCATCGAGGAAAAGATGCTGGAGCACATCAGGCGAGTAAACACACCAAAGGAAACGTGGGACACCTTTTCAACACTATTTTCAAAGAAAAATGATGTAAGGCTACAATTACTTGAGAACGAGCTAATACCAATGACACAACGAGATATGACGATCACGCAATACTTCACCAAGGTAAAGTCTCTCTGTCGCGAAATCTCTAAATTAGATCCTGCATCAAATATTTTTTATTCAAGAATGAAAATGATAACTATTCATGGGTTGAGACCCGAATATAGAAGTTTTGTAGCTACCATTCAAGTTTGGTCTATCCAACCATCATTAGTAGAATTGGAAAATTTGCTAGCTGACCAAGAAGCATTGGTCAAGCAAATGGTTGGGGTCTCGCTAAAGAGTGAAGATGAGGCACTCTTTAGCGGTCAATATAAAGACCGACCCAAGAGAAGATTTAATGCAGGTTCTAAGAATAGAAATAATGAAAATAGAGAAGATGAGAATAGCTCTCAAGATCGAGGAGCTCAAAAAAGTTGCGACAATAATGATCGACGATCCACTAGTTCCAAAAGCCGTAATGTCAAGTGTTTCAAGTGTGGAAAAATGGGCCACTTTTCACGAGACTGTTGATTCAAGTGGAGAAAAGCTCAAGGAAATACAGCAACGTTCAACAACCTAGAAGATGATAGCGAAGGAGAATGGGTTGTTGAAGCATCTCTTGCTATGACAGAGCCTATTGAAGAAAAAGAGAAATTAACAGCCTCCATTGTGAAAGAAGACGAAGAGAAGGCAGTTGTAGTGGCCAATCACAATCAAGCAAATTACAAAAGGCATTGGGTTGTCGACTCAGGATGCACAAACCATATGACTGGTGACAAGGAGAAATTGCAAAACATGTCCAAGTATAAAGGAGAGAAGGTGGTAGTAACTGCTGATAATACAAGACTGCCAATAGCACACAATGGTGAGATAATAATTACCCCTCGCAGCAGCAACGATAAGCAAGTACCTTTGAAGAAGGTATATCATGTGCCTGGAGTGAAGAAAAACCTGCTTTCAGTCACGCAACTAGCAGATGAAGGTAATTGGCTTTTGTTTGGTCCTGAAGATGTCAAGGTGTACAAGGAGCTTATAGTTATTGGTACACCAACCATGGAAGCCAAACGAATGGACTCCGTGTATGTGATGTCAGCCGAATCGGCCTATGTGGATAAAACTCGGAAGAATGAAACTGCAGATCTTTGGCATGCAAGATTGGGGCAAGTTAGCTGCCATAAATTGAAGGTGATGATGAGCAAGTCTATGCTCAAGGGTTTACCTCAATTGGAGTGTCGAGAAGACGTAGTTTGTGCTGGGTGCCAATACAAGAAGGCACATCAACTGCCGTATCGAGAGTCAAAGTTTAGAGCAAAGGAGCTGCTAGAGTTGATCCATTCGGATGTCTTTGGACCTGTAAAGCAGGCGTCTATCAGTGGGATGAACTACATGGTGACTTTCATCGATAATTTTTCGAGGTATGTATGGATTTTCTTTATGAAAGAAAAATCTGAGACTTTGTCAAAATTTAAGGAGTTCCAGATGAAAATTGAAAAAGAAGTTGGAAGAAAGATTAAATGTCTACGCACGAATAATGGGGGAGAGTATACTTCAAATGAATTCTGCAAGTATCTACAAGAGTGCAACATACGACGACAATTTACTTGTCTAGGAACTCCACAGCAAAATGGTGTGGCTGAAAGGAAGAATAGACATCTTGCAGAGACATGCCGAAGCATGTTGCACTTGAAAAATGTGCCAGGTAGATTTTGGGTAGAGTGTATGAAGACAGCGGCTCATGTGATCAACAGACTTCCATAAGCAAGACTTGGGTTTGTCTCACCTTTCCAAAAGCTATGGAACACCAAACCAACGGTAAGCCATTTTCGAGTCTTTGGCTGTGTTTGCTATGTATTTGTGCCTAATCATCTACGTAGTAAGTTCGATAAAAAGGCGGTTCGTTGCATCTTTGTGGGCTACGATAGCCAAAGGAAAGGTTGGAGGTGTTATAATCCAACGAATGGTCGTTGTTACACCTCAAGGAATGTGATATTTGATGAAGCATCTTCGTGGTGGTTGGAAGAAATAGCAACATTGCCAAAGGAAATCAAAGATAAAAATCTTGAGAGCATGGGGGAGCAATCACGAAAAGACCAGCTCACAACAATTGATGAAGTAAAACTCTTTGAAGATCATGGGCCAAAGTCTAGAGAAATAACTCAAAGTCCTTGGCAAACTAGTGTGTACCATAGGACACCAGAGGAGGATCGACCAAGAATTTCAGAAGTTGAGGAAGAAGACGGAAGTTCACAGCAACAGCCTAGAAGGTCATCGAGGCAACGAAAATCCAATCCCAAGTATGCAAATGTAGCACTTATAGAGTATGACGACCAAGGATGAATTGAGAGAGAGTCAGTCTTGAGGGGGAGTGTTAAAATCAAGCACCGCCTCTCTCTCATTCTCTAGAAAATTCTCTTGCATTCCGAAAATTTCTCCATCATGCTCTTTCCGGATTTTTCTATGAGATATCTCTAGAGACTTCTATGTAAAAGTAAAACTCAACCACAAATTGTTGTAATAGTCTAGAGGCTGTCATGGGCTAGATATTAAAATAATAATAAAATAAAGCCCAGAACTACTAAAACTCTATTGTGGCAGAAATTAGATGAAGCTAGAAGCTTCAATGTCGGTTACTTAACCGACCTTATGCTTGTATAAATAAATAGGAACCTTTGGTTCCTACTTGTGATACATGAGATGTGTGAGAGACTTGTGACATGTGTGAAGTGAGGTAATGTGAAGTAGTGTGTAAGGTGAAGTGTGTGACGTGAAGTGAAGCAAGCGAAGAGAAGAAAAGAAAGTCAATAGTGTTTGTGTGTGTCAGTAGGTGTCTAAAAGAGTGAAGTGTGTGCAAGTGTACTTAGTGAGGCAGTGCCGTGTGCAGTGAAAGAAAGGTGCTTTGTGTGCACTAGTGTTAATGAGTCAAAGCATTAGTGCTTGTAAAGTGTTGTAATTCAAAGAGTCAAGTTTTTTCATAAAAGCTCCTTGTTCAGTCTTTTGTTTAATAATCTAGTGTCAAAGCTTTCGCTAACTCAACAATGTCTACATCTATGAAGTTGCAACTATTATCACGAGAAAAATATAAAGGTGACCATACATATTTCAATATGTCAAACCCTAATTTTGAAGCAACCATATGTATATCCCAAACAATGGATCGAAAATTGGCCAAAAATGGATCAAGCCTCCACTCTATGGATTAAGTTCCACAAAATCTCTCATTTAATTCATAACATTTCCAAGTCAAGTCGAGTTACAAATTGGATCAAACACCAAAACCAGATTCCAAATAGCCCAACACTTGATGTTTACCAAAGACCTCTTCAAAGTTTTTCCCTGATGTCACACATCACTAGGTTCAATGTGGTAGAAAATGGACAACAATCTAATTGCTACCTCGATGTATTCAATGCAAGTTCTCCCAAGCACATGGAAGACGGATAATTTTCAAAGAAAATGATGATCAGCATCCTCCCCATCCTCAATTTCTCAATTGCATCCAAGAGTTCCTTTGAAATGGGCTCTCCCATCTAAACTTCTTTATTGTCCTTAAAGGTGATAATATATCTTGTGATCTTTCAAGGTATAATATAGATAGTTAGTAAAATTATTCAAGTATCTTCACCTCTAAAATTGAGGAAAACGTTATATTCCGGATGGGGTTGAGAATTAGAGGTAGAAGATGATGGAACAGTTTGAATGCTAGTGCTTGCTATTTTGTGGTTTATAATCTAGCAATAGTGATCACATATCTGAATAAATTGGTAATTAATCTACTAAACCGCAAGACAATTAATTTAGGGTAAAAATCGGTCCTTCCAATATTTGTTTGGGTGAAATATCTTAATGTGCTGATCATTTAATAAAATTAAAAAAAAAAAAAATTAGAAACATGTGTTAGTATCAAATTTCATATATCCTTAACAATCAGGTGAAATGTATCGTGTCTAATGAGTGAGAGTGAGAGAGACGGGGATGATATATATATATATATATATATTATCTTTGTGGCAAAGGAAATAATTATAGTTGATGACTTACCAGCAGGTCACTTTGGCCAAGTTGAATCTCAGTTTCATCAGTCTCCGGTTGATCAATAAGTCTCGGAAATATTTTAACTTCAAAATCAATATTAGAAAAGATTATTCTTTGAAGTCCTTTATCAACATGGTATTGTTCATTTATTTTGTTTTGATCCTCTTTTTGTTTACAAACAAGCTTTCGATTCTCTGAAATCAATTTGTTGCAGTGTTTTAGTTCTTGCTCAAACTGCACTTGATCGTGTTGGTACAAAAGTTGTAACGCGCAATGCTGCACTATCACGCCTAACCAATCACTCTTAAATGAGGCCTCAATGTGGCTGCAGTGTGGCAACATATTCTTAAATGGCTCTCCTGGTACGTAGCATATCCAAATGAATTCACCTAGATTAAGTAACCACGTGATTTCTTCTTTATTGGTGGAGAAAGCAATTTTCTGATTACCGACATTAGCCATACTCGTTTGGCATTGACAATATAGGAAGTGAGATTTTCCTGATGCCAGATTGCTAAAGATGATGTTTGGATCCCCATTGAAGGAGAAAGAAGCATACAGAACAAGTCCCATCCAATTACTATCGTGGTACAAATTTGAGGGTAGGTCAATTGTCACTGAGTGTCCATGATTCGGTTGACTAAACCAGTCTTGAATTTTACTTGGAGGGAAACAAAAATTATACGAAGTGGATGGATGAAAGTCCTGCAAAAGAGTAATACCGCGTAAAATGAGAGAGAGAGCTAATCATATTTGTTTAGTGTTGAATATAATATTATATAATCCTTGTTTAGTGGCATGTTTTGTACGAACAAATCTGTATAAATGCACTTAGTAAAACCAATAGTTCATATAAATGCTAAAAGGTATTGCCAATTTTACTATAAAATTCTTACAAACTTAGGTGACAAATCTGACGGTAGCGAGTCATGGCTGAACCACTCTGAGATTTCACTTTGAAGAATACATTGATTGAAAATATTACGGTTGCTATAGCGGTCCTGCAAGACATATCAGAAATGATAATCAAGCTTGACTAAGTTTGTGTGATGGTAATATAGTTATGAGCCCTATAAACATGTTGACCAAGAAAATTTTACCCACAACAAAAAGGATAATACCAAGGGTGGCATTGCTGTTACCGAAACCACATCATTAATTAGAAGACGATAGATTCAATTTGTATTTAGAAAGACTCAAGTTGTCAATAAATGAGGCTCAAAAGTCATAAATGTTCCTTGTCATATTCTAGTTTGAAATCAAAGTTCAATAATGAAATTTATTACTAATTAAAGAAAGTTTATATTGCCAAGAGCCTTATAACTCAACTTGTTAGTAGTTTCGGTGTTTCTATGGAAGCATCCAAGATTCAATTCTCCCCTATTCCAACTATCAAATTATCAAAATTCTAAAAAATAGTGTAGTTGGAGAAAAGTATATATAGTTGAAGATTTATTATTATGGAATTTAGGATTCATGCCAATAACATAATAAGTAAATTAGCTTTAATTACTTTTTGCGTTGTATTTAAAAATCAGTGATGCTAGAGTCTTCAAATTGATGTATCTCCCATCATAAAAAAATAATTTAATATTTATAACATTATTGAGGTGGCACCAATGATCAATCACATTCATTACTACATAGTTTGTAGGCCTTTTTATAAAAATAGTTGTAGTAGTTTTAATATTTTTCTTTGACTAGTGAAATATCAATTTATAAAATTTATGTGATAAAATTTATAACATCTCTAACATCATCAAAAGCATATTTCAAGGAACATACAGTGTTAGGTCTTATAAAATTTTGGGAAAAACTTGTTACACACACCATTACACGTGAAAAAGCAAAGTACGATTTCCACAACTGGGAAATTGTTTCAATTGCTTTTTTGCATATATGTGTGCATTAACGTTCCTGTAATAAACATTTTTCTAAAATTTAATATGGATCATGAAGTGGGAAGCCAATCTCAATGGAATAAGATCAGGTTTGTGTTAGAGAAAGAAACCAACACCTTTACGTTAATGTTATTTTCACTATTAGTATAGAAATCTTACCAAGGTGGCAGTTTTGTAGAATTGATCATAAGAATAGTGACCAGAAGTTCCACTACAGCCATCACTGCCACTGCATTGATCAGGATGATAAAAGGGAAATCTTTCATGAGATGTGAAAGGACCACCGTATGAGGTTATGCATTGTACCATTCTACGTGTAAATTCCAATTTTTGCCGGTATACAAGATCGACCCCACACTTTAGCGCCGATACAGCCGAACTATCGCTCACAAATGAGAATTCAACCGTAGTGCATCGACTCCATTCAGGTGAAAGAAGCCACCATGGAATGAATGATAACCAAAGGAATCCACGTTGATGTAATGATAGTATTACGTCCTCTTCACTGATGCTATATAATGGATTCATACAACCCAAGTCGGTCTTCAAATGACAAACTATGATAAAAGAAAATTCTGAACCTTTCATAGGAATGGAAGTAGGATGCTTTTGAAATGAGAAAACAGCACAAAATGCAAATCCAATCCACTCAAGATTGTCATACAAATTTAGAGGTAGCTGGATTGTTACTGATGAGGATCTAGCAATATTTTCAGATTTAAACCACCCTGGGATTTCACTTTGAGGCAAACATTGATTGAGAGTACGAGGGCCCCCGTAGTGGTCCTGGAAAACATATCAGAAATGTTAATCAATTATGAGTCAATTTGTATCAAGAAACATTTAGTTTGTCAGTAAATGGGGCTTTCATAAACGTTGCCTCTCGTATTCTAGTTTAAATCCAACTTCAATGCAGAAATTTATTGTTTATAAGGTAAATTAATATATATATATATATATATATTAATTTTATAATTTAGGACACATCAATTTTTAAGGGTCATTCAGAAATAATTAAACGATAGAAATGTATTAAATTTGTAGAAATTTTTTAAATGTATTAAATTAAAATTAAAGGCCACAATTAATTTAGTAATCAACTAAAATTAAAATAAATGTATTGCATATGGAAATATTTAGTAAAAATGACTAAAATCTCTTTAAAAAATACAAACAAACTTTCAAATAAATTTTCTTGATAATATATCGTTAATAGTTAATAATAAAACATAAATAAGCATAATTTTTTTCTAATAATCCTTCATTTAAATTTTTTTAAAATAATATTATAATAATCCTTTACTTTGATTTAATTTTTTTTTTAATTCACTTTAAAAATAAATCCTTAATACTTAAATTACAAGTAGATTTTACAAAAAAAATAAATTTATTAATATTTAATATATTGAGAGAGGTGATATAATAAATCAAAACACTATTAATCTCCATTTAAAAAAAAAACTAGAAATCGTGTAAAATTAAAATAATATAATAATGCTTTTCTTTTTTCTTTTTTTTCATTATAAAACCCAACAACTCTAACCGGTCTGTTGGTTACTATACCAAACATGGTTCTTGATTAGGGGGTCTCAGGTTCACAATTCACGACCCCATTTCTCAATTATTAAAAAACCCTTGACCCAGAAAAAAAAAAAAAAAAAAAAAAAAAAAAAAAGCCTTGACCCAATTGAACCATAATTATTGTTCAAAAAAGCCTTGACCAAATTGAACCAGCAGACGGTTTTGACAGTTTTTTTATTCCACCACTGGTTCAGGAGGTTTTTGAAAGCTCGAAAATCGTGTTGAAAACACACGAGCGGTTTAGACCCCCAAATTAAAATTACGGCTTGGTTGATTTTACACTAACTTAATGATAAGTGCGGAATAGTGTAAACACAAGCGTATAAATAAAACAACTACTCTAATCCATAAACTAAGCAACACAGCAGTATAATGGAATATAAAAGAGTAGGGAAGAAAGATGCAAATACAGAAAACACCAAGACGTGTTTTCAAAGAGGAAACCGAAGAACTCGGCGAAAAACCTCTGCGCCGCCCTCCAAGCGGAAATCGATCCACTAGACAATCAGTTGGGATACATGGGTTAGCAAGAGACCCTCCAAGCCTAATCTACCCGATGCACCTAAGCCCTCCAAGCTCCTACTCCAACAAGGCTTCTCGGAACCGTGTCTTGTCTAGCTCTCCGGATCCCGCAACAAGCTCCATGTTGCATTTGCCATCCTTGGCTTCTTCCAATGCTTCCCAATAGCTCCAAAACACTCTCTACACTCTGAATGTGTGTGGGTTGTGTTTGGGTACAAATCTCCTCTCAAGGTATGATAATGGGAGAGGGATGGAGAAGAGGCTACAATAATTTCTCACTAAGGAGGAGTAGCTCTCTCTCAAAAGATGGGTGGATGAGTTGTAGAAAACCTATCTAGGGTTTTTCTCTCTGAATAGCCACCTTAACATTTGTGGGTAATGAGGGTATATATATAGAGAGGGTGAAGGGTAAAAAGGTCACTCATAAAAATCCTCCAGGCAGAATGTTTCGCGACTGTCTCGCGGGAAGGCCTTACCAGCGAGACACTCGCGAAAATTACAGCCTGGCATGACTCTTCAGCTTCCAGCACGTGCAGGGCACATGCACCATTTCGCGGGATGCGTAGTAGCGAGATACCCGCGAAAACCCTTCAGTCTTCAATTTCTTGAGTCTTCACACTTTCTCTCTCTCACACATAACCCTTACAATAAATCCCACAGTAAATACAGGGTATACAAGATTGAAATCAATTACAATCAAATTTGGCACGGAATAAAAGCCAACAAATACACAGTTGTAAATTACAACTTTACAATCTCCCCCTTTGGCTATTCCGTGACAAAACCCTAAAACAGACTCTAGACTTAAACGTGAGTTTGGGAACAAAGGCAAAACTCATTCACACCTAATTCTAGATTCTGATAAGCTCTTGAACATATGAACAAGTATCTCCTGAAATACAACAACACACTAATATCATTGCATGTAGAAAAACTTGAAATGCATATGGAGCAATAATAACATGATCAAGCTAAATGAAATAGAAACACTAGATCATGGCAAGATCAAACAAGTAATCACTATACACAAGCAATTACTATGCTCATTTACACATGAAATGAACATCCGGATATGCAAAATGATAAGCTCATTTGAAGAGAATCATTTGCAATTCCAACACTCAACCAATGCGAAATACACGAAGTATTTGCATCTAGGAACAATCCTACTAGGGCACAAGAGTGTTCATCACTCAACCAATGCATAGAACGTATATGCATCTAGGAACAATCCTACATGGGCACAAGAGTGATGTACTTGAAGTAAAATGCATAACATAGAACAACAAGCAAACATGCATAAAGGTTGCATAAGCATGGTATAGCAAATGCATGGCACAAACCACAAAGACCTACAAAATATGCATGAAACAAACCCTTAAAGCTTACATAAGCAACATGGGTACAAACTATAAAGTACTTCCCTATCATATCACTCCCCCTATCATGAATCATGGGAGCTGTGATGAACTTGGAACATATATACTTGTAACCTGAAACACTTGCACAAAACAAATTAGACCCTCAAGGTAAAACAAGTAATGAACGGACAAGTATAATGTAACAAGTAAATTGCGATCAAGTAAACATGATGTGAAACATGTGAGCAACTTGATCATACACCAAACAGTCATATGAAAATGACTACAATGATCATATAGCAAAGAAAGTGATCATCCGAACATGCAACCAATAAAGCACAATAGCATAAGGATAAAAGCATGTCCAACACATAAACACGATGCAATGAGAGCAACAAAGCATATCAAAGCATCATAAAGTACGAGAAAACAAGCATAAAGTAAATCAAGGTTTTCTCAAAACAATGTCTTCTCCCCCTTGGTATATGCATCTCCCCTATGGCTTTCTCCCCCTACAAATGTGCACAAGGTAGAATTTCTCCCCCTAAGAGTGTGCACATAAGTCATATAAAAATGACAAAATGACAAATACTCTCCCCCTTTTTGTCACGAATAGACAAATTAATCAAGAGGAAGGAGGGAAAGAAAAGAAGATATGAAGATGATGCATGAGGAGTGCAAGATGAATGAGAAAATGAAGCTCAAACATAATACAAACATTAAAAAATGCTACAAAGCATAAAGAACAAGACATGCTAAGGATGATGGAACATGATATGGACCTAGGCATGACATGGACACAAGAACATGTTATATGTGCTAAAAGGTCTAAAAATACTTAACTAGCATGAGTGAATGCAAAAACATGTCAAGTGTTAGAGTGTGTGCAGCAAATAGCATCTAGTGTGCATCTAGTGTGCATGTGTGATGCATGACTAATGCATGAGCAAGGCACTCAAGGGGCAAAGTGTACAAAACACACCACCAATGATCAAAACATGATAAACATGACTAATTATGGCGATCCCCACAGTTTGGTACTCATCGGAGTCCAAAACAACAAGAAAATGCCATTTGGGCATTTTATCAAACACTTAGAGTGCACACACTATACATGTATGAAGAACAATGCAAGAACATATGAAAATCTTGCCTAAATACATGTTATTTTTGCCACAAGGGGCCAACAACCAAACCAAATCATCATTTAAAACAAAGCCCAATCAAAAAGATTGACAAAAATAAGTTTTCCAACTCCCATTTGAGAAAATCCCAACTATGAACATAAAACCCCCAAAAACGTAATCTAAGGATCAAAATCAATGAAAAGAGTTAAAGATTACCTTAGAGATGTTTATGGAATGAAAAACACTTGAATTTAGTTGGGTTTTGATGTAGAAACATTAAACCAGGGGTTTGGGAGAGGATAGGAGACGTTTAAAACAAATGACCCACGAAATGGCCTTTAAAAAGCTGATCTGGAAATTTTCGCTGGTGTCTCGCTACTTACCATCCCGCGAAAATTTCGCTGGTATCTCGCAGGTATCTCGCAGGTAAGCCTTACTCGCGAAACAGCCGCGAAACAGCCGCGAAACTCTCTGTCTAAAGCTGAAAAAACTTGCGAATTGGACCCTTTCACTTGTGACTGAATTTAAACATGAAATAAGTCACGAAAACACCCAGAAAACATGTTTTTCACACAAAAACAATTTGAAAAACTTTGAAAAACATGAGTGATACAAATCACTTCCAAAAGCAAACAAAAAGAACAAAAATCTTTTTGGTTTGAACCACATATGGTTGAGCACACACACACATCACATTTGAGCATGTACAAACACACAAATGAAATAGGCATTCATTGAACATTAAACTTGTGTGTTGTGTGTGGGAATCAAGTGTGGAATAGTCCTTAGACCAGAGCGAAGCTTCAATGATCAATTCAAACGAGTCATACACAACTGATACGAAATCAAGTGGACTATCTCCATTATAGAAATGAGTATATATGACCTCCCACACATTGAATACATAACTTAGAAGCTTTTCATTTGGCTTCTACATAAAGCATAACAATTGGTCCATTTTATTTTGTATGGACAAAACATCTCATTTTGAGATAGGTGCTTGAAATTTATGATATTTCAACATTGATGATAAGCCTTTGGCTTTTTGAGCACCATAAAATTTTCATTAAAAGAGTCGCTTTCCCTTTTTCCTAGTCAAATACTAGTATGTGCGACAGGCTTTTGCAGCTCAATATCTCTTTTCATTTTGAGATTTACATTTGGTGAGCTCTTTTTGCAAAAACATAAAAATAAAGTGGGAAGAGATATAGACACAAGTCTATGCAAGTATCAAGACCAACAAGACTATTGACCAATCATTCATGACAAGCTTGAAGATCTATTTACAACCGTCACACATAGTTTTCAAGATTTCTTCCACATAGAAATAGGTGCATACAAAACAAGCTAAGCTCGTAAATGCACTACGCCATTAGTACGAAGGTACTAGGCCAAACTCACATGAGATATGTGCTCAAACATATACGATCAAACTTTTTGAATTTTTCACTTTTTATGTGGTTTTGGATTTTTACACACACAAAACAAAGACATAAAAGTAAGATCAAAACAAAGGCAATGCATATAAATAAATGCAAAATGCACAAATGTATGAAGATATGACATTTAATGCATGAAGGGTCCTACAAAGATCGAAAGAATTAGATCAAGGACCAAAAGAGCAAAAGCTCAACCATAGGAACCCTTCCTCATCCAAACGGAATGATTGTTTGGAATGAGTGTCTCAAGAGAAGTGAGACGAGGGTTGGAAGAATGTGAACCGGAGATGCACATAGTCAAGGAGTTAAGAGCATCAAACACTTTCTTTAACAACATGCTATTTTCACTTAAATCCGGTTTACCATTTTTAGCACAACTTCCAAGAAGCTCAAGTTTCTCTTTTCTTTTAATTCTTTTAAGAGCATGAAACTTAGAGCAATGAGGTCTTAGATGACCAAAAGCACCACAATGGTGACAAACAATGTGTTTAGGTCCATTAGGCTTTTTGGGAATGGATCTAACAACTTGGTTTTGTTCTCTCTTCAACTTAGAACATTGAGGCCTTATATGACCAATCACACCGCAATGGTGGCAAGTTGGAACAAACTTAGATCCATCCAAAGCCTTAGGTTGGGACCTAAACAGAGACTTAGGCTTAAGAGCCTTTCTCTCCACTTTTTGGTTTCTTTTGTGTGGAGGAATGTACACCGATTTGTCTTTAGAGGTAGAACTCACAATAGGGACAAAATCGGGTACCACAACATGATTGCAACAAATAGTTTCATCCCTTTTAACATTTGGTTTAGCAATCAAACACTTGGCATGCATCTTAAGAGTTTCATTTTCACATTTAAGATCATCAACAAGTTTGTTAGACAAAACAAGTTTAGCATCCAAGTCTATATTCAAACATTCAAACTCTTTCATCTTTTCAAAAGAATTTTCAGCAAGTTTCTTATATTTTTCAACCAATTTGATGGATTCATTGAGCTTAGCAATCAAATCATCCTTTTCACAAAATAACTTGCTTAAATCCTTTTGAAATTTCTTAGCATTTTTCTTTAAGAGTTTGGTGTTAGGAATATCAACAACACCCAAAGATTCATGTAACATAGCATCACAATTATGAGGATTATCACTCATAGAGGCATTTTCACAAACACGTGGCATGTTACAATTATCACCAACCAAATCATACAAAGAGGCATACATAGCACAATCCATGGCAAATAAACACAAGGGGTCAAGGATCACACTTAGGTATTTAAACCAAAACAAGTGTACCCGCTCTGATACCAATTGAAAGCTCGAAAATCGTGTTGAAAACACACGAGCGGTTTAGACCCCCAAATTAAAATTACGGCTTGGTTGATTTTACACTAACTTAATGATAAGTGCGGAATAGTGTAAACACAAGCGTATAAATAAAACAACTACTCTAATCCATAAACTAAGCAACACAGCAGTATAATGGAATATAAAAGAGTAGGGAAGAAAGATGCAAATACAGAAAACACCAAGACGTGTTTTCGAAGAGGAAACCGAAGAACTCGGCGAAAAACCTCTCCGCCGCCCTCCAAGCGGAAATCGATCCACTAGACAATCAGTTGGGATACATGGGTTAGCAAGAGACCCTCCAAGCCTAATCTACCCGATGCACCTAAGCCCTCCAAGCTCCTACTCCAACAAGGCTTCTCGGAACCGTGTCTTGTCTAGCTCTCCGGATCCCGCAACAAGCTCCATGTTGCATTTGCCATCCTTGGCTTCTTCCAATGCTTCCCAATAACTCCAAAACACTCTCTACACTCTGAATGTGTGTGGGTTGTGTTTGGGTACAAATCTCCTCTCAAGGTATGATAATGGGAGAGGGATGGAGAAGAGGCTACAATGATTTCTCACTAAGGAGGAGTAGCTCTCTCTCAAAAGATGGGTGGATGAGTTGTAGAAAACCTATCTAGGGTTTTTCTCTCTGAATAGCCACCTTAACATTTGTGGGTAATGAGGGTATATATATAGAGAGGGTGAAGGGTAAAAAGGTCACTCATAAAAATCCTCCAGGCAGAATGTTTCGCGACTGTCTCGCGGGAAGGCCTTACCAGCGAGACACTCGCGAAAATTACAGCCTGGCATGACTCTTCAGCTTCCAGCACGTGCAGGGCACATGCACCATTTCGCGGGATGCGTAGTAGCGAGATACCCGCGAAAACCCTTCAGTCTTCAATTTCTTGAGTCTTCACACTTTCTCTCTCTCACACATAACCCTTACAATAAATCCCACAGTAAATACAGGGTATACAAGATTGAAATCAATTACAATCAAATTTGGCACGGAATAAAAGCCAACAAATACACAGTTGTAAATTACAACTTTACAGTTTTTTTTAAGATTATTTAAATATCTGGTTCTCTCACATATAAAAATAGCATCGTCAATTCTCAGTTAACCCGATCAGACCAACTAGTTTGGTTTGGGTTTGAAAACCATGGTTGTGGGGATTTGTAGCCAATGAGGGGTGGGTCATAGTGGTGCGGAGATATTTGTGGTTTTTTTTTTTTTTTTTTTGCCATTTTTCTTTTGGTTTTGAAAGCTAGATTTTCTTATGGGTAAAAAACATGATAAAGGATTTTTTTTTTTTTTTTTTTTTCAGAGTTTTGGCTTGACTGGATGCAATGCTTTTGGTCAAGTGGGTCGAATTTTGCTCTCAGTTTAAGCCAAATTAATTCAACATGAAAAATATATAACTAAAAAATAAAAAATAGAGAACCTAGAAATCAACATTTAGGCCTACTTGGAGTTAGCACCAAATATTAGAAACCTACACCTACAATTCGCAGGAGTCAGTACCAGACCATGAGGCATTTTCATTAGAAATTTTATTCATTGATATAAACCTCCTAGTAGGAGTATAAGGCTTTGGTTATATATATAGACTTCTAAATCCTGACAACCATGGGAAATAAAATATAATAACTTAATAAACTATGATGCACAGACGCGGCAAAATGGGCACCGCACCCGCGTCCGACGCGGCAACGCGCGAACAATGCCACTGACCACGCGTCGGTACCGCGTCTAAGTTTTTTTTTTTTTTTTTTTTTTTTTTTTTTTTTTTTTTTATAGATTTGCGCCGACTCGGCTCAGATTCGCGCCAACTCGGCTTCGATTCGCACTGAACCGGGCTAATTTAGCCAGAATTGGGTCATTTCTGCCGTATTGGATCGTATCAGCCGACGGCTGAAACAGCCGAAATTGTTTGGTTGTGAATAAAAGATAAAAGCAGTGCACACCATTTGGTTGTGAATAAGAAGAAGAAATTACTAAGGTGAAGATAAGTGAGAAGGAGATGAAGAAAAGTTTAAAGGGTTGAAATTTTCAGAATCACCACTGTCGGACTCTGCAAAAATCAAATTCACATGAAGGCGAAGGGAAACAACAGTGTGATTGTTCATGGGCTTTGTTGGCTTTGTTGATTGTTCATGGGCTTTGGCTGTACATTTTGCTTTTAACATGCCATAGTAAAAATATTTTAATAGTAAAAATACTACTAACAGGTCATAGTAATTTTTAAGAATAATTTAATAGTAAATATATATAGAAAATATTTTTAATAATTTTTTAATCGTCGCACCCTCACCCTACTTTTTTAAAAATTGCCGAGTCTCGCACCCGAATCCGAAAATGCACCCGTACTTCATAGTTAATAAACTACCAGATCTAGAGAATATATATATATATATATATATATGTTGACCAATAGAAAGACAGTTGAATTACAAAATAAAATAAAACTAAACTAGTTTTCTTTTTAAGCCTCCCGCATCAGAGTCAATAGACTTTAGATTTTTTTTTTTTTTTTTTCTTTTTGACAACTATAATATTTAAAATGTAAGCATAAAAGACCAAATTGTAGTTATTTAATTTATGCATAAGTTTTTATGTGTGCACTTGAACCCACCAAAGAGAAATGATTTAATAAAAGTCTCAAGTTAATTTAATCCAAAATCATTAATTCTTAGGGACATAAAATTTTTCAATTTTTTTCACAACTTGTAAGTTGCTCATACGATGCACAGATAATTTTGTGATATTTTATATAAGACAGTTTTGAAGAATGTTATACATATACTATTAAAAAAGGTAAAAAAAAAATTAGAGTAAAAAAATATATACATTTTGAGATATCAAAAATTAGTTTAGTAATTTCACTGAACATTTGTAGCCTTCTCAAAGTAAGATTAAATTTTTTTTCAAATCATGAAATCAAAAATAGAGTAACAAGATCATGAAAATCAACTAATTTGTGTTGTGATCACATTGCATACCATGAAATAAAAGTATGCCCAACTCTCTCAATGCCTTCTACTCATCAATATTGCGATATTAAGACATTGTGTGGGCAAGTGCGTATGAATGTGACTTATAGTTGATTTAAAACCATTGTAGAATATGGCTTTACATTTTGCACCAAATTAATATTTTCTCTACTTATATACCCAAGACATAAACTATACAATCAAATTACCCAAGTCTAAATCATATTTAAACTCCTAATTTACAAAAAAAAAAAAAAATTACCCGTTGGAATTTCAATGGTTTGATGGTGGTGGGAGGCTAGTATAACAAAGGTGACAACTCCTCAGATTCTTCTCTCTCTTTCTTAAAAATGATTTTTCAATCTTAGGTCTTTTATTTTGGTAATAGTAAAACAATGCGTTTCATTTAACAATCTACAACATTTTCTCTTCTCTCTATCTCTCATTAGGGTTTTATCTGGTTAGTTATTACTATTAATTCTTCTTTATTATTATTTTCTCTTTTGTTTTTAGTACTAAAATGGTGGGTATGCTAAAAAACATCACGAAGAGAGAAATGTGTGTCATAAGCTCAGGAAATTAATAAAAGATTAATAAGATAATAGTAAAAATACATTAATATGAACTTTTGGATAATAGTAATAAAAAAAATAAAAAAAATAAAAAAAACTTCATAAAAAGAGGTAAAAAAATGCTAAATGAAAAATTTGAGCACCATATGACAAAATCTTATGCACTCCCATATGAGATCTCTGCTTTTATATATATATATATATATATATATTGAACCTCAAGTCTTTTATCTTGGTAATAGTAAAATAGTGCGTTTCATTTAACAATCCACAACATTTTCAAGTCTCTCTATCTCTCTTTGGGGCCTTTTTTGGTTAGTTATTACCATTAGTCTTTAATTATTATTATTATTATTATTATTATTATTTGCTTTTGTTTTTAATACAAAAATGGTGGGTATGCTAAAAAATATGAAGATGAGAGAAAGATGTGTTGTAAACTCAAGAAATTAATGAAAGAAAGATAAAAATATGTTAACATGTACTTTTAGGCAACAGCAAAAAAAACTAAATGAAAAAAGTTAAAAAAAAAAAAAAAAAAAAAAAAAAGGCTAAATCCAAAATTAGAAAACCACATAGCTTGTACAATTGAGAGAGAGATATAAAGAGAGAAACCTGCAAATATGGTCCATGGTTAAACCAACATTCAAGGCTGCTTGATATCTTGCCTAAATAAATAGACCCTTGTCTTGAACTTTTTGTAGTGCCTGCAACTATTACTTGATTTGAAAATATTGTTTCTTGTGAAGTACACTCTCCTTGTATAGTTTCATTACTTGGTAGATGCTTTGTCACGGGGGTAGGCCTCCTGCAAGCATCAAAAAACATATTTATGATTTGACTACCAAATTTCATATCTATTGCATCGAAGTGTGGTAACAAAATACTTGCTAAATCCCGCTTGTCAGAGGCAGCCTAACATTATTTGGAACCTAAGGTAAAAAATTTTGCAGGACTTTTAATATATAAATATTAATTAAATAAAATTATTTAATATTAATCAAATCAACATTAATTTGATACATTAAATGCATAATTTGATAAATAATACTGACTAAACTAATGTTAATTTCATATAGACAATTGAATATCACAGTTAAAACATAAATATATACAACTAAAAAAATACTTTATTTTAGATATACAACGATATATAGTTAAGTAAAGTTAAAAAATCTAATTTTTAATTTTATATCTTATTTTTAAGAAAAGTAGATAGATATTATTTGGTGTATGACTTTGTCAAAAATTAAAGTCTCAAATTATTAAGGAAAATTAATCTATAATTAATGATTTAACACATTTGCAACATTTTTTAAAAACATTTTAGAGTTTCAATTAGGTTAGGGTTCTATTGGTCTTATACATTGAGAATCTTAATAGAAATGAGAAGGAAAAATGCACTTAATGCACTATAAAATATTCACAATATGATGTGACGTTGACTCTCATTGATGAAATTCATCAATCTAACTAATGAATATTTAAATCACTTTTTTGTAATTAGTAAAATGGCAATTTGCAAGAAAATAGTAAAATTTGTAGTATCCTTAATATCACTAATAAAAAAAATGCATAACCTTTAAAAATATATATAATTTTATAAAAATTTGGACTTTTAATAATTGGAAATGGGACATTTTTTCCTAAGGGGATTTTTTTTTTTTTTTTTTTTTTTTAGGTGAGGCCTTGGGCCGGGCCTGCCGCTTGTAATTGAAACCATCATTTTTCATCTGAATTGTATACAAAGCATGTATAGTGAAACCCAACCATCTTGAAGAATCATGCAAATCTGCAGGCAACTGCGTTTTTATGGCGGGCCCATTTTGATAAGCAAACGAGCGTGGTGGAGATGCATTCTGAGGAAAGATATAATCAGACAGATGGTTTCGTGTCCAATCAACCTGTAAAATACAGAAATATATAGCCTTCAAATGTTCAATGGGTGAAAGAAAAAAACACATACAAAAATAGTAAGTTTAAAGATAAAAAATTTTCATAATTACTAGTTGGCGTAAGCTTACATGTGTGAGTGGAAGTCTCATGCAAAGAAAAATAAGGAAATGCTAAGATTTACTATACCTACACGTGTGAGTGGAAGTCTTGTGCAAAGAAAAAAAAAAAAAGAATTGCTAAGATTTATCGCATAAAGCTAGCAAATTGATATGGCAATAAATATAATTAGTATGTTTTAATTAATCATAAATAAATATTTGAATATATATATATATATATATATTTAAAAGTTGAAACATAACATTTAATGTTGTTACGCTCCTGTTAAGCCACATTATTAACCTATTTTCAATATTTTCTTTCTTTGTTAATTATTTTTCTCCTTATTAATTTCTCAATTTACAATTACATATTCTCCAACATTTACTTACTTTTACATTTTTATCTCCCTACTATTCTATACTTTAACCTTATACTTTCTTCATCCCTTCATCTTCATTTTATTTTGACTCTTTTTTTCCCCCATTTTTTTTATTATAAAAATTTGTTATTTTCTCTTCCATTCAATCCATTACTTTTACCTTTTTATCTCCCCACTACCCTATACTTTAACCTTATACTTTCTTCATCCCTTCATCTTCCTTTTATTTTGACTCTTCTTCTCCCCCATTTTTTTTACTATAAAAATTTTTTATTTCCTCTTCCATTCAATCCATAATTTTCTCACACAAAAATGTGAACTCTCTCTCTCTCTTTATATATAAATATATAAAATATATATATATATATATATATTCTTTCTCTTGATGGATTTTTAATTCTTTATTACACCTCTAATTTAGATAAATGAATTTTTATGTTTAATCTACTTTAGGTTGATATTATTTGGTTATATTTTAATTTTTTATCTGTTTTATTTTATTTTTTTTGTTTGTTACATGTTATCCTATGAAATTACAAAATGATTCAATGTTATTCTAATACATAGCATGACTCAAATAATTTGGTGTTTACAAATATACATTTTCTTTTGAATATTCTTTTGCTCATCTTCTTTTATATCATTTGAAAAAAGAACAGTATTTCTATCTTTTATCACACCAAAAAAAAAAAAAAAAAAAAAAAAGAACAATATCAATCAAATTAATGCACCTAATTTTTCAAAAAACCTAAAAATGATATATTTGTAGAGATAGAGAGATGAAAAAATAAGTTTAGAAATAATATTTTTAGTACGTTTTGGAGAATAAATCATACATTATGTCACGTTATAAAATAGTTGTATATTCTCACACATTGCGTGGCTCTTCCACTAGTTATTATAATTAGTGACAAGTCCTTATATATATATATATATATATATATATTATATTTACTCCTAATTAAAGTCCCTAAAATATATAGGAAGAGATATGATAACAATTTTGAATCTAATGATATAGATTGATAGAGGAACAGACCTGATTAAATCTTAAAAGCTGTGACTTGAGCTCTCCACGGAGGTCATTAGGGCTCCCAAAAATTTTTTGGCCTAGGTTTTGTAGAAATTCTCCCATATCTAGCTTATATAGAATACGTGCACCACACATTTTTATCTCAATATCCGGGCTGTTGGTTCCAATCAAAGGGGTAACGCAACTCCGTTCGTCTAAATGTTTTCTAAACCTCGCATGCGATATATATAGCCAAAGTCCAAATGAACCAACATATGTTTCCTTAGGAACCTTGAAAGCTATAAGATCTCCATTTATGTCCAAACGACAATAAAACTCATGAAAGTATTTTGTATCCTCTCTCGGAGAAATGTCGTTCGAATGTGCTGGGACTACAAAAATGACACATAGTGCGATTCCTTTCCAATTTTTATTACTGAACAGATTTGAAGGTAGTGGGATTGGTCGAAATGACCCAAACCTCTGATGCTTGAACCACTCTGGAATTTCAATTTGAGGTAAAACATGGCAAAAGCCTTCCATTTGATGAATTTGACCCTGTAAATTATTAAAAACTACTGTAAAAGATGCTCATGCGTGTGTGTGACAAGTGAGAGAGAAAGAGATACCTTCACGTATCTTTGCCATAATAGGTGTATGTCTAGCAAAGAAACCTCAGCAATTGTGCCATCTTCATCCTCGGCCAGGCCAAGGCCAGTAATAATAGTGAATCCTGCTACACCCAAAGTCCATACAACAACTTGATTTGAATAATTTTCAAGTGCAGTACATCCTTGTACTGAAACTAACCTTGTACTTAATGGAACATATGGCAATGATTTAAGCTTGCTACAATGATCCAAGAAAAGAATTTTGAGCTTTGAAAGTCGAGAAATGTAATCGGGCAAGCATATAAAATTATTTTTGCTCAAATTCAAATACTCTATTGACAACAAGCAGCTAGGGTCATCAGGGAATGCCAACAGATTGCAGTCACTTAGACTTAGAGTTACCAAAGTGCTTAATTTTGAGAATGAATTTGACAACAACAGGTTGATGGGCTCTGGTTCAGGATGCCGGGCATTGTGGAAACAATATGTTGACAAAGCAGTTGTAGCAAATATAGCAATTCTGAGATAGGTGTATCGCCATGCTAGGAAAGATAGAAAAAGAAATAAAATTAGTCGCGGAAAAGTGACGGTGGCACCAATTGAGGATCCAATAGGAGAGAGCCCAAGTAAATGCCCTGCTTTTGGTGGTTGACACTTGCATCCTAATAGAGTGAGAATTTCAAGAGATGTCAAACTATGAATGTCACTCGGAAAACTCTTAAGGTTTTTGCAGTCTTGAAGATTCAATAAGGTCAGGCCAGTTAGACGCCTGATTGTTGGTGGTAGTTCTTCAATGGCAGTCCCATCCAAATAAAGCTCCAACAAGCTTCTCATGTTTCTCCCAATACGGGGAAATTTCTTAAATCTTGAACAGCCAGATAGAATTAAAGTATTAAGAGATTCCAAATTGAGCTCATATGGAAGGTTCTTAAGACATTTACAATCTTTTAGATTTAATAGAATAAGTCTTTTAAGACCTCCAACAGAAGGGTGCAAGTCATGCAATCTTGTACAACCTTGGAAATTCAGCCTCTCAATATTTGAGAATCCAGTGAAGTCAGGAGTTCGAGTTAAGTTTTGGGAGTCACTCAAGTCAATGAGCTTTAGCTTTCCCAACTTCTGTGATGAAAAAATAAACAGGGATAAAAAAAAAAAAAAAAATTAAGCATTCAAGAACTTAAACTTTATAAAAATAAAAAATAAAGAAAAGAAAAAATAGCAAAAGTGAAAATCTTACACTAAATTCACTTGGAAGTTGCTGAAGACAACTGCGATGCATAATGAGCTCAACAAGTTCGCCAGGCTGAAAACTATTAGGCAATGATTCCAAAGGATAATCATGCCATTCCAACAAACATAACTCATTAGAAAGATAACTGAGGCAAGAAAGGTGCACCTTACAAATTTTGAGCAATCTTAGTTTATTCATCTTTGAGAATGATTCAGCATTCAATTCTTCTTCTTCATCTGGAGGCAATCTTAATAGCATGCCTTCTATATGTTTTGTTCCCTGGTAAACAAGAATAGTAAGATTAGTATACCACTAGATAAAGCAAAAACTTACATGAATATATTGTAGAATTATATACTTCTCTTAATTTATGTCTATATAATAATCCACTTACAGTATTGTTCTTTAATACATCAAGGACGTCATCACAATGCCACAACCTACTACGTTCTTTAGCTTCTTCTGATTCCTCACTAACAATTTCCCAACCCATTTGTTGTAATAAATTATGCATCCACAATTTCCCCCCCCCCCCCCTACAAGAGTAATTAGAGATTTGTCGATGAGATTTTTTAGATTAATATCCGAGAAGTAAACTGATTCTAGTATATCAGCAACGCGATTCTTCTCCTCCCCTTTGAAGAAACATGCAATATCTAAAAATAGTTTTTTCTCATCTGCCCCCAATCCATCAAAAGCAATTCTAAGTTTCTTAGTAGTTTTTTCATGGGGTATTGCTCTTAGCTGATTTTGAGCACTTTCCCATTCATTTTTTGTTCTAGTACACAAATAGGAACCCAAAACTTTAAGAACCAAAGGAATTCTCTGAGCATACTCGACAAAATTGTTGCAATAGTCCAAGAAATCATTCTCACAATGAGGTTTGTGGAAGGCATTCAGACTAAAAAGTTGTAGAGCTTCGACTTCATTTAGTCCTCTAGCCTTATATACAATTTTAATTTCATAACTTGCCAACAAATCTTTGTCTTCGGTAGCTACAATGATTCTACTTCCTTTGCCAAACAAATCACGCTTCCCTACTAATTTTTCTAATTGACTTCTTTCGCTCACATCATCAACAACAATAAGAACCTTTTTGTTATGCAGTATATCACTAATAACTTGCATTCCCTTATGCTCATCCTTTACCCTTAATCCTCCTTTTCCTATATCACAAATGAGTCGTTCTTGTAAAGTCTTTAAACCATGTGCTTTAGATTCCTCTCTAACATTTTCGAGAAAACTGCAAGCTTCAAATTGGTTCAAAATCTTATGAAAAACAGCTCGTGCAAGAGTTGTCTTGCCCATACCACTCTTCTCGCATATTCCAATAAAGTGAACATCAGTTGATTCTAGATCTAAATATGAAATCATTTCCTCAACACGAGTGCTTATTCCAACAAGATTATCTTCAATATCATTTGAACATTTCTCTTTCAATTTCGAATATATCTTTTGAACAATGCTTCGGATAAAATTTGCCTCATGCACCCTATAAAAAAAATATTACAAAAATCTTTGTGTCAAAAAAAACTAATTGGAGATGTAGCATGTAGGCGTTGATGTTATGCTTGTTCATCTCATAAAAGAGAGAGCTCTAAAATTGAACTAAACTACACAGTTGAGCTCAATTTGCTTGTCGAAATCCTAGGGCATGCAAGTAGATTGTTAGTTCTCAGAACAGAAAACATGGCTTTTCATGTAAACTTGAAGCAGCAACTACTGTACTATTCAACATAGATGTTTTTTTATTTTTTACACCAAAAAAAAAAAAAAATGCAATTTAATTGAAATTCTGATTTGGCTATTTGAAACCTAAATTTCAACAACTAGAAAATCTCAAATGCCATGTCATTTAGTACACAATCTGTTGACTATTTCTTTTCAAAACAAAAACAGAATAAAACAAAAAGAAGAAGAATACAATCCATACTATTGAGTATTGACCGAAGCGAAAATCATCTTCATTTCAAGATCCTAAGTAGAAGCCCATAAAAATTGTTGAAACCGGGCTTGAATGGCTGCCCAAAGTACACATGAGGTAGCAATTAGCACCACATATTGGGCCACAATTTATTCTTAAGTGAATGAAGGAATTTAACAAGGTTGCATTAGGATACTTGAATTTGAATTTAGATTTGGATTTTAAATCAATGGATTTAGAATGTCTTGATTCCATATGTATATTCTATACATAAGAGGATTTTAAATTCTAGATTCCTAAATCTATTGTTTGGATGCTTTAATAACCTATAAATTGGATTTGAAATCCTCTCTTTCAAAATGACCACATACCTTCATAATCCCCTAAATCTCACCTAAAACCTTAAAATTGGTGAAATACTCTCAAAACCTCGAGAATGACAAAAGTTTCCAAAAAATATCCCAAATCCATAAAAATAACCAAATAACCTTGAAACCCTACAAAATACCTTTGAAAATTTTTGAAATGACAAAAATGCTAGGGAAAAAATCTCAAATGACCGAAATACCTCTAAAACTTCCAAAATAACCAAAACACCTGTTAACCTATAAAATGACCAAAAATAACATCGTAACCTCCAAAATGATTAAAATGTCCAAAAATAAATAAATCTTTACAAAATTCAAATTTATCGAAAATTGAACCTAAAATGGCCAAATTGACCTTGAAATTAAACCTCCAAAATGATCAAAATATCCAATGTGATTGAAATACAAATAAAACTACCAAGATGATAACACCCCCCCCCCCCCCCCCCCCACCTACCCTCAATAAAAATAAAATAAAATGACCAAAATTCTAAATCTTCAAAATGTTGTTTGATGTTTTTTGATGAGTAGTTTTGGTCATTGGACATATATGATAATTATTGGTTTACATTATACTATTCATATATAGTGTGTGTGTGTTTCTTTGATCCTACACACACCACATTGTATGTCTTTTTTCTAATCCACTAAACCTACTCTCTCTCTCTCTCTCTCTCTCTCTCTCTCTCTCTCTCTATATATATATATATATATATATTTCTCCCTAGTTTGCCAGCTATACATATACATTTTTTTTTAAATATAGAATTCAATAGTTTCAATGAATAAGGAGATTTGAACCATGGACATTTTCATTACAAATATTAAGAAATACTAGTTGAACCATAAGACTCGTAGCTGCACGTATATTTTTAGTGACAACTTTAAAATTTTATTTTATTTTTTTCAATAAGTCAATAGTTACAACAAAGTTAGTGGGGAAATTTTTAAATGTAGTTCTACTGTTTAGTTACAAGACTTTTGATGACAACCTAAACTAAATCTTGAAACTTAAATTAGTGACAACCTTTTTCTTAATTTTGCAATAATATGTATGTAGTGCTGTTTATAAAACTACATATAATTCATGCTTTTGTGGTATTAAAGATATTAACCTTTTAACATCTACATTTTAAGTAATTAAGTAATGCAGTCAAAACAAGCCAAAAAAAAATCTCATCAGAAGCAAATCAATAAAGCTTTACCCATCCTTTAAACGCTCTCCGGAGAGATTGGCCGCATTTGTTAAAGCAGCTCTCCACTTTTGCACCTTTTTTGGGTTCTCCTCGAAACGCTTTTCATGTTTTGCAAAGGCCTCTGCAAAAGTGTTCTTCTGATGTCGCACGTCAGTAGGTTCCACATGGTAGAAAATGGGCAACACTGTCAATATCCCTCTATCCCTGCATTCAACAATCTTTGCAAGTTCTTCCAAACACCATGTGGAAGATGCATAATTTTCAGAGAAAATGATAACCGCAATCCTCGATTTCTCGATTGCTTCCAAGAGTTCCAGCGAAATGGGCTCTCCCATCTTAAGTTCTTTATCATCCCTGAAAGTGATAATCTCTTTATCAACCAAAGCATGATATAGATGGTCGGTAAACCTACAACGGGTGTCTTCTCCTCTAAAACTGAGGAAAACGTCATATTCCGGTTGGGGTTTAGAAAAAGCAGAGGTAAAAGAGGATGGGACAGTTTGAATGCTGGTGGAAGCCATTGGTAAGTACTTACCACATAGCTTGTTTGAGTTTAGATTCTATCTATGACAGACAATGTCATGTCTTCATAAGGATTTGCTAGTAGCAAGTAAACTACATCTTTTAGAACAAGAAGAGAAATCAAAGAGAGAATTGGGATCTGATCTACTTGTTGTAAGAGAGACCGAGAGTCTGAGAGAGTGAGAGGTGAGATTCTTAACAACAAAAAATAGAGACAGAGAGGCAAAAGAGTGGGGAAAGAGACAAGAAAAAGAGAGCCAAGCTGTTTGTCTTTCTAATCTGTGTGGGGAAGAGATAGTGAGATATTTTATATTTTTTAAACAAAAAATTCCACAGCCACACACTTGTTTTCAGATTACTTACTTTGACTTTTTTTCTTTTTTTTTGGTTTTGTTTTGAGAAACGTGTTTTAGTTGAATGCCTGCTAGAGGTGTGCGCAGCCACACACTTGTTTTCAGGTTACTTTGACTTTTTTTTTTTTTTTTTTTTTTTTTGAGAAACGTGTTTTAGTTGAATACCTGCTAGAAGTGTACATCTAATCTACTATTCCGCCAAAATCGACTAAACTCAACTCAACCTGTCAATTGGATCAATTTTTAAGGGTTGGTAGGTTGAGTTAGGTTAGATTACAAAAAAATTTTTGATGACGGGTTAGGTTGGGTTTGGGTTATAAAATTCTAAACCCGTCAAATTCGACCCGACTCACCCATATATTTAAAATATATTATATAATTAATAATTTTTTTTAAATAACCAACTCTTCTTATCTCATATAAAAGCCAATTAGTTCACACAAATTCTAGTAAATTACTATTATTTTTTAGTCATTAATGTTGTTTGCCTTTAAATAGTTACATTAATACTAATCTAATATATTTATATTTATATTTTTTTTCTCAATTTAATAATAATAGTAATAAAAAAATTGCCTAATTCATGGATTCAACCCGACCCAACCCGGTTCGATTGGGTTAAGTTGGGTTGAACTTATATGATTGGTTCGGTTGGGTTGAATTTTTTTTAATCCATCATAGTAGGTTGGGTCAAAAAATCTCCTTAACCCGACCTAATCCGACCCATGTACACCCCTAATACCTGCCCCAATTTCAAACTTTAATATATATAGTTTTTATTTTATGAAATAAACTTTTCCCTTTTTTTGAGCGGAAATAAACTTTTCTTTTTTGAAGGCCTTTGAACGTATATAAATGTAATACGTGTAAGTGTAATGTAACTGTGGGTGAGAAAGCCCAACACCATATGTTGGGCCTGGGGCCCAACTTGAATGTAACTCCCTGTTCGAAGAGATTGAAGGGATCAACGCCTTGCCATCCTGGAGAAAATGCAACCAAGAAAAGACGAGTGTTATGTCCGAAGACACCCTGTTAGTCCGAAGAGGCTCCACTCGTCGGGTATCCAGAGAACTTGATCAAGTAAATGATTTCTCGGTAAGGAGTCAACCCTGGGCATGCCTAAGTGCGGGGATATCGTAAAATATCTTACGAATAAAGCTGCCACCACCGCATTTAATGCACTGCAACAACTTTCCTAGCCGCATTTATGTGGAGAAGACACCTGAACAGTGCAACCTCAACCACTACCACTCACTGCAGGTTAAAACAAACTTCTGATGTGATTAACACTCAAGTGGACGCTTAGATGAAGGACAAGTGTGCGGTGAGGATGAGGGAGAAAATGTATATATAAAGGAAATAGGTCTCACAGAAAGGGGGAGTAGAAATTGTATTCACTAAGTTTCTAAATGTCAAGCCTCTTCGGACCAAAGAGATTTCTTGGTAAGCGCTAGTCTGAATGCCTTTTTTACATTGGTTTGCTTGTATGAACCGTTGTTAAATCCATAACCAGCCCAGTTGTTTAACCCATTCTCTACAAATTTATTGTTGGGAACTTGTTGGGCTCACAATACAAAGAGTTGATACCTGGCCCAACAAATTTGGACCCTACAGTAACTTATTGTTTCAATGTGTGCAACAGATGAATGGCATAAACTTTAAATACATTAGTATTGGCTAATTATTAGTACATTACAAATTTAATAGAATATTTTAGATAATTAGTGGATGTTTATTAATCTATGTAGTAAATTATGAGAAATATCTTCTAATCTTTAATCAAAATATACTTTTAACATTTTTAAATACTATTTTTGTTAAAATTTATATAATTATTTTATTTAATTTTATATTAATTAATCATGACATCATCGCAATCTGACCTTGATAGAACATCAAAAATCTAAAAATCTCTTCTTTTAGAGTTTATTGAACCGTCTGAGTTTCAAAACCATGTATGCTAGTAGAAGATATTGCACACCTACTTGCTTAAGCTTCTTTGAGTTAAGATTCTAGGACATATAAAATATATCGTGCCCCGAGTAATTAGTGGAAAGAAGCAAGGAAAATGTAGCTTAACGCGTCACCGGACTTCACGACAACTTCCATGATATTTAAGAGTCCGTTTGGATATAGCTTATTGTTACTGAAAATTGATGATTGTTGCTGAAAACATTGTAACAAAATAATTTTTAAATGTAAGAATAGTATCACAAGACCCATTTTTAATATTTTTTTGAATAAAGTGACTGTCGGTCCCATGAACAGTACGTGAACAGTATCAAAATAATGCGTGAACAGTGTTTTTTGTCTCGTGAACAGTGCATGAACAGTGCACACTATTCATGAACAGTACTTTTTTCCCTCAAAAGTCAATAACTCCGGCGTAAAAAAAAAAAAAAAAAAAAAAAAAAAAAACTGAAAATGCAAAACAAAACGCAACGCAACTTTCAATGATATCTTCATGAACAGTACTTTTTTCCCTTAAAAGTCAATAACTCCGGTGTAAAAAAAAAAAAATGAATACGCAAAACAAAACGCAACGTAACTTTCAATGATATCCAAACCCTCACAAAATTTAAATTCAAGAGCAAAAGAAAACCATATACAAATGTGATATTTTCAACTTGTGTTTGTTGTTTTGTACGACGTTTTCCTCAGTTGTTGTAGAGGAAAAGACACCCGTTATAAGTTTACCGACCATCTAGCATACAAACAAAGAACACTAGCATACAGAATATATGACGGTTCAAAAGTAATAATAATAATAATATTTTCATTTGAATTCATCTCATCAATCATCACTAATTAATATAAATTTTATTATCATGTATTATCACAGAATATTATATTATTTATGTTTGATCTCTTCTGTCAAAGGCCTTATAACTGAATTGATACCTCCTCATACATAAAATGTTTAAGGGCCTAAGAGAGAAAAGATTCAAGCTGCAAGTTAGCAGCATGTTGTAATTTTTTTTTTTTTTTTTTAATTTTGATCTCTACCATTAAATACATGAGAATTAAATTTTTAGGTCACTTTGGAATTGTGAAATGGGAGTCACGTGTGTAACTGTCACAAAAATAAAATTGGACCAAATGGTCTTTCCACACGTGTAACTTGACGTGTTCAATTTAGCTCACCTTGTTTTGTTATTCATCCCAATAAAAAAAAGCCTTGGGAGTTGGGAGATGTTAGGCATGAATTAGATTAATCATACATAAAGCCTGGCTTTTCAAGCACGTCCTAGAAAATGGACAATATTGTTTGGATTTACATGAGCGCTAAAGATACCCTTATAAATTATGGGTTCAACTCTTCAAAATAAAATAAAATGCTTTGGAAGATGTTACACATAAATTAGATTAATCATCCAAGCCCTGCTTTTGGAGAAGTTACTGTGTATGGATTACTTATTAATTACTTATTTAGCTAAATATCTCAGGATTGTATAGAATTTTTTGCAACTATTTATTATTGGATAAAATTTAACTACAAAATTGGTTATAACTAACCTAAAGGTACAACCTTATTCAATAAAATAAATATTATTATATATTTTGAAAATATAACTGTTGAAATGTGAGTTTTTTATGCTCTTAATACATATGTGGCCTAAAAAAAAATACACATGTCAAATTTTGTATCAATCAGATATTATTCACTATATAATCTCTAACTTTATATTTTGTGCATAATTTTAAATTATAAAAACTTGCAATTTAAACAATTTATTAATGACATAGCTATTAACCTTTAATTTTTTAGAAATTTTGCAAGCATGGAGGATAAAAAAAAATGTAAGGCGTAAATGCACTTTTAGTCCCTATATTTTGACTTTTTCCATTTTGGTCCCTACATTTTAATTTTACTACTTTTAGTCCCTAAATCAATTAACGCATATTATTTTCGTCATTTTCGTCAGTCAACCGACGGAAATAGCTGAGGTGGCAACCAGAGGCATTAAAATATTATTAAAAAAAATTATTTGGCATTTTTTAAATGCCAAAATTTTAAAAAAATTAATTACTCAATTTTAATTAAAAAAAACAAACAAAAAAAATTATTTTCTTTCAAACAAAAATTTTACTTTCTTTTAATTAAAATGAATTTTTTTATTCCAATCTTTTTTTTCTTTTTTTCAGAAGATCACCATCGAATCACCACTGAAGAAAAAGAAAACCTAGGTTGTTCAATCATCTCTAAACGCACCATCGCTGCCTTAGCTTCTTCTTCCTTCACAACTAACAACAACAACAACAACAACAACCTTTCCTTTACTCTTCAAACCCAATACTTACTCCATTCATCAACCCCATCTTCCCACCCTGTTAAGAATGGAGACACTGCATACCCATTTCTATTTCCTAAAAACAAAGCCTTTCATTTCAAATCAGGGCCGTTGAATTTCAAGGTCTCCTCATCTTCTCTTGCTGAGTACACTGCCATAGTTGATTATGAATCCGAAGCCTCATCTTCGTCTTCATCGCCGAAAGCTGATGAAGGTTTGGAGGTCGCTAAGCTTGGAATCTCTCAGGAGATTATCTCTGCTTTGGCCAAGAGGGGTATCACCAAGCTTTTCCCTATTCAAGTCTCTTTGGCTCTAACCCTTTGTTTATTTTCACTTTTCCTCTTATGGGTTTCTCTTAATTTTCAATAACAAGTAACAAATATCATTTCTTTGTAATTTCAAAAAAAAATTATGTCCTTGTTTGTTCAACTAGTGATAATGGTTACCCTTTTCATAACTATAAACAAAAATTTTGATCTTGTTTTAGAACCTGTGTGTTTGAAAGAAAACTCAGTCACCGATTCGATATTGGAGCCCAGATCAGTGGTTGTGAAGTTGAGATCAGTGGTTCTCACACCTCTTTCTACCTCACCCGATATTGATCAGCGGCGAGCAGATCAAGAGGCTGATCTTCGAGGTTTTGATCATGGAAGTCGTGGGGTCTTGATGCCATGAAAACAATGGGAAAAGGAAAAATTTGGAGGCTTCCATGTGGGTGTTGTGAACATGGATCAGTGGTTGGGTCAACTGACGATTTTGGCTTGGGTTGTGATCTGGGTTTCGTTTGTGTTTGATCTCTATTTGTGATCTGGGTTTGTGTTTGTGTTTGCTCTCTATTTCTTTTCTTTTTTTTTTCTTTAGTTTGTGTTGTTGTGATCTAGGTTTGAGTTTTTGGTTGCTAGATTTGTGTTCTTGGTGGTTGGGTTTGATCTGGGAAGAACACGAAGAACAAGTTGTAATGTTCTTATGAAAAATAATAATGATAAGTAATAATATTCTTTTGCTAGGTTTCTATTCTTTTGCTTGGGTTTGATTCGGTGGTGGTGATTCGGTGGTGATCTTTTGAAAAAAAAAAGAAAAAAAAAAGATTGGAATAAAAAAATTTTATTTTAATTAAAAGAAAGTAAAATTTTTGTCTGAAAGAAAATAAATTTTTTTGTTTTTTTTTTAATTTTTTTAATTAAAACTGAGTAATTAATTTTTTTTTAATTTTGGCATATAAAAAATGCCAAAATAATTTTTTTAATAATATTTTAATGCCTCCGGTTGCTACCTTAGCTATTTCCGTCGGTTAAATGATGAAAATGACTAAAATAATACGCGTTAATTGGTTTAGGGACTAAGAGTGGTAAAATTAAAATGTATGGACCAAAATAGAAAAAAGTCAAAATATAAGGACTAAAATTACATTTACACCAAGATATAATCCAATGGTGGATCTGATACTGATAATTATTGGATACTCCCAGAATACTATAAATGCATACTCTCCCATTTCACATAAATGTGGGTTTTATCATGAGAGAAGGAAGTACACATTTATGATAAACCCAAAATATTAAATAATTTTCCCTCTTATACAGAGATGTTAGTAAATATGGAATTAAGTTAATTAACTAACTAAGCTTAATTTTCCTCAAAAAAAACTAACTAAGCTTAACAGGAAAACTACAACTAATTGAAACTGCCGCTAATAAAATACAGCTGTCATCCACTCACACACACTTTGCACGTGCTAACTTAATGAATGTTAGTACAAGACTAATACTGCACGTAGCTTTCAATGTACGCACGGCTTGTAGTTTAGACATTAGCATATTTTCTTCTGATCTGCCTTCTTCTTCTTGCTCCTCTTCAATGTTACTTCGAACCATTACTTAAGCTGCTGCTCTAATATCCGACACAAATTTCAACAGCTTGTAAACAGGTTACTACCTTTTCAATTTGTAAGCTTTGATTGTGAAAGAAACACAAACCACGACAGAGATTATGGTAAGCCTGACGATCTGTGCGTTTGGAACAACGTTGACTGCCACAAATATTAATTTGTTATTGAAAACTGAAACCAAACTATTTTCAATCGGACAAAACTTAGGTATAGTGCTTTAGGTACTTCTTAGGTTCCCCTCTTAAGATTTAGTCATATGATTATTTAACTAAAAAATACACTTCGATCCCATAAGAAAAGATTCACAATATAGAATTTAAAAAAATGAACTTAAAGAACTGTACCTAAGTACTGTATCTATGTCTTACCCTTTTTAATATATATATATATATATATATATATATGTATGAAGAAGAGAAGAAGAAAAAGAAAAGGAAATACCATTTGGCAGGTTCAGTGAGGGACTTGTACTTTCCATGACGGCGTTTCCATTCGATCTGCCCTTTACAACATAGGCACACACCCGTAATATCGGAATACGGCCTAAACTTTCCACCAACTTCCTGTCATAAATATGAATTAGTTTTCCTTAGTAAAATGCTTTCTAGAAAAATAGAAATCGATTTTCTTGTTTGTTGTAATACTGTTTCGTTGATATTGACTCCGGCCCCCCCAAATTTCAGTTGCTCTCAAAAAAAAAAAAAAAGAAAAGAAAAAAAGAATTGGCTTCCTCCAAAAAAAAAATATAAATAAATAAATAGCTTAATCTTTCCAAAAAAAAAAAAAAAATGACACACAAGGATCGTCCATTATTATTTTTTCCTTTTTTAATCTTTTCATTTATACATCCAATTAATTGAGTTACAAGGCTCTTGACTTCATTATATTTAAAAATTTAATTATTTTTCTTTTTAGATTATTTTTCGTATATATTTAAAGTAAAGTAGACAGTTTGTATATACTCATTAGAGTTTAGAAAGATCATGTTCATTAGAAAAAATAAATTAGGAAGATAACGAGTTATTGTTAATCTAATTGTGTATGTATATGTTTTGAATTTGTTTAGACCGATTTATAAATACCATAATTTGGCCCTCCAAGCCAAAATTCCTAACTCTGCCACTGGGTATCTAGGTGAATTTGATTTGGTGCTTTAGGGGACCTTGCTTGCTGCTCATTTTTTCTAAAAGAGATTTTGTTCTGGACTTCTGGGTTTTCGTTTTAGAGTACCTAAAATGACGTGACTGTTGGTGCAAATACAATGATAATGGAAATAATACAATGAGAAACTGAATAATACTACTGAATTTTATTACTTTAAAGAGAGAAATTACATATGGCTAGAACAACCTCTGCACAAAGTATTCAAGCCCAAAACTCCACCAGAAAGAACACCCTTCCTTGCCAAGAACCTTTCTATCTTTTAGTGTATGTTTTTGTGAGTATTGTAGTAACTTGGATTGTGTCTGAATGAGTCTATTTATAGGCTCAATAGGCCTCACGAAATTACTACCAAATTCATTCTAATTAATTAGGTCCATTATTCTGATTTAGTGGGTGTTACAAGATTAATTGCTAGACATTAATTTAATGGGCTGGAGTTACACAATTAATGGTGAGATAAGGAGTTTTTGAATAATGAAAATGCCCAAACGGATAGTCCATTAAGTGGGTTAATAGCCCATTATCTGAGACAATTCATTTTAGCCCATTAATCACCACAATTAAAAAGAATAAAAAAGTCTCTCTCCTTTTCAATGTGGGATTAAACATTTTTCACTAACTCCTCATCTTCCATATTCACTCTCATATCTTTACATTTATGTTATAACATTTATTTATTTTAATTATTTAATATTAAAATGCTCTAACAGTGACTTTGGGTTCATTTGGATATAACTTATTGTTGCTGAAAGTTGTTGAAAACTGAAAATAATGTAGCAAAATAATTTTTAAATGTATGAATAGTACCGTGGGATCTATTTTTAATATTTTTTAATGTGTGAACAGTGTATGAACAGTGCGTGAACAGTGATTTTTGTCCTCTGCACAATGAACCCATGTGATGTTATTGTTCACGCGTAGGGGGAAAAAAAAAAGCCAAAACGCGAAAGCTGAAACGTAGTTTTCAGTGGTATCCAAACGGGTACTTTAGTCATTTACTATGGCTGCCAGGTTTTTTTTTTTTTTTTTTTTAAACAGACTTTTTTTTTAACCAAACAAAAAAATATTTATAATTATTTTACATCTTATGTACCAAATACTTATTTTGGAAAACTTAAATATTTTCTATCCTCTAACTTTTAGTTTTATGTATCTTCTCAACATTTTGTATCCTTTCACTTTTCTATATTCTTAACTAAATAAATTCTATTGTTTTAATAATAATAAATCGATAGTTACAATGAGATAAAATTTGAATTCTAACAAGTTAAAAATACTATAAAAAATACCAATTAATGTATAAGAGTATGAGAAATAGTGTAGCAATTTATTGATATGTTGGCAGCAACACCACTCCGTAACTACAGATCTATTTCTTAGTCAAAACTCAAAAGCCAAAAAAGGATCTTTCCCTATAGTTTTTTTTTTTTTTTTTTTTTTTTTTTTTTTTTTCATTTTTATTCTCAGTAAAAATGAGATTATAGAATGCCATTGGGTACAATAATCAATAGCTATGTAATACCACTTTTAAGGGTTAAGATTAAAACTTGAAAGTTCACTTTAAATAATAAAAAAAACTTTATTAAATTTTAAAATTTTATCTTTCTACTTTTTTACCTTAAATCTTGTGGGGACGCAGGCCCAAATATATATTGGGTCTTGGGCTTGTCCGAGGAAGCACAATAGTCCAAGAATAGATCAATAATGAGGAAGGAGTAAGACTTTGAACTTCACAAGCAAGTTATGACTCTAAAGGTTGGGAGAGGTAGGCCGAGGAGGAGTATCTCCTCAGCTAAGCAAAGAAAAGGTCAGAAAGAGAGTTCTATTATCCAGGGTGATGTTCCAGGAAGTTCTGTTGATAAGAATATGCACTGTGAACGTACAGGACAAAAGGGGAGCTAAGAAATATCTAAGAAAAAGCTGCAACCACCGCATTGAATGCTCTACAGCTAACTCATTGGCCGCAGTTATGTGGAGAAGACCTCTGAACAGTGCTACCTTGGTCGCCCCAACTCACAGAAGGCTTATGAGGGTGTCCGATGGGACAAGCACTCAAGTAGTGGTTTGAACAATCAACAGGTGGAGGGCTAACACTACAACAAAATGTATTTTCAGTGACGAAAAAATTCGTCACTAAAAGTCCGGTTTTTCGTCACTAAGGACCTTTAGTGACGAAACTCATTTCGTCACTGTAGCCCCGTCACTAAAAGTCCTGGTGATGAAAAATTTCGTCACTAAAAGTCCGATTTGATTTTTAAAAAAAAAAACTTTTAGTGACGAAAATGTTTCATCACTAAATGTTTTCCTCACTAAAAATACTATTCAGTGACGAAAATATTTCTTCACTAAAAACACTTTAGTTTACTAAATTATATTTAGTGACGAATAATGTCGTCACTAAAACTATATTCGGGTACATATAGTGACGAAAAAATTCGTCACTAAAACTATTTTTAAGAAAATTCAAGCACATATAGTGACGAAAATTTTCGTCACTAAAACCATTTCTTACAAAATTTTGCTATATTTAGTGACGAAATTTTCGTCACTAAAACAATTTTTTGTTGATATATTTATGAACAAAAAATTCGTTGCTAAAACTTATTTTCTGTTTTTATTTTTTCATGACTTTAATATTAACTTGTAACCTGTCATTATATTATTAAAACCTCACATTTGAATAACACATTTATTTCAACAACACATTTATAAAAAAAGATCCATACATTTCACAAGTAAAAAATAAAATAAGTATCTAATTCAAACTTCTTCCATACAATAATTGTTTGCAATACATGATAACTCTACCTAAACCCTATTTTAGAACTAAAAACATATGATGTCCTCATGTGTCTCCAAGTAATGCCAAAAGTAAATCTCCTAAGAACCACCAATAAGAAATCTGCACAAATATAAAAACAATGCTTCGTTAAAATCATAAAGTAAAAACATTAATTATGTTATAAGAAACATTTCTAACAATGCATTAAGAGTAACCACACCAATAAATTAAAATCACAACTCCTAATGTATAAATTGTAGAAAGCAAATAAAGTACTAACCAAAAAGTGTTTTAACTTGAAGTTGAACCACCCCCATAAGTGAGAGCATCATCATAACCCTTGCTCCTCAAAAAGTTAATAATATTCTTTTGGACCTCATCTTGCTTAGCTCGTGCATCTTGGTCCTTAGCTCGCTCCTCTTGATCTATAGCTCTTGCCTCTTTGAGCTCAATTATCTCATTTTCTAATCGTTGGATGTACTCCACCGATGAATTAGAGGAGGCGGTGGTTACTAGAGAAGAAGAAGGTCTCATGCCAAGTCCTTTTACAATACCAGACTTCCTTTTAAACACCAAGTTTGAGACCTAATCTTGTGTAAGAGGAATTGCATTAGGATCTTGACAATGATCCACTTGCACTTTGAGAATATTTTCCTATCATTTAAAAGAGAGAAAGAAACAAACAACCACAACATTAATACTACATATGTTATAACTTTACAAACATGATAGGGATGGAATGATACACATACATATGTCACTTCATCTTCAGGGTGTATCCACATATTTGTATTTGGATTGAAATGAACGTCTTTGAAGATTTTTGCCAATTCAGGAACTTGACCATCATTATTATTTGTCTAATTAATTAACATTCAAGTGTTAGATAGATATACTTAATTAATCACAACATGCAATATACTAAGGTTTAAGAAAATGAAAAAATACGCACCTCCTCATCAACCCTAACAGCAAGTGCCTTTGTCCCGCATCTATGTTTGCCTTTAGTTTTATTCCTATTTTCAGAGTTCTTTCTTGATTTTTTCTAACAAATAACATTCAAGATATTTATTAGATCATGAATAAAACAGTATATATTTACTTCATCTAAATATTAATTTAATTAGTTGACAACATGATATAGTAAACATTGCATAATAATAATAATATACGCATAAATAATTTACCAGCCAATCCTCATTGGTCCATCTCCCATCAATAAGTTCAGTCCACTGCCTTAAGTGTAGCATTCATTTGCGGGTGGCTTCTTACATAGTCAGCATCATGAGATTGTTTGAGCTTTTTATAAGCCTGATGCAACTTGTGAGAGTTGGAACTCAATAATCTTCCACATTTTGTATTTAATGTTTTCGTTACCAAGTTGGAATCTCCTTCTAACTCAAACTGATCCTGTAAAATGAAGTGCATATATATTATAAAAATATTATTATATGAATTAAACGAGTTAGACGTTATCAATGTAAATTTACCGCAATATTTTGAAGCACCACATCTCTAGTAGCAGCATCAACATTTTTCCAATTTTTCACATTGTAACTGGACAAATTACTTCGCACTTGTACGCCAACGTGATTGACAAGCTTGCACGCATTCTTCCCAACAGGAGCATCATACTCTGCAGCTATACGTACTGGTAGCTTACCACTTTTTTCAACAAGTGCCCGTACTGCTATACCACGTGTTACTCCACGGGTAGTTCTGCTAGCAGATCCTATTTAACATTATTAATGTTAAAAAATTATACATTTCACGTACATTATAGCAAAATTAAGTGAAGTATAATCTCAATAGTAAAAACAAGGTACAGTTGTAATTAAGTATGTTCTATGTAAATTACCAGTCGTGCTAGTTAATGCCCCTGTAGTCTGCGCCTCTGCATTAGAAGAACTTTGGGCATGAGGATTTGCTTCAGGAGGTGTTTCCGTAGATTGGACCGTAGATCGGACCACCGGGATAAATGCCTCACCTCGCGGCGTGTAAGTCGTCCTGGTGCCTGTAAGTAACATACATATAATAGAACAATAAAGTCATTACAAGTAATGGAACAATAAAGTTATTATCATCTATTGTATCCTATGGAACATCTATTATACCTTATGGATTACAGAATTAGATGAGTCATCATCATTGTCATTGCCACTAATAGGTGGTATATAATCATCATCTACCACAACATTAGCTCTACTTCTTTTCCCTTTTGCACAATTGGACTGAGCAGAATCCTTTAGAGAAGTTGAGATGTGCTTCAATCCCAAAGCATCAATTATCTCTTGATTTTGCCTCATTCTATCCAATCTTGTCATCTCATACCTCGGTATATTACGAGTGTATTTGGCCTTTTTTGGCATTTTTTGAAACTATATATTGACATGAAAGATAAGTACAATTGCTACTAACTTAACATCAAACAATTCACAAGTGCAAAATTTGAACACAATTGCTACTAACTCAACACAACAGATGATTACATCAATATCCATATCAAGTTCAAGATAAGTACAAAACATCTCAATAACAATTACTACTAACTTTACATATTATAGTCTACACCATTAACCATATCAAGCAATTCACAAGTGCTAAATTTAAACACAATTACTACTAACTCAACACAACAAATAACCACATCAATATCCATATCAAGTTCAAGATAAGTACAAAACAATTGCTACTTAGACAAGCATAAAACTTTAAGACAAGCACACAACATTTAATAAAATTGTTATGAGCTCTACATATCATAATCCATATCAAGATCAACATCAGGTATGTCATGCTCTTCATTTTCATTAGCATCTCTTGAAGTTCCACCTTCAAGAATAACCTCAGTTTCAACATCACCCATACAATAGTCAATAATATTGTCCTCAACATTGATGGAGACAACATCAACAATCGCTTTTTGTTGGAATGCGTCACTATCTTCTGTATTATCATTGGATTCTCCACCCCCGACTTCCGGGACATCAAACACTCCCCTATGTTGGATGGATTGCACAATTTTCCAAGGTTCACCCAATTTGGTATCTTGAAGGTAAAAAACTTGCCTCGCTTGACTAGGAAGTATAAAAGGGTCATTTTCATACCACCGACTTGTAACATCAATGCTTATGCAGTGTGCATCGGTTCTTATCGTTCTCCTTCGACCATTGGTACCAGTATTATACCAATCACATTGGAACAAAACAACTTTATGGCGAAACATATACTCAAATTCCCAAATTTTGGACACATGACCATAGAAGTCGTGCATTTCTCCCTCATGATCCCCTTCGGTACATACACCACTGTTTTGGGTTACACGATGATTGTCTATGTCCCTTGTATGAAACTTTACACCATTGACCATACAAACTGTGTACTCCTTCACATGCGGCTTAGGACCATTTGCTAATGACCATAACTATTTAGTAGCTTCTGGTGACTCGTTAACTTTCAATCTATTCATCTATAATGACATACAACAAGTGATATTAATTAGTAATAAGCAATGAATGTTTAATTTTTATTAGTGTGTGATTAAATTTCAAATGTCTTACACAATCTTTGAACCAGTTGGGAAACTTTTGTCATTGAATTTGAGTTATGGCTTCTCCAATAGGATTATGCAATGTGCTTTTGTGTTCACTGTTAAAAATAAAGTAATTTATTTTTAGCTAAGCATTGCAGATAATATTCAAAATTTGATCAAACAATACATACATATGAAATCACATACTTTAAATAAGGCTCTAGCTCAGGACTATTGTACAACAAGTACCAATGAGCAGTATCAAGCAATGCACGAGACAAGTTGCCATCATTCCGCCTACCACCTGTAGGTCGGGCAGTTTGTGAAAAAACTATCAATCCTTCGCTAGATTCACCTAAATCTTCATTTCTTTCTCTTCGATTATGCACAGTTTCAATCTCATCAATATACAAAGACCAGTTATTAATACATTCTTTGAGAATGTAAGCCTCTGCAATCGAACCTTCTGGTCGAGTTCGGTTTGAAACGTATCTTTTCAATTTTCCAAGGTACCTACGAGGAAAAAATACGCACATTATGTGATTTTATACCACATGAAAAAATGCAATTAATGGATGCATCAAAGGATCTAATTACCTTTCAATAGGATACATCCACCGATATTGTATCGGGCCTCTTAGAATTGCTTCTCGAGGCAAGTGAACAGCAAGGTGGACCATAACATCAAAAAATGCTGGAGGAAAGAACCTCTCAAGCTTGCATAGTATAAGAACTATACGTTCTTCTAGTTTCTCCAATTCACTCCGCTTTAGGGTCCTTGAGCACAAGTCTTGGAAAAAACTGCCCAACTCAAACAATACAATACTAATATCTTTATGTACAAACCCTCGCAACCCAATTGGAAGAATTCGTTGTAGTAGCACATGACAGTCGTGGCTTTTCAAACCAGATAATCTACCATTTTTTGCATTCACTGACCTTGATATGTTCGCTGCATAGCTATCCGGATACTTGACTGATTTCAAAAAGTCATAGAAACCATCCCTTTCATTTGGGCTTAATGAAAAGAAAGCTCGAGGCTTATCATATGATCCATCAGGACGTTGTTTCAAATGCAACGTATGCCTAAAGTTCATATTTTGCAAGTCTATCCGTGCCTTGTCAGTATCCTTATTTCTCCCTTCAATGCCCAACAAAGTACCGTAAGTACTCTCACTAATATTTTTCTCTACATGCATGACATTAATGTTGTGCTTAAGCTTCTTATTCTTCCAATATGGAAGTTTGTACAAAATACTTACTTTTGACCAATTTGGCTCCCCAATGAGTTGTCTCTTCTTGATACTTGGATGCTTTCCTAAAATTATATTTGGCATTCTATCTAGCTGCTCTTGTATTTTTCCCACTTGTAACTCTAAAAATCTCTTCCGTTTCTCCGATAAACCATTATGCAACCGACTATGTCTCCAACGATGTTCCATAGGCAAATAAGCTCGATGGTTAATGAATCCAATTTTACTTTCCAAAGCTTCTGAATATAGTTCATCGTTGCAATTGTAACAAGAATGATAGCCCTTTGTCCTCCACCCAGACACGTTACCAAATCTAGGGTAGTCATGTATTGTCTACAACAAAGTTGCACGCATCTGAAAATGCTCTTTATTATAAGCATCATAAGTTTCTACACTTTCTTCCCACAACTCCTTCAACTCATCAACCAATGGTTTCAAGTAAATATCAATATCATTTCCTGGTTGATGGGGACCAGGAATAAGCAAAGACAACATAAAATATGGCTCTTTCATAACTAACCAAGGCGGTAGGTTATAGGGGATAAGTATGACAGGCCACATACTATAGTTGTTGTTCATATTCCCAAAAGGGTTAAATCCATCTGTAGCCAACCCTAGCCTTACATTGCGAGGTTCGATGGCAAAATCAGGATGTTGCAAATCAAACTCCTTCCACTCTTCACTATCAGCCGGATGCCTCATTATCCCATCGTCTACACGTTTGTTTATATACCATCTCATGTCCTTAGCTCTTTGGCCTGACATGTACAATCTCCTCAATCTCGGTGTCAACGGGAAGTAACGCAATACCTTATGAGGAATCATCTTACCTTGGGCACGTGTATCCTTGTACCTAGGCGCTTCACACACCAGACATTTATCAAGGTTTATATTTTCCTTCCAAAATAGTGCACAATCATTTTTGCATGCATCTATATGCTCATATGACATGCCTAAGTCACGTAATATCTTCTTTGCTTCATAAGTTGACCTTGGAACCAAGTTACCTTTCGGTAAAACCTTTGTCAGCAATTCTAGCATCATATCAAGTCCCTTATTACTCAAGTTGGTCATTACCTTTACATTCAACATCTCAATAACAAATTTCAAGATACTATAATCAGTGCAACCCGGATACAACTCACGCTTTGCATCTTCCTCAAGTTTGTCAAAATGACGAACCTCCTCATCTTCGGTTGCATTTCTTGGTTCCCCTCTAATTCGATCACCTACCAAGGCATCGATACCATCCATATGATCACCATCCAACATTTTATTATCATGAATGTTCTCGTTCAATACATGAGGTTTTCCATGATTATACCAATTAATGTAAGATTGCATAATCCCACGATGAAGCAAATGGATACGCACAGTATTAAGAGATTGTCGATAGCAATTCCCACAATGAATACACGGGCACGGAATATTACCACTCAAGTCCACAACTACTCTTGCAAAATTAATAAATGCATTGACCCCTTCAATATATGGATGACTTAATCTGCCATCGGGTGTCTTACCCATTGTCATCCAACTTTTATCCATGTTTGACTACAATTACAAGATGAATACTACCTTAGTAAAATAAGGACAACTCATGCATAATATATTCTAACATCCAAGTCTATAAGCTACTTAGATAAAATTTTATTCCATTCATGAATGCACAAGTCTATATTAATACTTAAACAAATATACATTGCACACTCAAACACTCCCAATATTAGTTTAAACCACCTTATAACACCATACAAGCCACCCGCCTGCTCCAACACAACAACCCACCACAAAATCAATTTCCAACATTACAAATATAAAGTTTTACAAGTATTTAAATCAAATAAAATACTATTCATCACATCAAATCAACAATACTCATTCACATTTGCAAGAATTGAAAAACACTCCCAATATGTATTTAAACTACTTTATAACACCATACAAGCCACCCGCTTGCTTCAACACAACAACCCATCACAAAACCAATTTCCAACATTACAAATATAAAGTTTTACAAGTATTTAAATCAAATAAAATACTATTCATCATATAAAGAATTTACTTACTTTGCTCAAGCTAAGTTTACAACTTTCAGAAAAAATCCAAAGTTAACTTGTGTTCTTCACCTTGTTCCTCACAATTTCTTTAGCCACAAAAAAGAAACAGAGCTGGAGATAAAAGAAAGATAACTTTTAGTTAGCTTTAGCCCACATACAAAAAAAAAAAAAAAAAAAAAAAAAAAAAAAAAAAAAAAAAAAACCTGTTTGCAAATATGCTTAAACAAATGCAGTACTAAATTGTTCCAGCAGGGTATTGCGCTTTCTGTAAGGTTAAATGTGAAAGCTGTATGCATAAAATTGATGGCAGCTACCAACTTGGTCTGAACAATGCTTTAAGGGGAAGATAGTTGTTACAGCTAGGATGGTCAATGGCTGTCTGATTTACTTGAATGAATCATCCACCAGGGACAAAATTAGTTAAGTGGCTATATCATTGAAGTTTGAGTAACTGCAACATCCTCTTTGTATTTTATCTTTTTCAATCAAATAAACCAAATTCCTCTATATCAATCAAATATTAAAAAATAAAGCAGGACAAATCTGTGCGAGTACAAAATGTTGGACATATATTCTTTGCTCAAATTAATAACGGAAGCAGTAAGGAATATGAGGCTGTTGAGTGTTCAGGCCACTAACTGGAATTTGATGGGTTTGGACTGTCATGACTCATGACAAGCATTTTTTCACAATAATTAGATTGGAAAACCTCTTTGATTCACAAAGATATATAATTCAGTTATTTAAGTGCAGTAGCTTAGGTTTTTCAAATTAAACATATGATTGCATTAATTAAACATAAAGTGTTACTTTTTTGGAGAATAATTCAATTCAATATAGTTATTGTTTGAATTTATTTGAAAAACTTACTTTATTTGTTTAAATAAATTTTTTTAATACCTCACTTTTGTTAGGTATTATTATTTTTAATTTCTTCACTTACTTTGAGTTAAAAAAAAAAAAAAAAAAAATCAACAATTCCAAGAAGACTCAAAAGTCAAAACTTCAGGAGTCACCTTCTCACTGAAGCATTCCAAAAAAAAGTTTTTAAGGTGAAGAAATCGTAAAGGGAAATTGTGTTGAATAGTAAAAATCACAAATTAAGGCAGTAAGTAAAAGAAATTCTCTAATTTTCTTTTGCTTTTTTGTTTTGAATCACTTTTTCTTTGTTTTAATTCACTTTCTTTTCCAATCCAACTTTTCACTTTAGTTGTGCAATGAAAATGCCGGATGGAAGCTTCCATGGGGGGCAAGTCCTTGATTTACACAATCTATTGGCATATTCGTGTCATCGTGTGGCTTGCTTTTTGGAAAAATAGAGTAATAGACACTGTCAAGAAAGTAACAAAAAAAGGGGGTTTAAGTACAATTTGGTAGAAATGGACCAAAAAAGTGAGGTTGGATATTATTGCATTATGTTATTATGACTGGCGTATCCATCTAATAAGCAATCCACAACATCCTAACTCCTAATGAAGCATTATGTCCAAATACCGAAACCAATTATTAGATCGAGAAAGACTATTACTCCCCCATTATTGAAACTAGTATGTAACCCCGTGCTACCGCACAGGACTGGTTAATTGTAATGATGCAATTGGAAAATTTTTTTGTTTTTGTTTTTGTGGGTTTATCACACAGATGATAGAATTAAATCAAACAATGAAAAATATATATTACATTTTATTATTTAAAATATATAAAGGAACATTAAAAAAATAAAAACTGATCATTGAGCTTGGAATTTTCTTGGAGGCGCCAATGAAGCGCTAATGTATGAGAGTGTGAAGCAAGGAAGAGTGAGATTGAACATTGTATTTGAACCCGGCCTTGCTCTGAGAAATTCGTAAGGAGGAGGAGAGGGTAGTATGTGGATCTAGTTGGTTGAAGTTGAGAGAGGAGAAGACATGGGATGACGATATGGAATTAGGAGGAGATGATGTTCTACTTTTATAATCTTTCTCGTTGGACTCCTTGGTTCTGGTTGTGGGATTAGAAGAGTTCCAGACTCTATTGAGATCACCCATAAAAGTGTATAGTGAGATGTTCTTGCTTAGGCCAATGAGTATTATCATTGTAGTTTTTTTGGCTTCCGTGTTAAATGTTAATGCATCATTTATTTGAGCACAAAAATTAGAAAATTTGGATAAGATACATGACACAAAATTGGAATCCAATTTATAATCTCCATAAAAGTGTGCAGGTAAGATGTTCTTGCTTAGGCTAATGAGCATTATCATTGAGGTTTTTTTGGCTTCCGTGTTAAATGTTAATGCATCATTTATTTGGGCACAAAAATTAGAAAATTTAGATAAGATACATGACACAAAATTAGAGTCAAATTTATAATCTAATTTTGAGTTTTGATTAGGACAAGTGGCGCAAAATTGAGAATCCAATTGAAATCTAATTGGATTTTCTCTTTGCTTCACCTATTATTATATATATAGATTAATGAGTATATTGTAAGAATCACATACATAATGGGGTTGATAATGACCACCATTTAAGGTTCATTAGTCATTACAACCACAAAACCTTTTGGCATACCCCAATACATTCTTAAAAAAGTACCCAATCATTCAACAAAAATTCATAAATTCCATGGAATCAAAGCGTAAACTTAATTACCACCACCATCAAAGCAAAGGCACCAGCTTAAATTAGAGAGTTTCTGGTTTTTAACAGCTCCAAACACATAAATTAAACTAGCAAATCTACCCGCAAATAAACAAATTTACAACCAGAGAGAGAGAGAGAGAGAGAGAAAGACCTGGTTCGCTGAGAAGCCATTGGGTTTCCTGTTCAATCAAAGATCAAAACCACAACGACGATACATACATAGGGAAGGCGAAAGGTCGCCGATTCGAAGGAAGGCGAACGGCCTCCGAGAAGAAGGAATGCGAATGGTCGTCGGGAAGTCGAAGGATCACCGGTTCGAAGGAATGCGAAGGGTCGCCGGGAAGGCAAAAGGTCGCCGATTCGAAGGAAGCTGAACGGTAGCCGGGAAGGCGAAAGGTCGCCGATTCGAAGGAAGGCGAACGGTCTCCGAGAAGAAGGAATGCGAATGGTCGTCGGGAAGTCGAAGGATTGCTGGATCGAAGGAATGCGAAGGGTCGCCGAGAAGGCGAAGGGTCGCCGATTCGAAGGAAGCTGAACGGTCGCCGGGAAGGCGAAAGGTCGCCGATTCGAAGGAAGGTGAATGGTCTCCGAGAAGAAGGAATGCGAATGGTCATCGGGAAGTCGAAGGATCGCCGGTTCGAAGGAATGCGAAGGGTTGCCGGGAAGTCGAAGGGTCGCCGATGCGATTTGGAAGCGTCGCCGTTGAGGTATCGGTGTGGGTTGCAACGGCGAGCTGAAGCGTCGCCGTTGAGGTTAATCGACGACGGTTTGCTCTAAATGGAGCTTCATCGGCGATGGTTTGAACTTCATTGGCGACGGCTAAGCTTAATCGGTGACGGTGGCAACTCAACGGCGACGGTGGCAGCTCATCGGCGACGGTTTTTTCGGTTGAGCTTAAAAGGATGAAATGGCTCTTTGCTTCTTTTTTTGTTTTGACCGAAACATGTATTGAAATGGCTCTTTGAGTCTTTGGGTATTGATATGGCTCTGAGTCTTTTTATTTTTTGACCGAAACATGTATTGTAAAAGTCTTTAGTGACGAATTCCAGTTTCGTCACTAAAGACTGGGCTTTGCTAAGATTTTTAGAGACGAAATTCATATTTCGTCACTAAATCATACTTTTAGTGACAAATTATGTTTTCGTCACTAAAAACATATAAGTGCAACATTATTATTATTTTTAGTGACGAATATTTTTCGTCACTAAAAATTTCAACTTTTAGTGACGAAATATTTCGTCACTATAGATTAATTAAACTGGCGCCAAAGTTTCCATCCATTGGCACCCATTTTTCAGATCACAATAGTGACAAAATTTTTTTTCCGTCACTAAATGTTATAATTTTTTTAATTATTAGTGACGAAATTCATATTTCGTCACTAAAGCTGTATTTTTAGTGACGAAAAATATTTCCTCACTACTTTTCGTCACTAAAAATACATTTTGTTGTAGTGTTATAAGATCATTTAAAGGGAGCTATTTAATGCAAGAAACCCTCCCTGGAGGAATGAGGGGAGAAAGAGAAAGAAAAACACTGTAGCAATCGAGAACTGAACTTGTAATCCAATTTAAGAATCAATATAGAAGAACTGATCTTCTCAGACTGTGCCGAGGACAATTTTCTTAAAGTTAAATTAGTCAATCTTCATTTTCTTGTCATCTGAACCTACCTTATCTGTTGTTTGATTCATTAACACCCAGTTTTCCAACCCACTCTCTACAAATTTATTGTAGCGGGATTCGTGGGCCTAAGTTCATTTATCCTTTGGGCTAGGGACGCAAATCTAGTCCTTACAAATCTTTTACTTTAATTTTCACACTAAAATGGTAATTTTAGTTACAATTATTGCATAATGCTAACTATTGAACCATCCAAATCCCAAAATGCCCAGGTGCCCAAACCATTTCTAATATGACAAAAGACCCTTTAGATATAGCAGAGATGGGACACAACATAGCCCAAGAAGTCACATTATGGGCCAAAAAAATTATCTTGCCAAGAGACAAAACATGAAACCCATACAAAACAAGAAGAGTCTAGCAAAAATCTAGCTTTTAAAGTAACATGGATACTTCTTTTGCCACCAACAAAATAGCGTGTGCTTCATCCTTGTTTGCCAATCCTTTAACATGAGAGTTGGTCCAATAATGGCAAATGGGCATTTGAAAATGAGATTCTCTAGGGTCTCTAGCTCTATCTTGTATTGTGGACAAACGTCATCATCTACCTGAAACCCGATAGAAGAAAATGTATCTCATGTGTCTGGTGCATACAAAATTTTTGCCCTGGTAGAAAGGGTGGCTTTAGACGAGAGAATTGCTAGAATTTGCTTAGTATTACACAATTAGACTATGACTCCTATTTCTAAATTCAAGCATCCCAATTAATGTTAATTATTGCTTCAAATATTTACAATCAATAAAAAAAATGTTACCAAAGGAACTATAACAACTTCTCCAATTGCTACATAGTAATGACACGAGATGTGTGCATCAAATATGCCCTTACCTAAAGATAATACAAATAGTCTACATGTCTCTCATTTTTAATCTTCTTATTACCACCAAAGCCTTTCTCAAAGCAAGGAAATGTCAAGCTTTCCTCACATGGAGAGTAACTCCATGTTTAGGTACAAAACTTGGATAGAATGAGAGATAAAATCACCTTCAATCCTATCATGGCAAAGCATGGACAGATCTAAAATTTTAAGCTAACGGGGGCCGGAGTATTAAAAAAAAAAAAAAAAAAACTCCAAATAGACATCTATATAGTATTAAAAAACTATAAATACACAAAATCTTTGTTTCTAAATACATTAAGATGCAATAATTTTTTTTTTAATAATAGCTAGTTTTTTTTTGGGTTGAAATTAGAGCATTCATAGTGGTGTTGCTAAAAATTTTAGCTTTTAACACCTCTGTTAGGTTCTAAGGTCTTAGGATTTTATGTATTTAGAACTCTAATATGTAATGTTGGCAAACCATGATCAAAACAATGTATTTAGTCTTGTTTAAGTTTGCTCAAAGTTGATTAAATATTGTAAAGTTGGAATCGAGTGACTGCAGAAGCATTGGGGCTTCTCGGCCTGGCTCGATCGATCGAAGGTTAGACTCGATCGATCGAAAGTCGGCCCAGATGCGTTTTTCTGCAGAATTCCAACTCAGCCCTAACTCTTTAAATGTTTAGGGTTTTATGTTTTTGCTCTAGGTATATAAGGCAAACCCTAGCTACGTTTTTCAGAGTTGCACAAGTTGTATTGTTGCTCATACATTGCGGTTTTGTGTAAATCTCTTGTGAGATCTAGAGGAGCTTTCCTTTACACAAAGCTTAGGGTTTTCAAGATTGAGATCACATCAACATCTTGATGATCAACTTGGTTGCTACCTTTGAAGCTTAAAGATAAACAAGTGAGGAGCTTGTACCTGATTGAAGGGATTCAAAGAAAGAAGTAGTCCGTGGATTCGGAGCCTGCGCGTGGTCGTGTCAGGAAGTTACTACTGGTGTGTAGCATTAGGAAGTCAAGCGGGGAGCTTGTAAGTCCTTTTGTAAGAACTTCAATTCTTTCTTAGTGGATTCCGTTTTGCCTTGAGGATCGGTGGGTAAAATCCTCCCCAGGTTTTTCCGGTGTGGTTTCCTGGGTGATCATATCATGTGTTATTTATTTTCCGCTGCTTTATATGTTTTATATGCTTGATATGATTTTGTGATTGTTTTAACCTAGAATTTCATAATTTGACTAAGTAACAACTTGGCTAATTAATCTAGGCTACGCAATCTGGTTATAGTTTAAGGGGTCTAAACCGTTCAACCTCAAAAAGCTACTTTATCTATTTTACCACCCCACTTTACAATACACCCAATATCAAATGTTCTATTTCATTTATCACTTCGTTTAAAATAATATAAACAACTCATTAAAATAATAAATGAAGAAAAATAATTTAAGTTTTTTAATTAAAAGAAGAGATTAATCTTAATAAAATATTGTATTTTATTTTTAAAAACTTACTATAGTCAACTGGTATTTATACCAGTTTACTATAGTTGCAAAAAATTTAATTTTAGCTTCTCCAATAACACGTGTTTTTTTGGTTTTTTGGTGGTAAAATAGGTTTTTTTTTTTTTTTTTTTTTTTAATTTTTTTTTTTATAACTAAAATACAATTGTCATTGTGAATATGTTTACTATTTTTGTTAAGTTTTTGAGTTGGATAATTGCTATTTGGGTTAGACTAGTTAGGCTAATTAAAGAGAAAGGACCTAAGGTTTTGGAAGAAGCTAACTACGAAAATAAAATATATAATAACTACAAAAATAAAAAAATAAAGGAAAAACAATTTGGACGGGGCCTGGGCCCCACCTGAGTCCGTCCCTGTGACAAAAAAAAAATCTTGGGTGAGACAGACGTATAAGCCCATTGTCTCACTAACATGTGGGACCCACGCACATGGGTCCCACATGTCAATGAGACAATGGGCTTATAGGCTCGTCTCACCTAATACCTTCTCCTGTGGCAAAGTGTTGGCTAGTACAGACACGAGACCCTACTCCAAATGCCATATAAGCCTGGGGAGCCTTGCAAGCCACAACAATTCCACGAGCAAATCTTTCCAAATTGAATTTGTGTGCATCAGGTCCCCACAAATCATAGTGCTGTTATAATATTGGGATTGGAATCTGCACGTTTATACCTTTTGAGATCTTAATGTCTTAGAATGTGATGTCTTTCAGGGCCTCTCTAATCACCAAAACCGCAGGTTGGTAAAGATACAATGTCTCTTGGATCACCATTCTCATTTCTCAACTGCCATCAAATACAAGGTTAGTGAGCCTATGTTAATGTATGGGTGTGTCAACTCTCATGTATGAAATTTCATCAGTGTTGAGTACATGGTTCAAAATGTGTGAAGCATTGCTATTAACCTCTCCTTGTAATATTTGGTAATTGATGTGTTTAAGTTCTTTATGTGTGAAATTAAATGAAAAAATGTTTTGAACCTCAATGGCATTAATATAGGAAGAATATTCAATCATGTAACTAACTGGCCACTAGAAGCCACTTTTCAATTGATACCTCAATGGGGCATGAAAATTCATTCTTGAAGGGTTTTTTAAGGCACCACCTTAAATTCTAAGGAGATCTTGCATTTATATCAATAGAAGCATCATATATAATACTCCTACATGCATTTTTTTTCTTCTCTTGTTTGCTAGGATATACTAAATTGTCATGCATCTATATGTAGTAGAAGTTTTTTTTTAGATGATAATTTGATAAAATCAAATTGAGACATAGCTAAAACTATGATACTGTAACTAGAAATATAAGTTTTAAAGCAAAATACATACTGTTTTCATGTTTCAAAGCATGTTGGCATCAGGTAGACTATCCCCACATATTTTAGGCACCTCAGCACGAGCACAAGCTTGCCATTCAGGATGTGCAGCCAATAGCATCAAACTCCCTGAGGCTGTGATGGCAGTGGTCTCATGGCCAGAAAAGTATGTGTTTTTGCAATTATCCATTCCACAATGAACTTGTCGCAAGAACTATCTGTTGATGGGCCTTTATAATCATTATAACCTTTGGTACTGTCAAGAATCATTTGTAAATGATCCTTCTTATATGATGCTTCAGTGTGCTGTTTTACCACCTTCAATTTTCCATATTGCTTTATTATTTTTGCTCGGCAAGAATCCATAAATGTAGGTAACATCAATTCTGTCACAAGTAGGAATATCATCCCTAGGGATGTTTTTTTATTCCTTTTTCCCCCATTTGTACAGAGAATAGAAATACCCCTAATTCTTTTATCTCATTAATCCTCGCAAACCATATGTATGGAGTGTTGAATCTAAATCCTACTCTTTTACAAGAACAAGTAGCAGCATTAGGCTGTAAGAACACTAGTCAATTAAAGATGTTCACAAATGACAAACCAAAATTTTTTAATGCTACATTCATTGTTATTAATTAAGAACAATGGATTCAAAAAGTTACCATACCTAAAACCCGGAAGTCCAACATTTCCTTTGGACATGATTCTTTAAAGAGTTTTTGAGTTTTAAGAATATTTCTTCCCCTTGGGAATAGTTGCTTTCAAACAGGCTCGTGATATTATATCCACTGATAAGCTTCTCAAATCCTCATTGATTTTAATGTCTGCAATTCCTCCCTCATTTTCAATTCTACTCTTCCAACTTCTTAGCATTGAGGTTGTTGAGTCCACCATCAGGTTTACCATGCCCTTCAGAAAAAATTACATATATAATTTGTAGCAGTATAAAAGTCTTCAACAACAACCACCAAGCGTAAATCCCAGCCAAGCCATAGTCTGAAGGGATTTGTTAAATGGGAAGTTATAAATAATGGTATGCCTAATTAATCTAAAGCTTAATATGTTGAAGCACTGAAATAAGTTCTAAACTTACTCTTTGTTAATATTCCTAAAATCCACATATTAGGTGATGAAATAATTATTATTTGTGAGTCAAGGATTTTAGTCTTGATGTTTGTTTTCCTGTAATTTTAAGTAAAGTAGACTTTAAAAAAAAAAAAAAATGTAAATAGACTTGACTTATTGTAACCCCATTGATATTTTGAATTGATAAAAGATACCAGACTTGGTTTTGTTGTTTTTCCAATCCCATGGAGGGTTTTCTACATAAAATTTTTGGTATTGTATTCTTGTGATTTATGTTGGTTGTTGTGCCTGACTATTTTCTTTAAAGGTGTCCATTTAATATGCCCACAAAAAAAAAAAAAAGAAAAAAAAATTCTCGTGTTTTGTTTAAGACTTTATGTAATGCAAGAAAAGTAACCAGATAGTTTAGTTTATCCTTGATTTTAGTAGTATTTGAAAATGAGTTTGGTAATATCCCCTTCCCCCACAAAAAATCACTTTCATCAAATGGAAGTATTGTGAAAATACAGCCCCCAACCACATTGGTGGCTTCTCTCACCATATAGAGTAGGCGGTATTTGATTTTATTTTAATTGAGTTAGGTGGACTTGGCTTGGTTGTTTTTTCCAGATTTATTCCTTTTGTGTTGATAACAATGATAAGCTTGTAATTTTCATGTTTATTTCTTGGTTTTACTAAGAATAGAGCTTATCAGTAACACTGTCATGAGAAAGTATAAACTTCTTGCTTAAGGAGAGCTTTCAATAACATCGAGATCAATTTCTTTATTCAAGTTGTGGCCTAGTGCTTTTTTCAGTATATGATTGTGATTTCACTCATAGGTGAATATGAATGAAGGAAATGTTTTCTCTTGCTTAAACTGTAATGTGCCATCAGACCAAAAAAAAAAAAAAAAAAAAAGAGAGAGATCAGATTGTTTTAAGCTCCCACGTGCTTCCCACCTAACCCCACTACCCACCGCTCATTTTTCACTCATCTTACCTCTTCTTTGGCCGGCTCACTTCATTTCTTTTCTTTCTTTTCATCATTTTCTCTCAACACAACACAAACATTTCTCTCATACTCCCTCATCCTCTCCCACGGTACTCATTCCAAATCAACATCTCTGTGAGAGATATATATTAGACATATATTAGCCCAATGTAATAGGCCCAAGCCCATTCCTGCTTGTACTAGTAGTTTAGGGTTTAGTCGCATATATATACTCATGTTAGGGTTCATTATAACACAGGTTATTGTAGTACACTATAAAATAATAAAGATGTATCCCTTAAGGGATTCCTATGTGGATGTAGGCCGACAAGGCTAAACCACGTAACCCTCATATTCTCAGTGTTTACATTCTATGCTTCCTCTTCCGCATTTACTCTAGCATACACAACATGGTATAATACATCGCGTCGTTGCTAATATTAATAATATATTTAACATGGTATCAGAGCTAATATTTAACATGGTATCATAGCCAAGTTTCGTTCTTGGCATCAAACAAACATCTCTACACAGCAAAGAAGATTCACAAATGCATAGCACAGATTCACAGTGCCCCACTTAGCTTCAGATCTAGACCCCACGGCATCATGCAGCCGCCATGGCTTACTGCTGTGTCCAGATCCTTAAGCCCAAGCAATCTGTGCCTCTCCTTATTAGATCTGTGCAAATCAAGCCTTCTCCTGAAGAAATCAACTCCACATACGTGCTCGTCGGCCTCCCATGAGGAAAACCCAGAAATCCGGTCACCCGAAACCTAGCCACGCGCCTCCACGTGCCGCAGTTAACTTCGGAATATCTCCCACGCGCCACTTCGGAATCCTAACTTGCAGATCTTCTTCGTTGACACGCGCCGCCCTGTCGGCCTCCTCGTCCACCGATCTGCAAAACTCGAGAAGTCCGGCCATCTATCGCGTTCACGCGCGCCAACACGCGCCGCCTGAGTTTCCGGATCCTCCCCACGCGCCGCCACGATTTCTCATGTGTAGCTCATCCATTGGCCACACGCGCCGTCGTATCGGCCATGTCGACCACCGATCTGCCTATAGAAGAAAAATGGCTATCAACCGCTGAAGCACGCGCCTCCACGCTCCTCCCTAGTTTCGGGCTTCTTCTCCATGCGCTGGTGAACATAGCATGCTCCTCCACGCGCTAGTAAACTTCTGCTATTGTCATCATGACATCATCACTCCATGTCAGCAGCCACGCAAGCACGTCCACATCAGCCCTAGTCCACATCAGCGACACGTCATAGGATGACGTCAGCGGCTCTGCTGCCCGATCCGTGACCTGACCCGAAAACTCTGAACCGACCCGGACCAGTATCCATTGACTTTGACCTTGGATCAGTTGACTTTGACTTTTTGCGTTGACCTTTAACCAAAAGTCAAAAATTTCCGACAGGGCCTATCTTGTTCAGTTTTTCGCGTAGATTCCAATTTTGGACTCTGTTTCTTCATTTGAGGCTCTGAAATTGGTCAATTGGCATATTCTTCATTGTGGTTTCTTCAAAGACATTCTTCAAAGCATCTCCAAGGGATCTTCTCATGCTTATCCAACCTCAAGCCTTCATCGAGCTTTCGCCTTGAGTTTGAGGGAGGGTGTTAGAGATATATATTAGACATATATTAGCCCAATGTAATAGGCCCAAGCCCATTCCTGCTTGTACTAGTAGTCTAGGGTTTAGTCGCATATATATACTCATGTTAGAGTTCATTATAACACAGGTTATTGTACTACACTATAAAATAATAAAGATGTAGCCCTTAAGGGATTCCTCTGTGGATGTAGGCCGACAAGGCTGAACCACGTAACCCTCATATTCTCAGTGTTAGAGATATATATTAGACATATATTAGCCCAATGTAATAGGCCCAAGTCCATTCCTGCTTGTACTGGTAGTCTAGGGTTTAGTCACATATATATACTCATGTTAGGGTTCATTATAACACAAGTTATTGTACTACACTATAAAATAATAAAGATGTAGCCCTTAAGGGATTCCTCTGTGGATGTAGGCCGACAAGGCTGAACCACATAACCCTCATATTCTCAGTGTTTCCATTCTATGCTTCCTCTTCCGCATTTACTCTAGCATACACAACATGGTATAACACATTGCGTCGTTGCTAATATTAATAATATATTTAACAATCTCCACCACCATTTTTCCGGCTAGATCACCGGAATATTCTTGTGAACCCATAAGCACCCTCACATCCTTTTTTTGAGATAAAAATTTATAATCTTTTTGGTGGATTTTATACTTTTGCTTGAGATTATTTTTATCTAAGCTTTAATAATGATATCCATGTGATTTATGAGCATTGAAAGTGATATTTATGTGTTTTTATGTATGAGTTTTGTATTTGTGAAATTATTTGATGAGTGGGTATATGGTTTGTGCTAATAATGATTACTTGAGATTTATGTATGGTGGGAAATTTAAGGGTTTTGAGTTATAACATGTGATGGTTGGTAAATCTAATTTTTCCATTTCCATTATTGTCTTGAAGAATATTTTGATTTTGCTTTCATGGGTCTCTTAATAATGTATTGTAAATTTTATGGAAGCTAGTCATGATATTGGAGATGATATTGAATGGGTTAAATTTATAAATTGGAGTCTATGCCTTGTGAATTAATTTACTGAGAAACTTTGGAAGATGAATATGTTATTGATGAGATTAAATGCTAGGCTTGCCTAATTAAGTGCATATTTGGCAATTTCCAAATTGTAGCTAGACACAATTTTAAGCTTTTTGCTTATTGGGTTAGGTTTGCTTGATATTGTTAAGGTTCTAGCTAATCTCTTTTGGAGTTTGGAGAATTAGGTTTTTGCGGTTGCAAGGTAAGTAGCTTTTTAATGGAATTTTTGGAAAATAACCATATTTTATAAATGTTGTTTTTGGGTCAAACACCTTTTGGAAAATTATGTATGGATATATGCTTTCTTAAAAGTATTGTGTTGTGACCCTATTATATATTATTATATATGAAAAATGCATCATATTTGGTATTGCATTTGGGGAAATGCATGAATTGTTGATATGGAAAAATGAGCATCTTTTATTTAATCTTTGATAAGGAAATTATGGATTTTATGGTATATTGGAAAATTTAAAGATGCTTATCTTGTTTTGTATTACTTGGGAAATTGATAGAAAATCTTTTGACAAGAATGAAATTGAAAACTCTACAAATTTTGGGAAGTTAGATTATTAAGGTTTTTCTGAAACTACCTGGTTATAAACTATGTATTTGAAAGGAAATATATACATGTGAGCTTTATGTGGTTTTAACACCATGTCATGTGTGATTTCCCGGTGATCACCCGATTTGGTTTTCGTGGTCTTTGTGATAATGGAATCAAATCCAGGTCACTGGCCTTTCACTTTGGATGACGCGTTTTTCCCCGCTGCCCATAGGGGGAGGAGGTTCTTTGATTGTGTGTGGGTGAGGCTACTGCCCATGGGGCAAAGAGACCACATGCAAGAGAGGTCCTATTTGACGTGCTCTCTCTGCTGCCCATGGGGGAGAGAAAAACCTTGAGGGTATAGGTGAAGCTGCTGTCCATGGGGCCAAGAGTTTGCATACCAGAGAGGACAATATCATGCCAGTTGTGAATGGGTGGATCCCCTGACCGGTCTATATGGTAGTATGGTATATTTGTGATAAATTACTGTATGTTAGATTTTATGACTTTGGAAATTATATTGTTAGTGCTCACAGATTATGGTATATAGTTTCAAGGTATTTACTTTGAGAAACTTTGTATTTCATTATTAAATCATTCTTGTCATATTATTATTATTGAAGATGTAAGTTGCATTTCCCCCACTCCCATTAATTATGCTACTTACTGGGCTTTAGCTTATCTTAATATTTCACAGTTTTACAGATTAACTAGCTATATCATGGGAATGGAGCTTGCCTTATTGGTAGTGATTGGAGTTTTATGCTGAATTGGGAGACTTACATTACTAATGGTTGGTGATTCGATCTAGTTGTTTATTAAGGGAGCTTGCAGTAGTTAATTTTATTAGAAGTTAGGCTCTTGAGGCTTGTTAGCCCAAGAGTTTTGTTGGGATTGCATATTTTAGAGAACTTTGGGACTTTCCGTTTAAATCATCAGAGTTTTGTAATATATTCATGTATTATGTGGAGGCACATGATTTTTAGTTATTGTTCGTAAATGTGTTATAGAGCTCTGACTTGTAATGTGGAGATTTTAGTATGGTTATATATTCTTATCCCGTGGAAAAGAATGGAAAAGAAAGATCTTCTATAGTTTGATTTGCCAAAAAGGAAAAATCTACTGGTACCCTTGGGATGTATTTCTGATGCCTTGAACCCTTTTGGGTTCGAGGCGTGATAGTTATGATTTCAGAGCTTAGGTTATGATTTTGTAGACTTCGAAAATAGGAATTGATTTTGATCTAAGTCAGAGCATTAGGAGTTTGACGAATCCTTTATTCTTTTCATTTGTTTTAGCTTCCACCTACTTTTCCTTTATTCTTATCTAGCTTGTCTATGCTAAACTTCTATGTTGCCTTGTGATTACCTGCTTTGTTTCTTGGGCATAGACATAGGTACCTTTGTACACTATACCTCATAAAAAGAAAGCACATAAAGTAAGGCACGTAGATAGGGTTGTAGCTCCAGAGCATAGCCTTAGGCAATGCCAAGAGCATGAGAGATTTGTCACTCCTGATGGTGGTGAGATTGATGAGGTGGCAGACATTATCTATGCTAGGATTGCTAGATTAGTCTAGGGCGGTGGGTGTAGGTAGGAGGGTTGTTTTTTTGGAGATTTCCATAAGCAAAACCCTCCAACATTTAATGGGGAGCCTAATCCAATGGCAACAGAATTGGTTGCTAAAGATGGAAAAGTTATTGAGAGCCTTGAATTACTTGATTTTGGAGTTATTGGTTTTCCTGTTTGTGATACTTTAATAACTAATCTTGCGTTTAAGTATTGTATTCTTGTATTGAGAGTAGAGAGTTATTGGCTGATTTGGTGTTGTTAGATATGCATGATCTTGATGTCATTTTGGGCATGGATTGGTTGGCTTCTTACCATATTGGTGTGCATTGTTTTAAGAAAAAGGATGGGTCTATGAGGTTATGTAGTAATTATCGTGAGCTAAATAGAGTCACCATAAAGAATAAATATCCTTTGTCTCGTATTGATGACTTATTTGACCAGTTGCAAGGAACGCAAGTCTTTTCTAAGATTAATCTTCGTTCTGGTTAACATCAGTTGAAGATTAGGGGTAAGGACATACCAAAGACAGCCTTTCAAACTAGATATGGCCATTATGAATTGTTGGTGATGCCATTTGGATTAACTAATGCCCCTGTTGGTTTTATGGATTTGATGAATAGGGTGTTTCATGAGTTGGATTGATTTGTCATTGTGTTCATTGATGATATTTTGATTTATTCTAAGAGCCAAGAAGAGCATGAAGAACACTTGAGGATTGTTTTACAGATCCTAAGAGAAAGGAAGTTGTATGCTAAACTGAAGAAGTGTAAATTCTGGTTGAACCAAGTAGTGTTCTTAGGTCATGTGATCTCTAAGGATGGAATTATAGTGGATCCTAATAAGATAGAAGCAGTGGTTAATTGGGATAGGCCTACAAATTTGAGTGAGGTTAGAAGATTTGTAGAGGGATTTTCCCGCATTGCGGCTCCTTTGACACAATTAACTCGAAAGAATGTTAAATTTCGAGTGGAAGGAAGAGTGTGAGAAAAGTTTTCGAGAGCTAAAGCGAAGATTGGTCATAGCTCTAGTGTTAACTATCCCTTCAGGTACAGTGGGTTTTGTCATTTATAGTGATGCTTGTCATAAGGGACTTGGTTGTATGTTGATGCAAAATGGGAAGGTTATGGCATATGCCTCTCGTCAGTTGAAAAATTATGAGAAAAATTACCCTACTCATGACTTGGAGTTGGCTGCAGTTTTTTTTTCTTCGAAAATTTGGAGACATTATTTGTATGGGGAAAAATGCGAGATTTTCACTGATCATAAAAGTTTAAATCATTTCTTTACCTAGAAGGAGTTAAATATGAGGCACAGGAGATGATTAGAACTGGTTAAAGATTGTGAATGCTCTATTAACTATTATCTTGGTAAGGCTAATGTTGTAGTTGATGCTCTTAGTAGAAAGCCTTCAAGTTTTTTACCTACTTTGCTAACCACTCGAAAGGAAATTATTCGGGATCTTGAAAGGATGGAGATTGAGGTTGTTATGGGCCATTCTGAGGCCCACCTGGCTAGTTTGAGTGTTCAACCAACTTTGGTGGAAAGAATTAAATTGTCACAAGCCGATGACTCACATTTAAAGAAAATCATGGATGAGGTGCGTAGTGGAAATGACGCAGGACAACCAGAACAAAATTAAAACAACGGAAAAATAAAAGATATGACCTAGGAGTCAGCATCTAGGCCCTTCTTAGAGTCAGCATAAAGCGGAGAAATCACTAGGAGTCAGCACCTAGGGTAGACCTGGAGTCAGCACCAGACCAAAAGAAAGACCAAACGGCCATTGTTTTCATTCATTAAAATCAATTATCCCTCAAGGAATACAATAGGTTGCTTATAAAGGATTGTTAAACCCTAGTTCTAATTGGCTAGGAAACCCTAATTGCCTTATTACAAAAATAACCTTACTTCTAAATTAAAATACTAAAAGCCCAATAACTAAAAGCCCAATAAATTAATAGGACCTAAAACATAAAAATACAATGGGCTTGCAAACATAAATAATACTAAATAATAATTTTCTTGTGTCTCCCGCATCATTCTCCTCTGGTTGGAGAAAAGTCGACTTTGAGTTCTAAAGTGTTGAAGGATTAGGATGCGGACAAAGTAACACTTGCTTCAAATCTAGAATCACCTTAGGGAGCACAGGGAAAAGAAAAACCTTGAATTCCACCACATCAAACTCATTTGGAATAACAAATTCAATGTGTGGAATCAGTATAATCTCGTCTTGAACCTTATGAACCATAGAAAGTATTGTAGTTTTAACCTCTTCGACTTCACCAAGATGTAGATCTTTAAGGACTGTGGAGGGTTGATCAGAAACACATTCAACAACTTCAACTTTCACATCATGTGCACCCTCTAACGTAATACTCTCTTTAGGCACCATCTTTTCACCTTGCTGCTCTTTAATAGATTCATTTCCTTGCACGCTTGTTAAAGCAACACTTGTCGAGGCATTTATGTTTGTGTCAACATTAGGCTTTGCTGTTGCTGGAGGATTCTCCACGACCAAGATATCACCATCAATGTTGTCTTCCATGGGGGCAGCAATAAGTTCATTGTGATCAATTATCCTTGGTTTTCCAATTGAATCGGGTTGAGTCTTCATTTGCTTCATCTAAGCAATCCGGTCTCGAATATCTTTCATGATCTTTACAGTTAATTCCGTTACTTCCCTGGTAGATGATTCATTGGTAGATTGTTCAAAAGTGCGCTGAGGATATGAAATAGGATGAGGATGAGAATTCATCGTATTTGCTTCAACTGAAAAAGTATCATACTGAGATTGAGGTAGATACTTAGCTCGATAGTATGGTGACAAATACTCATCACAAAGCTTTTCTTTCATGTCTTCCCACTCACTAATGGCAGGTTCATAATCCAGATAGTGGAAATATTCAAGCTTTTCCCAAAACCTTTGTGCGTGACCTCTTAACTTCATCTTTGCATACCTAACCTTTTTGTTATCTGCCCAATTTGCTTGCTCAAAGAATTGCTCCATTCCATTCATCCAGTTGATAAAATATCGTGGATAAGTAATATCACCATCAAAATAAGGTGCATCTAATATTACCATGATTCTCTAAAATAGTGCTTCAACAAATAGTTGGAAGTTAGAACAAGAACCTGTGGAGAATAATTTAAAGGCCCAAGACAAACAATGGGCTGTCAAAGTAACAATAATTTCTTTTCTTTTTTTTTTTCAAAATAAGAAAATACACTGCGCGACGAACTTAAGACATTACAGACTTTTAAAAGAAGTTCAAACAACAGACTTTAAAAGAAAGACACTCAAACCACGGACAAAAGAAAAGAAAAGAAAGACCACATAAACTAAGTTGATTGGCGATGGGCTTGGGTTGCTGGGGATCGGCGATTAGTGGCGGCGCAACGTCGGGGAAGATAGTGGAGGCACGAAGCATGGAGGAGTGGCGGCTGCTGTCTTGGGTCTTGGCATCGGAGTGGATCGGCGTCCTCAATAGCGGTGGTTAACGTCCTTAGCGGCGGTGGTCAAGTGTGATAATGGGTTCAGCGGCTGGTGGCTGTTGAATTGTGGGTTCTGGCGGCTGGTGGCTGATGGGCTTGCATGGGTGTTCTTTTTTTTTTTTTTTTTTTTTTTTTTAATTTGTGAGATTTTTTGGCTCTTTCTTGCGGTGATGCTTCAACGGATCGGCGTTTGCTCTGATACCAAAACTGGCGCAGGACAACCAAAACAAAATTAAAACAACAGAAAAATAAAAGATATGACCTTGGAGTCAGCACCTAGGCCTTGCTTGGAGTCAGCACCTAAGCCTTGCTTAGAGTCAGCAACAAGTGGGGAAACCACTAGGAGTCAGCACCTAGGGTAGACCTGGAGTCAGCACCAGACCAAAAGAAAGACCAAACGGCTATTGTTTTCATTCATCAAAATCAATTGTCCCTCAAGAAGTACAATAGGTTGCTTATAAAGGATTGCTAAACCCTAGTTCTAATTGGCTAGGAAATCATAATTGCCTTATTACAAAAATAACCTTACTTCTAAATTAAAATACTAAAAGCCCAATAAATTAATAGGACCTAAAACATAAAAATACAATGGGCTTGCAAACATAAATAATACTAAATAATAATATTCTTGTGTCTCCCGCATCAGGAAAGAAATCTGAATTTTCTATATCTAAGGATGGTGCTTTGAGATTTGGGAGTAGATTTGTGTGCCAAGTGATTCATTGATTAAAAAGGAGATTCTAGAGGAGGCTCAATATTCCCTATATACAATACATTTAGGTAGTACAAAAATGTACCATGATCTTCATGAAAAATTTTGGTGGAATAATATGAAAAGGGAGATTGCTCACTTTGTAGGGCAATGTTTGACTTGTCAGCAAGTGAAGGTGTTGCACCGACCTTCAGGTTTATTGCAACCATTTCCTATTCCCCAATGGAAGTAAGAGAAAATCACTATGGATTTTGTTTCAGGATTGCCGAGATCTCCTAATGGTCTTGATGCTATTTGGGTGATTGTTGATAGAATGACAAAATCAGCTCATTTTCTCCCAATCCGGATGAACTACTTCCTTGATCAGTTAGCTCAACTTCATGTTAATGAGATCTTGAGACTTCATGGAGTACTCACTTCTATTGTTTCAAATAGAGATCCAAGGTTTACTTCTCATTTTTCGGGTGGTGTGCAAAAGGCCTTGGGTACTAAATTGGATTTTAGCACAGCATTCCACCCTCAGATAGATGGACAGTTTGAAAGGACTATTCAAACTCTAGAAGATATGTTGAGAGCATGTGTTTTGGATTGTAAAAGGGAGTTGGGATAACCACTTACCTTTGGTGGAGTTTGCTTATAATAATAGTTACCATTCAAGTATTAGAGCAGTATATTATGAGGCTATGAATGAGAGGAAGTGTAGGTCCCCAATTTGTTGGGATGAGGTTGGGGAATGAAAAATTTTGGGGCTGGAGATTATTCAGAGGACTTGTGAAAAGGTAAATATGATTCCTGATCGACTACGAGCAGCCCAAAGTAGACAAAAGAGCTATTATGACATTAAAAGGAAAGCTTAGAACTTGAAATTGGAGGTAAAGTTTTCTTACGGGTTGCAGCTATAAAAGAAGTAATGAGTTTTGGTAAAAAGGATAATAAGATTTGGTAAGAAGGGCAAGTTAAGCCCTAGGTTTGTAGGGTCTTTTGAGGTCTTGGAGAGGGAGGATGAAGTTGCATATAGAATTGCCCCACCACCGACCTTGTCAGGAATTCATAATGTTTTCCATGAGTCTATGTTAAGGAAATACATTCCTGACCCTTCCCATGTTTTGAGCTATGAGCCTCTTCAGATTAGAGATGATTTGTCATATGAAGAAGTTCCGGTAGAGATTTTGGATCGTAAGGAGCAAGTGTTACGCAATAGAACAATATCTTGGGTAAAGGTGCTTTGGAAGAATCATTCGGTGAAAGAGGCATCTTGGGAGCATGAGGATGATATGTTGTCAGGATACCCAAGCCTTTTTCAAGATCAAGGTACATAAAATTTCGAGGACGAAATTTTTATAAGAGGGGAAGAATGTAACGTCCCATTAGACCAAAAAAAAAAAAGAAAAAAAAAAGAAAGGAGATCAGATTGTTTTAAGCTCCCATGTGCTTCCCACCTAACCCCACTACCCACCACTCATTTTTCACTCATCTTATCTCTTCTTTGGCCGGCTCACTTACTTCATTTCTTTTCTTTCTTTTCTTCATTTTCTCTCAACACAACACAAACATTGCTCTCATACTCCCTCATCCTCTCCCACGATACTCACTCCAAATCAACATCTCCACCACCATTTTTCCGGTAAGATCACCAAAATATTCTTGTGAACCCATAAGCACCTTCACATCTTTTTTTTTTTTAGGTAAAAATTTCTAATCTTTTTGGTGGGTTTTATACTTTTGCTTGAGGTTATTTTTATCTACCCTTTAATAATGATACCCATGTGATTTATGAGCATTGAAAGTGATATTTATGTGTTTTTATATATGGGTTTTGTATTTGTAGAATTATTTGATGAGTGGGTGTATGGTTTGTGCTAATAATGATTACTTGAGGTTTATGTATGGTGGGAAATTTAGGGGTTTTGATTATAACATGTGATGGTTGGTAAATCTAATTTTTCCATTGCCATTGGGTTTATTTGGAGTTAGTTGAAGTCCTAAATTTCTTGTCTTGAAGGATATTTTGATTTTGCTTCCATGGGTCTCTTAATAATGTAGTGTGAATTTTATGGAAGCTAGTCATGATATTGGAGATGATATTGAATGGGTTAAATTTATGAATTGGAGTTTATGCCTTGTGAATTAATTTGTTAAGAAACTTTGGAAAAGGAATATATTATTGATGAGGTTAAATGTTAGGCTTGCCTAATTAAGTGCATATTTGGTGATAGGCCACAAATTGAATGACCCCTTGTGATTTAAACTAATTAATTAATTTAAGCCAAGTTATTAATTAATCAATTTATCATGCAAACGCGTGGCAGCACAAACAAATCACCAAAAACTAAATATGCAGCGGAAAAATAAATAACTCGGTGATTTGTTCACGAATGGGGAAAAACCCTAACGGCAAAAACCCCATCGGGTGATTTTCAGGTCACCACTCCCGAAACTCCACTATTATCAAATCAAGCGGTTACAAATAAGGAATCCCAAGTACCTTACCAACCTACAGTTGAACCCTTACCCCAATACCCAATTGGACTTGATCTGTAGCGACAGTTCCCACCTTTGATGCACGGCTCTCAAGTACGTGACTAATCAGATGCGCGGATCCCAGTACGCGACTTCAATCACCAACTTTAGAATGAGAGGTTGGCTGCAGAGTTCTTCAGATCATCCTATGTATGAAGATTAGGAAGATGCTTGGTCACAAAACCCTAAGGTGCACAATACACAGCAACTTCTTGAAGAAGATGATCTAGGTTAAGAACTACGTCTTAGAGCACAATTTGCTTGAACAAGGATTGCTCAATGCTTATGCAACTTGTGTCTGTGTTGACGGCTCTTAAAACACTCCTTAAATATGTTTAGGGTTAGAAGAAAAGAAGGCCCAAAAACACATTCACGGATCCCAAGAAAATCAGATCAGAATTCTGACTTTTTAATTCTCGACAGCTAGCAGGTGTCGAGGTAGGTGTCGAGCTTTAAAATTTCTGCACTTCAACTTGCTTTTTCTTGGACAGACTTGATGACTTCAACACTTGATCTTGAAACATTGTTTCTTGAAGTATTAAGAACACCTAGAACTACCCAATTACAAGTAGAGTGCGTTTTGTCAAAGGATTAGCCAATTTACATAAAGTATGACATATGTTCCTAACATGTAAACACATATGTCCTAACATTTGGCAATTCCCAAATTGTAGCTAGATACAATTTTAAGCTTTATGCTTATTGTGTTAGGTTTACTTGATATTGTTGAGGTTCTAGCTAATCTCTCTTGGAGCTTGTAGAATTAGGCTTTTGCGGTTGCAAGGTAGGTAGCTTTTTAATGGGATTTTTGGAAAATAACCATGTTTTATAAATGTTGTTTTTGGGTCAAACACATTTTGGAAAATTATGTATGGATATATGCTTTCTTAAAAGTATTGTGTTGGGACCCTATTATATATTATTATATATGAAAAGTGCATCATATTTGGTATTGCATTTGGGGAAATGAATGAATTGTTGATATGGAAAAATGAGCATCTTTTATTTAATCTTTGATAAGGAAATTATGAATTTTATGGTATATTGGAAAATTTAAAGATGCTTATCTTGTCTTGTATTACTTGGGAAATTGATAGAAAATCTCTTGACAAGAATGAAGTTGAAAATCTTACAAACTTTGGGAAGTTAGATTATTTAAGGTTTTTCTGAAACTACCTGGTTATAAACTATGTATTTGAAAGGAAATATATACATGTGAGTTTTATGTGGTTTTAACACCATGTCATGTGTGATTTCCCGGTGATCACCCGATTTGGTTTCCATGGTCTTTGTGACAATGGAATCAAATCCAAGTCAGTGCCCTTTTACTTTGGATGACGCGTTCTTCCCTGTTGCTCATAGGGGGAAGAGGTTCCTTGATTGTGTGTGGGTGAGGCTGCTGCCCATGGGGCCAAGAGACCACATGCAAGAGAGATCCTATTTGACGCGCTCTCTCTGTTGCCCATGGGGGGAGAGAAAAATCTTGAGGGTATGAGTGAGGCTGCTGTCTATGGGGCTAAGAGTCTGCATACCAGAGAGGACAATATCATGCCAGTTGTGAATGGGTGGATCCCCTGATTGGTCTATATGGTAGTATGGTATATTTGTGATAAATTACCGTATGTTAGATTTTATGGTTTTGGAAATTATATTGTTAGTGCTCACAGATTATGGTATATAGTTTCAAGGTATTTACTTTGAAAAATTTTGTGTTTCATTATTAAATCATTCTTGTCATATTATTATTATTGAAGATGTAACTTGCATTTCCCCCACCCCCATTAATTATTCTACTTACTGGGTTTTAGCTCATCCCAATATTTCACAGTTTTATAGATTAATTAGCTATATCATGGGAATGGAACTTGTCTTATTTGTAGTGATTGGAGTTTTATGCTGAATTAAGAGACTTACATTACTAATGGTTGGTGATTCGATCTAGTTGTTTATTAAGGGAGCTTGCAGTAGTTAATTTTATTAGAAGTTAGGCTCTTGAGGCTTGTTAGCCCAAGAGTTTTGTGGGGATTGCATATTTTAGAGAACTTTGGGACTTTCTGTTTAAATCATCAGAGTTTTTTAATATATTCGTGTATTATATGGAGGCACATGATTTTTAGTTATTGTTCGTAAATGTGTTATAGAGCTCTGACTTGTAATGTGGAGATTTTAGTATGGTTATATATTCTTATCTTATGAAAAAGAATGGAAAAGAAAGATCTCCTATAGTTTGATTTGCCAAAAAGGAAAAATCTACAGGTACCCTTAGGATGTATTTCTCATGCCTTGGACCCTTTTGGGTTCGGGGCATGACATAAACACCTACCGTGCTATCAAATGCACATATAGAGAGACATGCCATTATCATATATGAAAACTGAAAACCTATGACAAGATCATACATCTGCTGTATAATGTCAACAAAAAACCATCCAATTACTAGGTACTTGTTGCATATTTCGGTACCAAATTTTGATCTTCGGGTGAATTTTCTAGAATTAAACGATGATGACATTCTCATCCCGATTCCAAGAAATAAAATGAATGAACTTCTATTTGTGCAATTTATGCATCCCAATTCCTTTTCATCCTTGCTTCAAGTTCTCTAATTGCTACACAGTAATGACATACGAAGTGTGCATCCAAGGTAGCATTTACATTGCTTTTAATACATACAGATGGTTCTCTAATATTTTCTTTTTACCTCCAAAGCCTTTCTCAAAGCTGAGGAATGTCAAGTTTTCCTCAAACACACAGTAACTTCTACAATTCATACATACCAACTCTTCTTCATCATTGCTTTAGTTCTCTAATCGCTCCATAGTAAAGACGTCTGAATTGTGCATCCAAGTTAGCCTTTACAATGTTTTTAAGATGGTTCACTTAACTTCACTAATCCTCCCCCCTCTAATTTCCACCAAAGCCTTTCTCAAAGCTGGAAAATGTCAAGCTGTCCTCAGAACAGTAACTTCATGTTCAGAATCAGGTACAACTAACCAAAATGCAGGGATTGGCAGTATGCTAGCGAGAGTGAGAGGCAAAACTTGGATAGAATGGAGATAAAACACCTTTAGTTTTGTCATGGCAAAGTATTGACCAGTACACATGTGAGACCCTTCTCCAATTGGCATATAAGCCTGTTGAGTCTTGCAAGCTCCAACAATCCCCTGAACAAATCTTTCTAAATTGAATTTGTGAGCATCAGCCCCCCACAGATCACATTAGTGTTGTAATAAAGGGATAGAAATCTGCATGTTTATACCTTTTGAGATCTTAATGACTTTGAATGTTAGATCTTCCAAAGCCTCTCTTGTCACAAAACTATTGGTGCAAAGAGACAATATCTCTAGGATGACCATTATCAATTGCCATCAAATTTGTCTACCATGTATGCAATTTCGTCAATGTTGTGTACATCGTATCAAAATTTTTGAATCATTGATTTTAACTTGTCTCTGTAAAATCTGTTGGCTTTGCAAAGGCATCATAGGATACTATAGAAGCTATAAGGAAAATACTCAAAAAGAATATGAAAGAATGAAGACTAGGTTAAATAGAAAATGCAAACAAAATTCATTTGAAGACAAATGAAGAACAAGGCTGCTGCCTGCTACTTTTTACACGAGAACAGAGAACTTCACTTCCAACTCATACCTTCACAGTTCACACTACCTCACTACTCCCTTTTATGTTATTACCTAACGAGTGACACACGATTTGTCCCTATTCTTGTAACTGTTTCAGCTTACTATGTAATGAATTCTAGAATGGAGAAGATCCAAAGACAAACTGTTATGGAAGACCAGAGGCAGAGGCGCCTTTTGGTTTACCGATATCAACAATTTCATGTAATTGATGTGTTAAATTCTCTATTTGTCAAATCAAATGAAGATGAGATTGAATCCAGAAATGAAGCATTTCACAAAGAATATTCAATCATGTTACTACTTAATGGAATTCACTTTTCCTAGAAAATGTTAGATGATACCCTCAATGGGCATAAGAATTTTATGACAAAACTTAAAGGAAATCCCTCTATGGGACATTTGCTTCCAATCCCATAGATGTAGCAGTCTGTCCGCACTTTTTTAAAATGCTTATCTCAAAGAGTTCAAAAAGCAAAGATCAATTCAACAATAATCTTTCAACTTTGATGCATATTCCAAACAAAAGCATCACACCAGATATGTTAACCAAAATAGAAGCCAAAAAATCCAGATAAGCAAATCAGATTTTAAATAGTCCCGGTTCCCAAACTCATCAGGACCACAATCTCTTTGAATCCTACAAGTCTCTTAAAAATAAAGTTAACAGATTAAGTGCATTCAACAGTGTTCAGATAAATTTAAAAAAAAATTAAAAACAAGACCCTTGGAATAGATCCCTTCAACACCAGACAAGACCTTATGAAACAAACCCTTCCAACTTTTCTCGTTAGCATCTTCAACTTTCGTTTTGTCTGCAGCAACCATCATCAATTCATCAATATTTCCCCAGAAATATTGCATCAGTCTGAGGGAAAAAAAAATAAATAAATAAATACACATGTTATGAACCTCTTGAACATAGATTAATAAAAGAACTCGCAATTTCAGTTCCAATAAACAATGGGAAATTCAAATGATTATATATTGATTATACTTGAACGGCACTTGTTCTATAGGCTCATACCTCACTACGATTACATATTGATACAAAGAATATTTTTAATTATTTTATCAGTTTAATGCAGTTCCATTGAACTATTTCAACTGTTACAAAATATAACACATTATCATAAAGCAACCCAACCACTAAAAGGTGCTCTATACGACAAGAGTTACAACATAAATAGTCAACGATTACTTTTGATCAATCTCATAAACAGTGGCCAGACCAAAGTCTTCACTCTTAAGAACTTCGTAATAATCAATTAAAGATAAAACACTAGATATCTTGGTGCAAGGCACTAGGACTATGGCAGTGCTCACGGCATACCTTCACATGATGCAACATGATCCTGTCAAAGGTTACATTAAACTTACTTATCCCCCAAAAAAAAAATTACATTAAGCATGCTTAATGATGGTAAAATAAGCTCTCCTGCTTACTGGTATATACATCTGCACATTGATGAATGTGATAGACAAAACTAGATTCCTAACCCATTTGAAGACCGATAATCTAATTAATTGATGCCCTAATCCAACAGATACTTAATGATTTCATATATCCCAAAAACATTATTCTTATCAAACACCGAGGTTGAGACATTGTTGCTGTAAACAATATATAAATTATCTAAAATAAATAACAGAATGTAACAAGTAAGTGAATCAACCAATGGTTTCAAAGCTGAAAATTTCTCTACATAAGATGTCTAGGACACCCAATACATTACACCCAAAATTCAGCTCAGTATTATATGAAAAATCATGTATACATCTATACAAAGAGGTGGATGTCAAATAATTTATCAACCAAATAACTAAAAAAAAAAAAACTATATAACATTAAAAGAATATCATCCACGAATCAATATCGAAATATAATACTTGGTTTAGAATTATTATCCCCGCACAAGGCTGAAACCCAAATTCAGGCAGTGACACTTACTATGTGAGAAGAATTAAACAGGAACTTTATGCCTTTATACTTGGAATTCATAGGATTGGTGGAATCCGAGCCCCATTCTTAGTGGAAATCACTTGAAAATAAAACACAAGAATGAGAACTACCCTCTTGGGAATCCATTAAATAAATAAATAAATAAAAAACAAAACAAAACAAAACAAAAAACGCCACTATCTGCAACACCATGCAATCCTTTTCTACCCATAAATCCAAACAAAGTTATTTTGCTCATGTCTTTCTTTCTATCCAAACAAACACTGTGCAATCCATGAATCCTTTTCTACCTATAATTACCATCTGGCTTTGTTGAATAAAATCATTTACTTAGCCAAAAAAAAAAAAAACTTCTTTCCTTATAATTATAATTTCTTGAGTTTTCTTTCCTCCAGAAAAGTCAAAGGTTGGCTATCAATATGTTTATAAAATCAAAACTCAGCCTAACAGTGTAGTTTTCTTTCTTTTGAGAAAAAAAAGATTGTAATTCTCATTGATAAAACTTTGCTAAATCAGCACCACCTACTTCTACATTATAAAAAATTCTAGTACCAAACACTTTGCCACAACTCTCCTATGTGACTAGTTGAGAGTAATGGAAAAAAAAAATAATGAGCCTATATAAAAATGATAGGTAACTAATTATAGTCTGCCACATAACATAGTTGGGGCAAAGCGTGTGAAGTAGGTTGTGGCCCTAGAATTGTTATTACATTATATATTCATTTGCCAAACCAAACAATTGACACCTTCAAACTCAGCCTAATGGTGTAGTTGACTGGTATAAAACTTGTCTTATGGCTAAATATTTTACTCAAGAGTATGTCAACCATAATAAAGAGACATTTCCACTGTTGAACAAGTAATTTCCCCACTATAGTTAGCCTAGGGTTACTCTGCCAATGAATATCTTGTGTTACAGTTTTATGTGTATTATTCAATTCAGTTATGCTCTCCTTTTAAAATAACAACTAGCGACTTCTTTGGTTCACTGCTGGAAGCTAGCTAGCTTTTAAAAATTACAGAAGTTATTACAAATATTACAGAAAATTAGAATTTAATCGCAAAAAGATAACAGAGAACTATATTTTTCTTATAATCTTATTAACAGTTTTGTCTCAATCGACATCAGAGATCATTTTAAGGGATATGCCACTTCAATATTGGCACATTTGGTTCATTTTAAGATAAATTAGAGGAAAATCGTATATGAAATAAGGACTATTATTAACATACCAAATAATGAACAGAACGAAGATAGTGGTGCTGACACACATACATGGGATTTTTCATGGTAAAATTAGGGCTGTTAATATTCCAAAAAAAATTAGGGCTATTGATAAAATTATGTCTTCATCTAACCACATAAAACAACTCCCACAAAATGGCATTCCAAGGAACTCATGTTCTCAAACCAAATTCCTGCATTAGTTCAAGGATTGTTTCCCATCTGCTTTATCAAAGCAGTTACAATTATGGGCATTTTTTGTACAGACTTAAAACTGAAAATTTGGAGAGAGAATGGCTTACCAATAAAAAAGAGAGGTGTCCCTGTAGAGAGGGAAAATTCCCGACCTATCACAAGCTGACACGTCACACTACAAAGTCTACAAAATACAGCCAATCACAAAGCGCCACATATTGCTGCTAGGTTTTACTATTGCTGTTCAGAAGCTAACAGAAATTTGCCAAGTGTCATGTAAGAACCAATCATGCATCGGCTCGTGTAAGCGATGACCCAAGCAACCTCGCACGTGTAAGCGATGACACAAGCAGACCAGTCAGATTGTGACATGTGTCACCAGTCAGACTCTGCCACGTGTTGCTCATCCACCTCCAAACTCCTATAAATAGAAGCCTTCCTAAGGCATTTAAAGGGGAGATCAAAAAAAGGCTGAAGAAGAGGGCTGGAGAGGGCACCAAGCCATCTGAAGCACTCAGAAGTCCAGAAGCTCTGCTGGAATCAAGCCTTGAAGCCTCCAGCAACTTCAAGAACTTTAAACTCAAAATCGAAGAACATTCGAAGCAGAATCATCCAAACTATCTGTCTAGATCTCAAAGTTCATTGGAATCAAGCTCAAAAGCCTCCAGAAACCTTAACAAACCATAAATCAATGAAGCTCTACGGATTCAAGCCTCTAAAGCACCAAAGAACTTCCACTACAAACCTTCAAATACGAAGAACATTCAAAGAGGAATCATCCAAATCATATTCCTAGATCTCAAAACTCACTGGAATTAAGCTCAAAAGCCTCCAGAAACCTCAACAAATCACAAATCAGCGAAGCTCTATGGATTCAAGCCTCTAAAGCCCCGAAGAACTTCCACCACAAACCTTCGAAGACGAAGAACACACCAAGAACACGAAGAACACACGAAGAACACGAAGAACGTGAAGAACAAAGGATTTCTAGCAAGCTCATAGCCAGATATTCATTGTAATTCTGTTTCAACAATCTTCGATCCATCCCTCAACCATATTGAAGGATATTTTGTGTTCAAATCAAAATTACATTATTACAATTCCAATCAACAAGTCTTTCAAGGAGATCGAATCAGAGGATAACTCTTTTGTAATTAACAGAGAATTGTACCATACAATCATCAATACAAATTTACATTTGTGAAACTATTTCACTTGTTTGACTTTATTTCGAACCGAGAAATTTAGTCGTCCACAGTCCCCAAAGATGAAAAGCAGCAGACCGATAGATGTTAGTACTCTAGAACTCCCTTACCCTTGTCTTTATGAATGGTCGGATCAATAGGTTCAGATTGAGGGTCCTCACTGGAGCTACTTGATTTTTTGGGTCTTACCTCATGTTCATTAGAGAACAAGGCCATGCATTGCCTTATTGTTTCCTGAAACTCTACCTCATCGTGTTTGTAAAGAAGATGGAAGCCACGCTTTTGCACCAAGCCAGGGCTATCTGTCGCAACTGAAGCCAAGTCTCTAAATGAACCACGTGGAATATAGGACAGCCAAATAAACCCACCTTGCTGTAACAACTTGAGATCTTTTTCAGTTATGTGATGGACATGGAGAGGTTCCACACATTCAATATTGTTTTCCAAATGACAAATAAGATTGTAAGAAGTTTCTGAATTTTGAATGTCAAGGATGGCAGTTGGGTTTGCTTCAACTGCAATAGAAGCACATAGAACAAGTCCCATCCAAGTATTGTCATTGAACACATTCGGAGGTAAAGGGATTGTCACTGGCGGCTCATAACTCTGGTGGCTAAACCACTCCGGAATTTCACATAAAGGAAAACAAGAATTATAGACACGGCATTGATCAAAGTCCTGTAAATGAACATAAATAATTGTGTCTAATGAGTGAAAGTGAGAGGAAAAGGGTGATGGAATAGTATGATTGTAGCAAAGCAAATACTATTAGTTTATGAATTACCAGCAAGTCACTTTTGCCAAGTTTAGTCTTAGTTTCATTGGTCTTTGATTGAGCAATAAATCTTGGAACTAATTGAACTACAAAGTCACTAGTAGAAAAGATTTCTTTTTCATCAACACCACTTGGTTCATTTCTTTTCTTTTCATAATCCTCTGTATGTTTACGAACAATCTCCCGCTGCTCTAAAATCAAGTCGTTGCAGTGTCTTAGTTCTTGCTCGAATTGTACTTGATCATGCTCGTACAAAAGATGTAATGCACATTTCTGAACCATCACGCCTGGCCAATCACTTACAAATGATGCCTCAATGTGGTTGCAGCATTGCAACAAATTTTTAAATAACTCAACTGGTACGTAGGATATCCAAATGAATTCACCTAGATTAAGTAACCACGTGATTTCTTCTCTACTAGTGTAGCAAGAAATTGTCTTGTCATCCACATTAGCCATAATTGTTCGGCATTGACAATATAGGAAGTGGGGAATTCCGGAAACCAGATAATTCAAGATGCTATTTGGATCCCCGTGGCGTGAAAAAGAAGCATATAGAATGAGTCCCAAACAATTATTATCATTGTACAAATTTGACGGTAGGTCAATTGTCACTGAATGTACATGATTCTTATGACTGAACCACTCGTGAATTTTACTTGGAGGGAAACAAAAATTATACAAAGTGCATGGATTAAAGTCCTGCAAAATAGAAATACAGCTTGAAATTAGAGACACAGCATGTTTTGTACAAACTATATTTGCACCAGGGTATATATCTATTAAAATTTAATAGATATCTTTAAGTAATCCCTCTCCATTTTATTTTAAATGGAAATAGCCCAGCCTCGATGGAATAAAATAAGGTTTGTGTAAATGAAAGAAAACTTTTACTATATTTGCACAAGGGTATATATACTATATAGTATGGAAATTTTTACCAACGCGCCAGTTTTGTAAAATTGTTTCCAATAGTGTGAGTTCTCATAAGAATACTGGCTAGAAGTTCCACTTGTCTCCCCCTGAGAAATGGGCAAGCATGGACGGTCAAGGTCCTCATACAAGCCGTCACCGCCATTGAATTCATCACTACGATAAAACGGCAATCTTTCATATACTGCCTTCTTACAAGAGCGGCCACGGATGACATATAAATAGTCAACATATGAGATTACGCATTGTACCATGGTACGTGTAAACTTTTGCAAATTTTGCTCGTATAAAAGATCCACCGCACACCTCAGCGGCGACACATCTGGACTACCGCTTAGAAATGAGAATTCAACCCAAGTGCATCGCCTCCAATGGTGTGAAAGGATCACACGTGGTATGAATGAAACCCAAATAAATGCACGTTGATGTAATGAAATTAATACGTCATCTTCATGGATTCCATGGAAGAATAATGGATTCATACAACCCAAGTTGGTCTTCAAATGACAACTGAAGATATGAGCGAATTCGGGATTCAGGTTCTTACAAACCGCGGTAGGATGCTTGTGAAATGAGAAAACAGAACAAAATGCAAATCCCATCCAATCAGGATTTTCATACGAATTTGGAGGTAGCTCAATTCTCACTGAAAGTCGTGATTTTCATTTTAATCGGTATAAGATGTGCTTTTTTTACTTGAAATTTGATTTTAGAGTTTATGGGTTTTATGGGGTAATTTGTTGAAATTTAACTTAGAGCAAACTTAAAACCCAAATCTCATCCTTTCCTATAAAAATAAATAAATAAATAAAATCTATTTTCCCAAAATAGATTTCGAGATTTTTCAATCGTTCACTCAAGCGAATTCTACTGAGATTTCTTAATTGTTTCAGCAACATCATCCAATCGTTCGCTCTGCCACGCAAGCCACTGGAGTCATTGTCGGATCTTACGTTTCTCGATCTCAAGGTTTATTTCTCTTGATTTTTTTTCCCCAAAATGGATTTCGAGATACTAACTTTTCATGTAATTTTGAAAATTAGCTTTTAACCCTTGTCATTTTAGATTTATGTATCCACTCTATCTTCTGATGAGAGAAGTAGATAGATTTTCATAAAGTTGTACTAGATTATTTGAGTTCTTCCAGTCTTTTTATTTGTTGGGTGTATATTGCTGTTGATCTAATGAATTTCGAGTTCTGTGAAGCATATATTAGTATGGAATAAAAGACAAACTATGGATGGTAAAATCTTACTTTTTGGACAAAGATAGACTAAACATTGGCCTGAATTAGTGTTCTTTGAAACAATAAATCCATTCACACGTATATATGTCACACCCATAGTGTAGGAATTTTAATATCAGTCAAAAGATCTGTTGGTTAGTGCAGGAAATTTTTAATATCAATCATAGTGTAGGAATTTTTTAGCATGGGCTCATGACAGTTGGCCACAATTGGCCTCAGGTTTATTGATTAATTGGAGCTGTTGGTTAGGATCCATTGAAAAGCCCTTTACAAACTTGTTGAAAAGTTGTACTAGCATTTTTAGCATGTGCAATGATCTTTCTATAAATTATAAAATCATATTTAGAGCATCACCATCAGGTGTCAAATATTTGGCATTTGGCACACCAAACATAAAAAATCCTCCCTTATGAGGTGTGTCAAATGTCAAAACATTTGGCACATATGAACAGTGACGTTTCAAAGATGGCACGGTACGGATAGAAATGGTATATGAAAATATTAATTTTTTAATAATTTTCTCTCTCCTCACTATCATTTTATCTCCTTTTTTTATGTATGCCTCACTTTCTCTCAGCCCTTCTCTCTCCCCTCTCTCTCTCTATCTCAGCCTCTCTCACAATCCACCACAGTGATCTCTCCACCAGTTGCCTTGCCTCCGTTGCTCACCAGCAGCTCGCCAGCAACTCACCTCCTCCACTCGCCAAGCAGCTCGCCTCTCCTTCGACGCCAACGCCACTCGCCAAGTAGCTTGCTTCACCTTCGCCGTTGCCACTCCAAGCAACCTGCCTCCGCTGAAATCTGCCCGATCTCACTAAGATCCGATTCCCCATATTTGTTTGGATTGCTTATGGTTGATTTTGGGGATTGGATTTGGTTTGAGAAATTGGATTGGAGGATAACAATGATTTGGGATTGGATTGTTTGATTTGGGATGGATTTTGAGGTTTGTGAATGTGGTGGGTTGTTGTGGAATTTTTTTTTTTTTTTTTAAGGTGGCATTAGTGGATAGGGTTTGTGCTGGTGGTGGCTGTCTGTGTTGTTGCAGCGGTTGTTGGTGGCCGTTGTTGCTAGTGTTGTTGTTGTTGATGATTTGGAGGAGATAATATATTATTTTAATGTGTAGTAAATATTATTTTAATGTATAAAATCAAATGATAAAACATCTGATGAATGAGATATTGTAAAACAATATGGTAAAATAATAAAGTAAGCTTTTGGTGTGTTAAAATGACATTTTTTATGAAACAACTGATGGTGATGCTCTTATTGTGGGTAAAGAAAATGCAATAGAGTTATATGTTGAAGACATTATTTGTTATTTTCCCACTCAGCAATATGTGGCTCATTCTTTTTTCATTTTTTTGGTAATTCAGGTATTTTTACAAAAAACATACAAAGAGTCTAAAGATTCATGTCAGGACATTACACCCTTTGCTACAACTCACCAGCCAATCTAATGAATAAGATTCAAATGAGACAATACCAAACAAGGGAGAGACTATAAGCAAAGACAAGCATGATCACTACTTAGATTAAGACAATTATATACCAATAATGAAATTTACAAAACTCATTTCATGAAACCCCCAAAATACAACAAAAATACAATAAACCCACTAAATTTCCTCTAAAATAGAGCAATTCAAAAGTGACCCAACTGAAAAATCTTACAAATCATGTTAAATAAACCATAAGTCTTGGATATTATCAAACTCTAATGTCACCATCCTTATCTCCATCTTTGTGCACACACAATGAACCACCAAGTCACCAACTCATTACCACAGAAAATCCTTCAAACCCATAGAAAACCCATACCCTCAAACCCCAATTAAACCATACACATCATATGTTGTTGTTGTTGTTGTGGAGAGTGGGATAGTAGAAAGGCCGAAGACAATGGCAGGAAATTTTGCGGCTTGTGGTGGCATATGGCGGCCTATGGTGGCATATTGTAGCATGGGTAGTGAGGTGCGAGGTGTACTTCTTCTTTGTTCTTGAAGACTTGAACGATAGAAAGAAGAGGTTTGAGATTTTGATTTGTTTTGATTTCTGAAATAGGATTGTGTGTAGAAGGATGTATTTAATTTTTTAGTTAAAGGCTGATGTAGCATTATATTATTGGTGGCATGATTCAAGGGGTTTATGCCACATTCGGACAGAATTTAAATTCTTCTTATATATACTACCTTACATGATCTTATGTTAGTATCTTAATATTCTATCCTAATTGATTTTTAACTTCCCTTTTATACTCTTGAAATTTTTCAAATTTTTCATATATTTTACGCTTTAAATATGTGTCCATATCGTGAATGTAACAAAATATTTCATTTCTCTATGAGTCTTGATATGTAATGAACCACATACATTAGTACATGTCGTTGTCGGGAATTAGGAGTTCACACGCCTTAATTCAAACCTAGATCCTTATCTCCCTCATCACTAGCATCGCTTGTACTCAGCTCAGCATGATCCTCAAGTGAGACATTGGAAATTAACTCCCCAGCCTCGTTTTCTTCAATGGTTGCAATTTCTTTGAACTTTTAGATTTATCTTTGTTTATATGGTGCAACTAAAGAGAGGGGGGGGGGGGGGGGGGATTAAACAAAAAGAAAACACGTGTGGTACAAAAGCATAAGGGTAAAGGGAACAAGTATAGAGCACTCTTATTGGCATAGTTTCGCTTTTTCTTTTTCTTTTCATAAGTCACAAAAATAGCCAGTAGAGTACTTTATTTATTTTTTATTTTGGTGATTGGTGAGTTTTATACCCACGACCTTACCCTTCATTCCATTATTATCTGAAGAGGAAGTGCCAATTGAGTTATAGGCTATATAGCTCCTTGGAAGTAACAAGTAGGTTTTGAACCCATAACCACATCATCTACCCATTCTTATTTAAAAAGAAAATATGAATTGAGATAGAACTCATTGGCATAGTTGAACCTTGCAATAAGTAAAGTACCACGGCACGGGACAGGATCTAATCCAAAACTATGCACATAAAAACAAGTTCAACTTGGTAAGAGCTAGAAGTATATGTAAATAAAGCAAAAACTAGGAAAGGTGACACAATTAGAGATACATGTAAACACAAAATAAAATGCAAAGAAAGATGATATATATTATATAAATGCAAAAACCATACCATTATGGAATTCACTACGCAAAATAACATTCAAAGTAAACAGATGATGTGTCATGTGTCATCCTGAACCTGTAAGCAAATTTGGCCTACCAAGCAAAAGGATTGCAGATTACAACTTGTATCTCATCTCTTGTCCAATAAAACAAACAAGAAAGGAGTACAGTCATCTTAGTCTCACTATTAGTATAAAATGAACTAATCTGATCAATGGAGGCTCCAATTCCCCAGTAGTCTAGAAAGCTGATTATTTTCCTACTCTCTAAATATTGCATGATTAAGTATTTTCTGAATGCCTACATTAATTAGCTCAACTAAGAGTCAGTTAACAAAAACGGTTTCAAAGTTCTGAAGTTAATTTTCCTAACCCTTACAAAAAATAAGTTTCTTTTCCACTCTTCTTTTTATGGAAGGGGTCCAAGAAAGACCAACACATAATTAACACAACTGCCAATAATAATCTAGAAATTTTATAATGAAAGAGACATTGTCCTGTTTAAGCTGAGTATCACAGCAATTACAGTCTCTTGGAATATGTCATTATGTATGATCAAAATTTAGAAGCTACAACATGATTACCTATTTCTCAGTATAACATTGATGACAAAAGGATTCCATGAATAACAAAAAGTAGATCCATATCATTAAGAATGTTGATTTTTAACTGTTTACTTTGAGATGAAGATTATTTCATTACCTATATATACTATACAAGTATGAAAGAATGAAAGAACTGAACGGATTAAAAGTGCATTTGAGCTAGAGTCTTATAAAAAAAATATCAAATAGCTGAAAAGCATTGCTTTAGAAAGCTTACTGCACGTAGCAGAGTCCTCCAGTCTCTTTCTCAAACATTCTTAATGGCCTACAACAAAATCACCAAATCCATTAACTTTTAACACGCAAAACCAAGCCTTATCTGCACTATTCATACAAATTATTTGACATAGTGGAGAGGAAAAAAATAAAATAAAATAACCACCTCGTCAAGCAATTTTTGCTTGGCCTCTACTTCTGAAGAATCGCTACAAGAATAAACACCATATAAACAAAATTTCATACACCCGAAAAATAAATAATGAATATATAAATACATATCAAAGCAATAAATTTATCAAACAAAACCTTCCCACCATACGACCCACACAGCAACGGCATTTTGCGCAGACACTCTGCTCCTTAGCACAACCTACATCCACATCAACCCAATGCCTAAATTCTAGATTAACCAAAACCCAGTAGCAAAAAAATAAAATAAAATAAAAAATTTGCCCAAAATTTAATTCAATAACTTACAATTATTCATTTCAGTCTGATTAGTTTTACTTTTATTCAATGTGTTCATTTGGTTAGGTGTTTTGGGAGCTTAAAAGAGTGTTTTTAAAATCTAAAACTCTGTTTTGCAACCACAACTCCTCATAGTTTTTTTACAAACGCACCCGTAATCTTTTACTAGAAGTTAGAACAGAAATGAATAAATCAAAACTCAAAAGTTATAAGACACTTGAATCTTGGGCAAAATCAGAGAGTGCAATTTTTAATTTAGCAAAACATATATTAAAAAAAAGTACATTGATTCAACAATCCAGAGCTACAAATGGGCTATTTAGTTGGTAAATTCCAACACAAATTTGGCAACTTGTAAACAAGTTACTATTTTTTCTGTGAAAGAAACACAAACCACGACAGAGATTATGGTATGCCTGAAGATCAGCGCGTTTTGTCAAAATTTGGCAAAGGACTTGTACACGAACTATGAAGACAAGAAGAAAAAGAAAAAGGGAAAGGAAATACCATTTGGCAGGGGACGTGTACTTTCCGTAACGGCGCTTCCATTCGATCTGCTCTTTACAAAGTAGACACACACCTGAAATCTCGGAATACGGCCTAAACTTTCAGCCAACTTCCTGTCGTAAATATGAATTAGTTTTCCTTAGTAAAATGTTTTCAACAGAAAGAGAAATCGACTGTTTGTTGTAGACGTTGGGTATCTAGGCGAATTTGTTTTGGTGCTTTGGGGGCCCTGCCTGCTGCTCATTTTTTTCTGAAAGAGCTTCTGCTCTGGTCTTCTGGGTTTTGGTTTTAGAGTACGTAAAACGACGGGACGTTTAGTCATTTACTATGGCTGCCAGGTTTTTTTTTTATTTTTTTTTTAACCAACTTTTTTTCTTTGTAACAAAAAAAAAAAATTATAATTATTTTACATCTTACGTGACAAATACGTATCATGAAAAACTAAAATATTTTCTATTTTCTCACTTTTAGTTTTATGTATCTTCTCAACATTTTTTATCTTTTCACTTTTTTATATTCTCAACTAAATAAATTCTATTTTTTTTAATAATAATAGATCGATAATTACAATGAGATAAATTTTGAATTCTAACAAGTTAAAAATACTATAAAAAAATTACCAATTAATTTATAAAACTATGAGAAATAGTGTAGCAAATTATTGATATGTTGGCAACAACACCACTTCGTAACTACAAAACTATTTCTTAACCAAAATTCAAAAACCAAAAAAGGGCCTCTCCTTACAGTTTTTTTTTTTTTTTTCTCAGTAAAAATGAGAATACAGAATGTCATTCGGTGCAATAGTCAATAGTTATGTAATACCACTTTTAAGTTTTAAGATAAAAACTTGAAAGTTCACTTTGAATCAAAAACTTTATTAAATTTTAAATTTTTAACTTTTTACTTCTTCTTTTTTACCTTAAACCTTTACTTTTCACACTAAAATGGTAATTGCATAATGCCAACTATTGAACCATCCAAATCCCAAAATGCTTAGGGGCCCAAACCATTTCTACTTGGGCAAAAGACTCATTTGGATATAGCAGGGATGGGAATGAGACACAACGCAGCCCAAGAAGTCACATTATGGGCCAAAAAAATTATCTTGCCAAGGGACAAAACCTGAAACCCATACAAAACAAGAAGAGTCCAGCAAAGATCTAGCTTTTAAAGTAACATGGATGCTTCTTTTGCCACCAACATAATAGAGTGTGCTTCATCCCTGTTTGCCAATCCTCTAACATGAGAGCTGGTCTAATAATGGCAAATGGGCATTTGAAAATGAGATGCTCTAGGGTCTTTAGCTTTATCTTGCATCGTGGACGGATGTCATCATCTACTCAAAACCTGGAAGAAGAGAAGGTATCTCATGTGCCAGGTGCATACAAAACTTTTATCCCGGTAGACAGGATGGCTTTAGAAGAGAGAGTTGCTAGTATTACAAGATTAAACCATGACTCCTATTTCTAAGATTCAAGCATCCCAATTACTGTTCATTATTGCTTCAAATATTTAAGATCAGTAAAAAACAATGTAACCAAAGGAACTATAACAATTTCTCCAATTCCTACATACTATATAGTAATGACACGAGATGTGTGCATCAAATGTGCCCTTACATCAAGATAATACAAATAGTCTACATCTCTCTCATCTTTTTATCTTTTTATTACCACCAAAGGCTTTCTCAAAGCTAGGAAATGTCAAGCAGTCCTCACACGGAGAGTAACTCCATGTTCAGGTAAAATAACCAACCTTAATGCAGGGGAGTGTTGGTATGCTGGCAATAGTGAGAAGCAAAACTTGGATAGAATGAGAGATAAAATCACCTTCAGTTCTGTCATGGCAAAGTGTTGGCCAGCAACAGACACGAGACCCTACTCCAAATGGCATATAAGCCTATGGAGTATTGCAAGCCCCAACAATTCCATGAGCAAATCTTTCCGGATTGAATTTGTGTGCATCAGGTCCCCACAAATCATAGTGCTGTTGCAATATTAGGATTGGAATCCGCATGCTTATGCCTTTTGAGATCATAATGTCTTTGAATGTTATGTCTTCCAGGGCCGTTTTGACCACAAAAGCCGCAGGTGGGAAAAGATGCAATGTCTTTTGGATCACCATTGTCAACTGCGATCAAATACAAGGTTAGCGAACCTATGTTAATGTATGGGTGTGTCAACTCTCATGAATGAAATTTCATCAGTGTCGAGTACATGGTTTAAAATTTGTGAAGCATTGCTGTTAACATCTCCTTGTAATATTTGGTAATTGATGTGTTAAGTTCATTATATGTGAAATTAAATGAAAAAATGTTTTGAACCTCAATGGCATTATTACAGGAAGAATATTCAATCATGTTACTAACCGGCCACTAGAAGTCACTTTTCAATTGATACCTCAATGGGGCATGAAAATTCATTCTTGAAGGTTTTTTTTAGGCACCACCTTAAATTCTAAGGAAATCTTGCATTTATATCAACAGAAGCATCATATATAATGCTTCTACAACAATTTTTTTTTTTTTTTTCTCTTGTTTGCTAGGATATACTAAATTGTCATGCATCTATATGTAGTGGGAGTTTTTTTCATATATGATAATTTGATAAAATCCAATAGAGACATGGCAGTATAAAATTCTACAACCACCACCACCAAGCCTAAATCCCAGCCAAGCCATAGTCTGAAGGGAATTGTTAAATGGGAAGTTATAAATAATGGTATGCCAATTTATATAAAGCTTAATATGTTGAAGCACAGAAATAAGTTCTACACTTACTCTTTGTTAATATTCCTGAAATCCACATATTAGGTGATGAAATAATTATCATTTGTGAGTCAAGGATTTTATTCTTGATGTTTGTATTCCCATAATTTTAAGTAGAGTAGACTTCTTCTTTTTTTTTCTTTTTTCTTTTTTAATGTAAATACACTAGACTTACTGTAACCCCATTGATATTTTGAATTGATAAAGGATACCAGACTTGGTTCTGTTCTTTTTCCAATCCCGTGGAGGGTTTTCTACATAAATTTTTGGTGTTGTATTCTTGCGATTTATGTTGGTTATTGTGCTTGACTAGTTTCTTTAAAAGTGTCCATTTAATATGCACACACAAAAAAAAAAAAAAAAAAAGAAGTTCTCGTGTTTTGTTTAAGACTTTATGTAATGCAAGAAAAGTAACCAGATAGTTCAGTTTATCCTTGATTTTAGTAGTACTTGAAAATGAGTGTGGTAATACCCCCCCTCCACCCCAACACACAAAAAAACACTTTCATAAAATGGGAAGTATTGTGAAAGTACAGCCTCCAACCATATTGGTGGCTCCTCTCACCATTTAGAGTAGGAGGTATTTGATTTGATTTTAATTGAGTTAGGTGGAGTTGGCTTGGTTGTTTTTTTTCCAGATTTATTCCTTTTGTGTTGATAACAATGATAAACTTGTAGTTTTCATGTTTATTTCTTGGTTTTACCAAGTCTAGAGCTTATCAGTAACACTGTCATGAGAAAGTATAAGGAGAGCTTTCAATAACAATGATAAACTTCTTGCTTAAGGAGAGCTTTCAATAACATCGAGATCAATTTCTTTATTCAAGTTGTGGCCTAGTGCTTTTTTCAGTATATGATTGTGATTTCACTCATAGGTGAATATGAATGAAGGAAATGTTTTCTCTTGCTCAGACACCTACCGTGCTATCAAATGCACATGTAGAGAGACATGCCATTATCATATATGAAAACTGAAAACCTATGACAAGATCATACGTCTGCTGTATAATGTCAATGAAAAACCATCCAATTACTAGGTACTTGTTGCATATTTCGGTACCAAATTTTAATCTTCAGTTCAATTCCGAGAGCTGCATAGTGTTTTAGAATTAAACGATGATTACATTCTCATCCTGATTCCAAGAGATAAATGAATGAACTTTTATTTCTGCAATTTATGCATCCCAATTCCTTTTCATCCTTGCTTCAAGTTCTCTAATTGCTACATAGTAATGACATACGAAGTGTGCATCCAAGGTAGCATTTACATTGCTTTTAATACATACAGATGGTTCTCTAATATTTTCTTTTTACCTCCAAAGCCTTTCTCAAAGCTGAGAAATGTCAAGTTGTCCTCAAACACAGAGTAACTTCTGCAATTCATGCATCCCAACTCCTCTTCATCATTGCTTTAGTTCTCTGATTGCTCCATAGTAAAGACGTGTGAATTGTGCATCCAAGTTGGCCTTTACAATTTTTTTAAGATGGTTCACTAACTTTACTAATCCTCCCCACGCTAATTTCCACCAAAGCCTTTCTCAAAGCTGGAAAATGTCAAGCTGTCCTCAGAACAGTAACTCCATGTTCAAAATCAGGTACAACAAAATCAGGGACTGGCGGTATGCTAGCAAGAATGAGAGGCAAAACTTGGATAGAATGGAGATAAAACGCCTTTGGTTCCATCATAGCAAAGTATTGACCAATACACATGACAGAACCTTCTCCAAATGGCATATAAGCCTGTTGAGTCTTGCAAGCTCCAACAATCCCATGAACAAATCTTTCTAAATTGAACTTGTGAGCATCAGGACCACACAGATCACATTAGTGTTGTAATGTGACTTTGAATGTTAGATCTTCCAAAGCCTCTCTTGTCACAAAACTATAGGTGCAAAGAGGCAATATCTGTAGGATGACCATTGTCAATTGCCATCAAATATGTCTACCACGTATGCAATGTCGTCAATGTTGAGTACATCGTATCAAAATTTGTGAATCATTGATGTTAGCTTGTCTCTGTAAAATCTGTTGGCTTTGCAAAGGCAACATAGGATACTAGAAAAGCTATGAGGAAAACACTTTCAAAGAAGATGAGAGAATGAAGACTAAATTAAATGCAAACAACTTTCATTTGAAGAAAAATGAAGAGCAAGGTTGCTGCCTGCTACCTTTTACACGAGAATAGAGAATTATCACGTCCAACTCATACCTTCACACTACCTCGCTACTCCCTTTATATTATTACCTAACGAGTGACACACAATTTGTCCCTATTCTTGTAACTGTTTCAGTTTGCTACGTAGAGAATTCTAGAACATGGAAGATCTAAAGACAAACTGTTATGGAAGACCAGAGGCAGAGGCACCTTTTGGTTTACCGATATCAACAATTTCATGTAATGATGTGTTAAATTCTCTATTTGTGAAATCAAATGAAGATAAGATTGAATCCTGATATGAAGTATTTCACAAAGAATATTCAATCATGTTACTAGGAGTCACTTTTCCTAGAAGATGTTAGATGATACCCTCAATGGGCATAAGAATTTTCTGGCAAAGACTTAAATTCATAAGGAAATCCCTCTATGGGACATTTGCTTCCAATCCCATAGATGTAGCAGCCTGTCCGCCCTTTTTAAAAATGCTTATCTCAAAGAGTTCACAAAGCAAAGATCAATTCAACAATAATCTTTCAACTTTGATGCATATTCCAAACAAAAGCATCACACCAGATATGTTTACCAAAATAGAAGCAAAAAAATCCAGATAAGCAAATCAGATTTTAAATAGTCCCAGTTCCCAAACTCATCAGGACCACAATCTCTTCTAATTCTACAAGTCTCTTAAAAATAAAGTTAACAGATTAAGTGCATTCATCAGTGATCAGATAAATAAAAATAAATAAATTTAAAAAAAGACCCTTGGAATAGATCCCTTCAACACCAGACAAGACCTTATGAAACAAACCCTTCAACTTTTCTCGTAAGCATCTTCAACATTCCTTTTGTCTGCAGCAACCATCATCAATTCATCAATATTTCCCCAACAATATTTCATCAATCTGAGGACACAAAAACATATACACATGTTATGAACCTCTTGAAAATAGAATAATAAAAGAACTCGCAATTTCAGTTCCAATAAACAATGGGAAATTCAAATGATTATATATTGATTATACTTGAACAGGACTTGTTCTATAGGCTCATGCCTCACCACGATTACATATTGATACAAAGAATATTTTTAATTATTGTATCAGTTTAATGCAGTTCCATTGAACTATTTTTCAACCGTCACAAAATATAACACATTGATATCAAGCAACCCAACCACTAAAAGGTGCTCTATACGACAAGAGTTACAACATAAATAGTCAACGATTACTTTTGATCAAGCTCATAAACAGTGGCCAGACCAAAGTCTCCAATCTTAAGAACTTCGTTACAATCAATTAAAGATAAAACACAAGATATCTTGGTGCAAGACACTAGGACTATGGCAGTGCTCACGGCATACCTTCACATGATGCAACATGATCCAGTCAAAGGTTACATTAAGCTTACTTATCCCCCAAAAAAATAATTTCATTAAGTCATGCTTAATGATGGTAAAATAAGCTCTCCTGCTTACTGGTATATACATCTGCATATTGATTAATGTGATAGGCAAAACTAGATTCCTAACCCATTTCAACACCAATAATCTAATTCATTGATGCCCTAATCCAACAGATACTTAATGATTTCATATATCCCAAAAACATTATTCTTATCAAACACCGAGGTTGAGACATTGTTGCTGTAGACAATATATAAATTATCTAAAATCAATAACAGAATGTAACAAGTAAGTGAATCAGCCTATGGTTTCAAAGCTGAAAATTTCTCTGCACAAAGTGTCTACGACACCCAATTCATTACACCCAAAATTCAGCTCAGTATTATATGAAAAATCATGTGTAGTCATCAAGGGCTTTCCTCCATAGATATATGTCATCAGGCCAAACCATATAAATTGTCTCTCTTTCTCTTGCTTCCGCTTTGACTCTCTACATTATTTTATTTTCTTCTTTCTATTTTCACATGTTATCAAAGCTATATCTAATCTTTTTTAACAATTTGATCTTTGGTTGCATTGGAACTAATAACATGAATATAGACATAAGAATTGTAAGCCTCAAGAATACACTATAATAAGAATAATTCACTCCAAGATAAAAAGGATATAGACATTAATATGAATTCAACAAAAATTTCATGCTTAAAATTAACAAATTACTGAACACTGTATGTGTTTAAGGGATGAGAAGCTCCATCAGAAGATGTCAAAACAAATTGAGTTGAAAGCCCACTGGAAATTTTTATCTGCAACAACAATGACAAAGGAAATAATTACAATATCTTCTAATCAATAAAGAAAACCTTCTCAAACAATTTCAGAACATTTTGAAATAATAGATGCAAGTTCATTAAAGCATAGCATTCAAAAATGTCATGCATAGGCCAAGTCACTTAAGAATTTACACAGCCTCATCACATTTTTTAGTAATTGAAAAACAAAGTGCAAATTCTTGAAGATTTTATGAGAAACTAGATTACAATACTATTATTTTAAGGATCTTGCAAGCGAAAACAAAGGAATTTTGATAAGGCAGTTATCTACTATAAGAAATTTTGAACTTTCAAGACACCTCTAAACAATTGATTTATCAAAACAGACCCTATAATAATCGTTGACTTTAAAACTCTTCTATTAAAATCATACGAAACAATTGAATATAAAATGAATTAAAAAAGATATACTACCATACTCAGTGTATGCTCAAACAATTTCTTTGCTACCATGAAATAAAATTGTGTTGATGAAAATTACAAATGAAAGTTACCAAACAAGAAATAGAATTAAGATAAAATACAGGCATGCTTCTCAAAGTAAAGAACATACTGATAGATCCTTCGAAAATTTCTCTTGAATTCCCACAGCTTCTGAGCTATTGATCTTAATTTGGTAGCTTGACCATTTCAAAAACAAAGTAGCAGGCTCCCAATTCTCAGAAGAATCCATCTGTAAAATACGATTTGGAAAGTGTCACATTATATTTAAAGCTACAAGGAGACCGCAACATAATTTTAAGACTTTAATAACATCGCACCAAAGTTAGTGACCGACATTCAGAAAGTTAGAGGTTCATATCACTTCTATTCTGTTTGCATTCTCTTTCCTGGCAGGGGCTGGAACCTCATGCCTTCTTCCTCTTTTTCTTCTTTCTTTTTTCCATTTTTATTTTGGATAAGTAGGGACCTCATGCCTAGTGAAAAGAAAGGCATTAAAACTTGCTAGAAAGAATGTAAGAGGTGTTTGGCACCGAAATCTATTGGAAACTCTCTCTTCAGCCATTCTTTGTTCATTGGAAAATAATTCATTAGAAAAAATTATTGTTCCCTCAATATATATACTAGTAGGATATCTGGTCCCCCCTACCCAAAACAAAAAAAATAAATAAATAAAAAAATAGGTTGTATGGAAATCATGATTTTTCCTCAAGCAATCTGTGTGTGGGTGCGCACATACATGAGAGAGAGAGAGAGAGAGAGAAGATTTTTTACCCGACTAAATATGAAAATTTAGGAAAATAACAACTTTTAACCAAGCCTTGTTGGTTAAGTGGTTATGGAGGTTTAAAGAGGAGTGCGATCACATTTGAGAATGTGTTATTGCTGCTGAATATGGGGAAGCAGAGGGTGGCTGGACTACTTCGGTTGTTCATAGCCCACATGGATGTAACCAGTGGAAAGGAATAAGAGGGGGACAAAAGTAATCTACTTTTTTCCTAAAAAGTAGGGGATGGTGAGAGGATTAGATTTTCCTTAAAGAAGATGTGCTTAGACTAGTTTTCGATTGCTGAAATCAAGATATTTCTGTGCTGTCCTAGCTATGCACCAGAAGTGAGGATGGGCTCCATTATTGGAATTTAAGAAATACTTGCAATTTTCATGATTGGGAGTTGAGTTGGATGAATTCCCTCTTGGATTCATTATATTCTTATCTGCCTTTTTCTAAAGGAGCTGATTGTATGAAGTGGAGCCTCAATAGCAATGGCCAAGTTCAGTGTTCGTGAGAATTATGCATTTTGAGAGATGCTAATAGAAGTAATTTCCCTTGGAAGTGTGTTCAGAACAGTAGAGTGCCCAAGATTGTAGCTTTCTTTGTGTGGACAGCTACGTTGAATAAGATTTTTTACAATCAATAATCTTATCAAGAACAATCTTATCGAGAGATACATGGCTCTGGTAAACTGCAGATGTATAAGGACAATAAAGAATCTATGGATCATCTTTTGCTTCATCAATTGCTCATGATTTGTGGTCGTTTGAGTTTTCTGCTTTTGGGTGCAACATGTGATGCCAAATAGGGTGATACGTCTCTTATCTTGCTGGAAAAGGATGTATTGACTTCCTGTCAGCCCATTGTATTACTTGGGTAATTTGGAAGGAGCAGAACTGTCATACTTTTGAAGACATGGAGAAATCCATAATTCAACTTATGGATGCTTTTTTGTGTTTTTTACTTAAATGTTGTACGATGATTGGGGGGTTTCTTGTAATTCTTTAGTTGAGTTTAGTTTATGGATTATTTAGATATTCGGCTGTAATCTTTCGGAAGCAAATTATTTAGAGCTTATCTTTATTAATAATTTTTTATTATTACAGGAAAAAAAAACCGAAAAAAGGCCATTAAGCTAAATTTATTTCCCTTTTTTCAAACTTCACAATGCTAACTCATACATCCTCTAAAGGTATCATAACTAAAAGGAAAACTTCAATGACACAGAACTATTAAATCAGAAGCAGACCTACCAGAAATAGAACACTAAACATGGCTTGTCCTTGAGCAATATTTTCATCAATCTCCTTTTGCATTTCAGGGTCTAAAAAGTAGCTCATCAGAGAAATGCAAATAATATAACACTGGGGGAAGGGGGTGGGGGTAATGCATACAAAGAAGAAATATAAACATCTAAAAATCATTCATGCACACTGCTATATAGCTGAGAATTAATATGGAATAACTTTTATAAAACTGTACCCTATAACACCTCCTATATATCATATCCTTCTTCATTAATTCTAACCCAATTAGTTGGATCTATATTGACTTGAGTTGAATTTCAGTGACTAGCACCCTTTTTGTCCAACGAAGGCTAGAAAAACTTAAGCCTTCCAGTTACTTGATGCAACTTTCTCAGCTTCTCTCTATATTAAATGCAGTAAAACATTGGTAATAAACCACAGTTATCACAATCATTGTTTTAAGTACAAAACTACAATTATTAAATAAAATTATAAGAAGCTTTGATACTATGCAGGAGCATCATATATTCAACCAAACTTTTGACTCGGTAATTCAATAAAACGGCAGATAATATATAGTAATTTATTAACTTTCACAACAACATTAACTAAGATAAAATACTGAGTGGCAAAAATTATAGGCCTTTCCAAAATGTAAGGATATACAAAACACAATTGCCATTTCGAACACTACTGCAGTCTGTCTCCATCATGGAAGGTCAAGGAACATGTTTGACGCACAACCATGACATTTTGACCATTAAAATGACCTCTAACCTAGGAAGCATGGGTGCAGATTCAGATTCGGGTATGGTGCGGCGACATGGCAATTTTTGAAAACATAGGATACGGGTGCGGCGGGATACGTTTATTAATTAATTATTAAATATATTTTTATTTTTATTTTCTATATATTGCTAAGTATTTTTTTTTTTCATATAATGGTAAACATACACCAATTTAAGAGTAATAATAGATAATAAAGAGAATTGAGATGATTTTAGGGTTTTCCCTTTAAAGTCTGCTGACAAAACAGGGTGTTTTGATCTAATTTTTAAGTTTTTTTTTTAACAAGAATTTCAGCCCATATCAGACCGATTTGGGTCCTGTTTTAGACCGTTTCGGACCGAATCAGACTGAATTGGGCTGTATTGGACCAAATCGGGAAAAAAAAATTTCCCTCCACAGACGCGCGTGCAGCCACGTCCACGACCGCATGACGCGTCCGTGCGAATCCAACTCGGGTATGCCGGCCAAATCAGCGCAACCGTGCTTCCCAGCCTCTTAACACTACAAAAAGGATAAAGTAAAACTAGAAGAAAATTTTTATTCTTGATCAAACTCATAAGAGAAAGAGATTGTAAATTTAAATCATGTCAATAACATAACAAGAAAAGAATAAACTTCAATTTCCAAACTTTCAGCATGTGGTAACAAGACTATAATCTCATTCCTAATTAGAAACTTGCCCAATGCTTGACAAATATTATGAAGAGATCTATTACACATGAATATGCGAAAATTGGTGAGTCACATTAATTATCAAAAACTCTTAGTTAAATGACAATTCAGTACAGGACACTTACCACATTTTATTTTGTTCTGATCATTAGCAAAACGCTTCACAAGTTCCCCCTGGTGACGGTAAATAATTTAGCAAAAATAATCAGGAAGACAAAATTGTTGCACACAACTTATATAAAAGCTCTCATTAGTAAAGACATGCTTTTAGCCACAGCAAGTTACAAGAAAGACATTAACTTCACGAATTTTAAATATATAATTTCATTTGTTACAAACCAGAACATAACTTACAAGGGATCTAATGACACTGCCAAAAATAAAGAAATACGCGCTAGTTTTTCTCTCCCGGGGAGCATCATGCCAAATGTGCAATCAAAGAAGGCAGCACTAAAAGAATGACTACTTTCGGCAAATCTTTGGATCCTCAAAATTTTGCAAATTTTATGAGTTAAAACTAGCTACATTATATAGCACTCACAGGGAAGTGGAGAATCCTATTACTTGAGAGAGATAGCGATCAGGTCTTAACACCATGCAAGGATTTTCAGCAGGACATAAACCATTCTACACATAAAACGTACATACGATCTATGAATGTAAAAATTACATAGAAAACCTGATGGCCTATGTCATCCATTGGTATGCACTCAACAGCAATCAGTTTATCAACATCATCAGCTGTAACAATATATTCTGGATTTGTGGCTCCTGAATCAAAAAACACTAAATAAATCAATAAAATATACGATAAGCTTCTAAAAAATAACTATGCCACACCAAAAAGCATCTTATTTACAAAAACACTACTGCAAAACTCAAGGTTCGTATATATGCTTACCTTCGATGTACTGCCTGGTGCCATCCTGAAGATGACGAACCCACTGATTGCAAACAAATATTGTGGACATAAATAAACCGTAGAACATTAATGCTGAAAAAATAGTAGAAATTGTGACCAAAAAGGATTTTTTGAGGATTTTTACCTGAAACATATACAGAGAAGTCCCACGTACAGGATATCCGCATCCAAGAAGCCTGCATCCTGGTATTGCATCACCAATAATCTGAAACTTCTCTATGCCAGGGCCCTCTAGATTGAAAAATTCAAATTAGATTCTAATAACAGTTATCTCATTCTTTCTTGGATAAAAACACTAATTACCTTCAGAAACAGAGCCATTGTCTGCAGGATCAAGCACTGGTTCTGTTTCTGCTTTGCCCCTCACATTGCCGTTATAAATTGAGCCGCAGGTTAGAGGCTCAGCCATCCTCCTACAAGAATATGATTTATAGTAAGAAGAAACATGCCACAGAGTCTAAATGAGTAACAATTTACTATGTCAAAAAGAAGTAATTTCTTAGTTACAATAATAGATATTATTAGTATAACTTATTTCATAATATGTCCATTCCTTCCGAATTAAAAATGGATATAGCAACAAATTCTTCAGTTAAGGTAACTCTGACTCAGATAACAGTTCATATTAAGGGAACAATTTTGCAGGTAGTCTGCTGAATTTCAGGGAATCAATCAAGAGAGATATAGAGGAAACGAGGCAACTTTTGTACCAGCATGATCAAATATGTTTGAGCAAGCCTTTTCCGGTTCTTTCACCATAATGGTTTTTAAAACCTTGGTAAAAACTTCAATTTACGAAAAGGGCTATAGGTTAATATGTACAATCAAAACTGAAAAGAAAAATTAATTGCGGCCAGAACAAGCAAAAAAAGATTCTCATTAAAAGATCAGAACTGTTACCTTTTCTCTAAATGCTCTCCAGATATTTTGGTCACTTTTTTTGAAGTAGCTCTCCACTTGTTCACCTTCCCTTCGTTCTCCTGGAAACGTTTTTAATGTTAGGAATTTAAACAAATGCAAAGAATTAGTGATACGTGAAAATAGAGAAAAAAAAAAATTGTGCAAAGAAACAATCATACAACATAAAGATTTATGTGGTTCGTCAATATGTCTACGTCTATGAAGTTGCAACTATTATTACGAAAAAAATACAAAGGTGACAATACAGTTTTCAATATATCAAACTCTAATTTTGAAGAAACCATATGTATATCCTAAACAATGGATACAAAATTGGCCAAAAATGGGTCAAAGTCTCCGCTCCATAGATTAAGTCTCACAAAATCTCTCGTTTAAAATCATAACATTTCCAAGTTGAGTCTAGTTACAAATCGGATCAAACACCAAAGCCAGATTCCAAATAGATATTTATATAGCAAAGGCCTCTTTAAAGTTTTCCCCTGATGTCACACATCACTAGGTTCCACATGGTAGAAAATGGACAAAACTCTAATCGCTACCTCGATGCATTCAATGCAAGTTCTCCCAAGCACGTGGAAGATGGATAATTTTCAAAGAAAATGATGATTGCCATCCTCCCAATCCTCAATTTCTCAATCGCATCCAAGAGTTCCTTCGAAATGGCTCTCCCATCTTAACTTCTTTATTGTCCTTAAAGGTGATAACATATCTTGTGATCTTTCAAGATATAATATAGATAGTCAGTAAAATTATTAAGGTATCTTCACCTCTAAAATTGAGAAAAACGCCGTATTTCGGATGGGATTGAGGACTAGAGGAAGAAGATGATAGAACAATTTGAATGCTAGTGCTTGCTATTTTGTGGTTTATTATCTAGCAATAGTGATCACATATCTGAATTAATTGGTAATCAATCTACTAACCCACTACACAATTAATTTAGAGTAAAAATCGGTCCTTTTGTTAGGTTTTAGACCCCTTAAAAACAAACAATTGGATTAACCTAGTTAATTAGCCAAGTGAATTACTTAGTCCAATTTCATGCAAATCTAAGTTAACACAATTAAATAATCATATCAAGATATAAAACAGTGGAAAATAAATAACACAAGATATGATGACCCAAGAAACCACACGGTAAAAACCTGGGGAGGATTTGACCTAGCTATCCTCAAGGTAAACTTGAATCCACTATGAAAAAATCGAAGTTCATACAAAAGGACTTACAAGCTCCCCGCTTGACTTCCTAATGCTACCCACTAGTAGAACTTACTGACACGACCACGTGCAAACTCCGAATCCACGGACTCCTTCTTTCTTGGATTCTTCAATAAGATACAAGCTCCCCGCTTGTTTTTCTTTAAGCTCCAATGGTAGCAACCGAGTTGATTATCAAGATGTTGAAATAATCTCTACCTTGAAAACCCTAAGTTTTGTGTAAAGGAAAGCTCCTCAAAGATCTCACAAGAGATTCACACAAAACAGCAAAGTATGAGCAACAATACAATGTGAACAACCTCCAAAAACGTGGCTAGGGTTTTGTTTAAATACCTAGGGTAAAAACATAAAACTCTAAACGTTTAATGAAGTAGGGCTGAGTTGGAAATTCTACAGAAAACGCAACCTGAGCGATTTTCGATCGATCAAGTATGTTCTTTGATCGATCGAGCCAAGCCGAAAGTCACAAAGACTTCTGCAGCCACTCGATTCCAACTTTACAATAATTAATCAACTTTGAGCAAGCCTAAACAAGACTAAACACATTGTTTTGATCATGGTTTGCCAACATTACAAATTAGAGTTCTAAATACATAAAATCCTAAGTCTTTAGAACCTAACACTTTCAATATTTGTTTGGGTGAAATATCTTAATGTGCTGATCATTTAATAAAAAATAATAAAAATAAAAATAATAATAATAATAATAAATAAATAAATAAATAAATAATCAGAAGCATGTGTTAGCATCAAATTTCATATATCCTTAACAATCAGGTGAAATGTATTGTGTCTAATAAGTGAGAGTGAGAGAGACGGGGGATGATATATATATATATATATATATATTATCTTTGTGGCAAAGGAAATAATCATAGTTGATGACTTACCAGCAGGTCACTTTGGCCAAGTTGAGTCTCAGTTTCATCAGTCTCTGGTTGATCAATAAGTCTCGGAAATATTTTAACTTCAAAGTCAATATTAGAAAAGATTATTCTTTGAAGTCCTTCATCAACATGGTATTGTTCATTTATTTTCTTTTGATCCTCTAGTTGTTTCCAAACAAGCTCTTGTTTCTGTGAAATCAAGTTGTTGCAGTGCTTTAGTTCTTGCTCAAACTGTACTTGATCATGCTGGTACAAAAGTTGTAATGCACAATTCTGCACTATCACGCCTGGCCAATCACTCTCAAATGAAGCCTCAATGTGGCTGCAGTGTGGCAACATATTCTTAAATGGCTCTCCTGGTACGTAGCATATCCAAATGAATTCACCTAGATTAAGTAACCGCGTGATTTCTTCTTTATTGGTGGAGAAAGCAATTGTCTGATTATCGACGTTAGCCATACTCGTCTGGCATTGACAATATAGGAAGTGAGATTTTCCTGATGCCAGATTGCTAAAGATGATGTTTGGATCCCCGTGGATGGAGAAAGAAGCATACAGAACAAGTCCCATCCAATTACTATCGTGGTACAAATTTGAGGGTAGGTCAATTATCACTGAGTGTCCATGATTTGGATGACTAAACCAATCTTGAATTCTACTTGGAGGGAAACAAAAGTTATACAAAGTGGATGGATGAAAGTCCTGCAAAAGAGTAATACAGCGTGCAATTAGAGAGAGAGTTGATCATATTTGTTTAGTGTCGAATATAATATTATATAATCCTTGTTTGGTGGCATGTTTTGTACGAACTAATCCGTATAAATGCACTTTGCAAAACCAATAGTTCATATAAATGTTCAAAGTATTGCCAATTTTACTAAAAATTCTTACAAACTTAGGTGACAAATCTGACGGTAACAACTCATGGCTGAACCACTCTGGGATTTCACTTTGTGGAATACATAGGTCCTGCAAGACATGGGAAATGATAATTAAGCTTGACTAAGTTTTGTGTGATGGTAATATAGTTATGAGCCCTATAAACATGTTTGACCAAGAAAATTATACCCACAACAAAAAGGATACTACCAAGGTAGCATTGCTGTTACTGAAACCACGTCATTAATTAGAAGGCGATAGATTCAATTTGTATTTAGAAAGACTTAAGTTGTCAATAAATGATATTCAAAAGTCATAATGTTCCTTGTCATAATCTAGTTTGAAATCAAAGTTCAATAATGAAATTTATTACTAATTAAAGGAAGTTTATACTGTTAAGAGTCTTGTAACTCAACTGGTTGGTATCTTCTGGTGTTTCCATGGAAGCATCCAAGATTCAAAACTCCCTTATTCCAAATATTAAATTATCAAAATGTTAAAAAATAGTGTAGTTGAAGAAAAGTATATATAATTGAAGATTTATTATTATGGAATTTAGGATTCATGTCAATATCATGATAAGTAAATTAGTTTTAATTACTTTGTTGTGTTGTATTTAAAAATCAGTAATGCTAGAGTCTTCAAATTGATGTATCTCCCATCATAAAAAAGTAATTTAATATTTATAACATTATTGAGGTGGCACCAATGATCAATCACATTCATTACCATGTAGTTTTTAGGCCTTTTTAACATTTTTCTTCGAAAATTAAAACATCGATTTATAACACTTATGTGATAAAATTTATAATATCTCTAACATTGTCAAAAACACATTTTGAGGAACATATGGCGTTCAGTCTCATAAAATTTTGGGAAAAACTTGTTACACACCATTACACACGTGAAAAAACAAAGTACGATTTCCACAACTTGGAAATTGTTTCAGTTGATTTTTCGCATGTGTAAAAGTGTGTGCATTGACGTTCCTATAATACATTATTCTCAAATTTAATATAGATCATGAAGTGGGAACCCAATCTCAATGGAATAAGATCGATCAGGTTTGTGTTAAAGAAAGAAACCAACACTTCTACGTTAAAGTTATTTGCATTATTAGTATAGAAATCTTACCAAGGCGGCAGTTTTGTAGAATTGATCATAAGAATAGTGACCAGAAGTTCCACTAGAGCCGTCACTGCCACTGAGCTGATTAGGAAGATGAAAGGGAAATCTTTCATACGAGGGAAAACGAGCCTCATACGAGCTTATGCGTTCTACCATTGTACGTGTAATTTCAAAATTTTGCCGATATACAAGATCGACCCCGCACTTTAGCGCCGACACATCCGAACTATCACTCACAAATGAGAATTCAACCGAAGTGCATTGACTCCATTTAGGTGAAAGAAACGCCCATGGAATGAATGATACCCAAAGGAATGCCCGTTGATGTAATGATATTATTACATCCTCTTCACTGATGCCATATAATGGATTCATACAACCCAAGTTGGTCTTCAAATGACAAACGATGATAAAAGAAACTCCTGAATCTTTCATACGAACGGAAATAGGATGTTTTTGGATTGAGAAAACAGCACAAAATGCAAATCCCATCCATTCAGGATTGTCATATAAATTTAGAGGTAGCCGGATTGTTACTGATGAGGATCTAGCAATATTTTCAGATTTGAACCACCCTGGGATTTCACTTTGAGGCAAACATTGATTGAAAGTACCAGGGCCCTCGTAGTGGTCCTGGAAAGCATATCAAAAATGTTAATCAATTATAAATCAATTTGTATCAAGAAACATTTAGTTTGTCAGTAAATGAGGCTCTCATAAACGTTGCTTCTCGTATTCTAGTTTAAATCCAAGTTCAATGCAGAAATTTATTGTTTATAACAAGGTAAATTAATAAATATATATATTTTAATTAAAACATATCAGAGTTTTGGCTTGACTGGCAGCAATGCTTTTGGTCAAGTGAGTCGAATTTTGCTCTCAGTTTAAGCCAAATTAATTCAACATGAAAAATAAATAACTAGAAAATAAAAAATGGAGAACCTAGAAGTCAACATTTAAGCCTACTTGAAGTTAGCACCAAATATTAAAAACGTACACCTACAATTTGCTGGAGTCAGTACCAGACCATGAAGCATATTCAATAGAAATTTTATTCATTAATATAAACCTCCTAGTAGGAGTACAAGACTTTGGTTATATATATCGACTTCTAAATCCTAATAAGCATGGGAAATAAAATATAATAACTTATAAACTGCCAGATCTAGAGAATATATATATATATATATATATATTGACCCATAAAAAGACAGTTGAATTACAAAATAAAATAAAACTAAACTAGTTTTCTTTTTAAGCCTCCCGCATCAGAGTCAATAGACTTTAGATTTTTTTTTTTTTTTTTTGACAACTATAATATTTAAAATGTAAGCATAAAAGACCAAATAGTAGTTATTTATTTTAAGCATAGGTTTTTATGTGTGCACTTGAACCCACTAAAGAGAAATGATTTAATAAAAGTCTCAAGTTAATTTAATCCAGAATCATTAATTCATAGGGACATAAAATTTTTCAATTTTTTTTACAACTTTTAAGTTGTCCGTACAGATAATTTTGTGATATTTTATGTAAAATAATTTTGAAGAATTTTGTAAATATATTATTAAAAAAAAGTAAAATAAATTAAAGTAAAAAAACATATACATTTTGAGATATCAAAAATTAATTTAGTAGTTTTACTGCACATTTGTAGCCTTCTCAAGGTAAGAATAATTTTTTTTCAAATCATGAAACCAAAAATAGAGTAACAGAATCATGAAAATCAACTAATTTGTGTGTTGTGATCACAATGCATACCATGAAATAAAAGTATACCCAACTCTCTCAACATCTTCTACTCCATCAATAGTGTGATATTAAGCCATTGTGTGGGCAAGTGCGTATGAATGTGACTTATAGTTGATTTAAAATCATGGAAGAATATGGCTTTACATTTCGCACCAAATTAATACTCTCTACTTATATACCCAAGACAAAAACTATTCAATCAAATTACCCAAGCCTAAATCATATTTAAGCCCCTAATTTAAAAAGAAAAAAAAAATTACCTGTTGGGATTTCAATGGCTTGATGGTGGTGGGAGGCTAGTATAACAAAGGTGACAACTCCTCAAATTCCTCTTTCTCTCTCTTAAAAATGATTTTTCAATCTCAGGTCTTTTATTTTGGTAATAGTAAAATAGTGTGTTTCATTTAACAATCTACAACATTTTCACTTCTCTCTATCTCTCAATAAGGCCTTATCTGGTTAGTTATTACTATTAATTCTTAATTATTATTATTTTTTCTTTTGTTTTTAATACTAAAATGGTGGGATGCTAAAAGAACATTAAGAAGAGAGAAATGTGTGTCGTAAGCTCAGGAAATTAATAAAAGATTAATAAGATAATGGTAAAAATACGTTAATTTGAACTTTGGGATAACAATAAAAATAACTTAATGAAAAAAGGTTAAGAAAATGCTAAATGCAAAATTGGAGCGCCATATGGTAAGACCTCATGCACTCCCACATGAGGTCTCTGCTTTTATATATATATATATATATATATATATTGAACCTCAAGTCTTTTATTTTGGTAATAGTGAAACAGTACATTTCATTTAACAATCCACAACATTTTCATGTCTCTCTATCTCTCTTTGGGGCCTTTTTTGGTTAGTTATTACTATTAGTCCTTAATTATTATTATTATTATTTTGCTTTTGTTTGTAATACTAAAATGGTGGGTATGCTAAAAAATATAAAGAAGAGAGAAAGGTGTGTTGTAAACTCAGGAAATTAATGAGAGATTAATGAAAGAACAGTAAAAATATGTTAACATATACTTTTGGATAACAGTAAAAAAAACTAAATGAAAATAGGTCAAAAAAAAAAAAAAAAACTAAATGCAAAATTAGAGAGCCACATAGCTCGTGCAATTGAAAGAGAGAGAGAGAGAGAGAGAGAGAGAGAGAGAGAGAGAAACCTGCAAATATGGTCTATGTTTAAACCAACATTCAAGGCTGCTTGATATCTTGCCTAAATAAATAGACCCTTCACTTGAACTTTTTGAAGTGCCTGCAGCTATTACTTGATTTGAAAATATTGTTTCTCGTGAAGTACACTCCCCTTGTATAGTTTCATTACTTGGTAGAAGCTTTGTCACGGGGGTAGGCCTCCTGCAAGCATCAAAAAACATATCTATGATTTGACTACCAAATTTCATATCTATTGCATCGAAGTGTGGTAACAAAATACTTTTAATGCTTTTACTGCCGCCGGGAATTTGAGGACTTTGACAGAGAATCAGCGGTGGTAGCCATTAGGGTTTGAAAGTTAAAAATACAACAAAATTGCAAAGAAAAGATTGATTTAGTATATAACAAGAAAAAAAAAATAGTTTAACAAAAAAAACAATTAACTGATTAATTAACTAATTAATCAAATTAGAGAGAGAAAGAGCGAAAGAGAGAGAACTAGGGCTCTTATAATATAAGAATGCACAATATTTGATAGACTTATGACGGATCTTGCACGTGATACGCACAAGCTTCAGCCGTCTAAACAACAAGAAAAGGCAGCGATCTCTCTGTTTTTTCTCTCTCTTTCTCTCTGGGTGGGGGTGTGTTTGTTGGTGATGTTTGTTTTGGGAAGCAGGTTTTTGTGGTAAAAACTTCAATTTACGAAAAGGGCTATAGGTTAATACGTACAATCAAAACTGAAAAGAAAAATTAATTGCGGCCAGAACAAGCAAAAAAAGATTCTCATTAAAAGATCAGAACTGTTACCTTTTCTCTAAATGCTCTCCAGATATTTTGGTCACTTTTTTTGAAGTAGCTCTCCACTTGTTCACCTTCCCTTCGTTCTTCTGGAAACGTTTTTAATGTTAGGAATTTAAACAAATGCATAGAATCAGTGATATGTAAAAATAGAGAAAAAAAAATTGTGCAAAGAAACAATCATACAACATAAAGATTTATGTGGTTTGTCAATATGTCTACGTCTATGAAGTTGCAACTATTATTACGAAAAAAATACAAAGGTGACAACACAGTTTTCAATACATCAAACTCTAATCTTGAAGCAACCATATGTATATCCCAAACAATGGATACAAAATTGGCCAAAAATGGGTCAAGCCTCCACTCCATAGATTAAGTCTCACAAAATCTCTCGTTTAAAATCATAACATTTCCAAGTTGAGTCTAGTTACAAATCGGATCAAACACCAAAGCCAGATTCCAAATAGATGTTTATATAGCAAAGGCCTCTTTAAAGTTTTCCCCTGATGTCACACATCACTAGGTTCCACGTGGTAGAAAATGGACAAAACTCTAATTGCTACCTCGATGTATTCAATGCAAGTTCTCCCAAGCACGTGGAAGATGGATAATTTTCAAAGAAAATGATGATTGCCATCCTCCCAATCCTCAATTTCTCAATTGCATCCAAGAGTTCCTTCAAAATGGCTCTCCCATCTTAACTTCTTTATTGTCCTAAAAGGTGATAACATATCTTGTGATCTTTCAAGGTATAATATAGATAATCAGTAAAATTATTAAGGTATCTTCACCTCTAAAATTGAGAAAAACGTTGTATTCCGGACCGGGTTGAGAACTAGAGGAAGAAGATGATGGAACAGTTTGAATGCTAGTGCTCGCTATTTTGTGGTTTATTATCTAGCAATAGTGATCACATATCTGAATTAATTGGTAATCAATCTACTAACCCACTACACAATTAATTTAGAGTAAAAATCAGTCCTTTCAATATTTGTTTGGGTGAAATATCTTAATGTGCTGATCATTTGATAAAATAAAATAAAAATCAGAAGCATGTTAGCATCAAATTTCATATATCCTTAACAATCAGGTGAAATGTATTGTCTAATGAGTGAGAGTGAGAGAGAAGGGGGATGATATATATATTATCTTTGTGGCAAAGGAAATAATCATAGCTGATGACTTACCAGCAGGTCAATTTGGCCAAGTTCAGTCTCAGTTTCATCAGTCTCCGATTGATCAATAACTCTTGGAAATAATTTAACTTCAAAGTCAAAATTAGAAAAGATTTTTCTTTGAAGTCCTTCATCAACATGGTATTGTTCATTTCTTTTCTTTTGATCCTCTTGTTGTTTACGAACAAGCTCCCGATTCTCTGAAATCAAGTTGTTGCAGTGTTTTAGTTCTTGCTCAAACTGTATTTGATCGTGCTGGTACAAAAGTTGTAACGCACATTTTTGCACTATCACGCCTGGCCAATCACTCACAAATGAAGCCTCAATGCGGCTGCAATGTTGCAACATGTTCTTAAATGGCTCCCCTGGTACGTAGGATATCCAAATGAATTCACCTAGCTCAACTAGCCACGTGATTTCTTCTTTACTGGTGGAGAAAGCAATTGTTTGATCATCGACATTAGCCATACTCATTTGGCATTGACAATATAGAGAGTGAGATTTTCCAGAATTCAAATTGCTAAGGATGAAGTTTGGATCCCCATGAATTGAGAAAGAAGCATATAGAACGAGCCCCTTCCAATTACTATTGTGGTACAAATTTGAAGGCAAGTCCATCGTCGCTGAGCATCCATGATTCTGATGACTGAACCAATCTTGAATTTTACTTGGAGGAAAACAACAATTATACGGAGTGGACGGAAAAAAGTCCTGCAAAATAGAAATACAGCGTGCAATTAGAGAGAGCAAGCTGATCAAATTTCTTTAGTGTTGAAAATAATATTTTATAATGCTTTGTTTGGTGGAATGTTTCGTACAAACTAATTCATACAAATGCAGATAGAAAATTAAAGATATTAATAAATTTTTTAACTATTTTTTTGGTATTGTATTTAAATAGTAAAATTTGTTTATTCCAAAAAGGCATTACTAATGTATAACAAAATCTTTAAAAACTATAGTGATAATAAATGTTATTGGTGTTATATCAATAATTTTAGTAAACATTTTTTAAAATTATTTTGTTGTGTTATATTTAAAAAGGAGTAACACTAGAGTCTTCAAACTAACGTGACAATAATCATAAATAAGAAATTCAAAATTTATTATTTATATTATTAAGGTGGCATTGATCATGTACATTAATTGGGTCACTCTAATTTTTAATTTATAACTTATTTGTAGTAAAATTTATAATAATCTTTAACATTTTTTCTTTAAAAATTCATACATCAATCTATAAAATTTGTGTGAGAAAATTTGTAATATATAAAGATGTTACAACAATTCTTTCCATTTTTGTTTTTCATATCTCAAGGAATATATGGTACTTGGTCGTATAAAAATTTAATATAGATCGTCAAGTAATGCTTTGAAGTGGGAACCCAATCTCAATGGAATAATTTAAGTTATTTGTTTCTCAAAAAAAAAAAAAAAAAAACGTTAAAATGTTATTTGCTCAAACTGTATAGAAATCTTACCGACACGGCAGTTTGATACAGTTGATAGCGACGGTGTTGACCTCCATAAGAATACTGGCCAGAAGTTCCATTAGTCTGGTCCTCGGACAAGCCATCACTGTCATTGGATTTATCACGAAGATAAAAGGGCGATCTTTCATTCGAGGTGAAAGGATTATTGTACGAGATGATGCATGTAAGTGTAAAGCTTTCCCAATTATCCCGGTATATAAGATCGACTGCACACTTCAGCGCCGACACATCTGAACTATCGCTTACAAATGAGAATTCAACCCAAGTGCATTCACTCCATTCAGGTGAGAGTAACCTCTGTGGTATGATTGATTCCCAAAGGAATTCCCGTTGATGTAACGAAGTTAATACGTGCTCTTCCCTGATGCCATAATAAAGTAATGGATTCATGCAGCCCAAGTCGGTCTTCAAATGACAAATGACCATATGAGAAAATCCTGAACTTTGTTTCATACGAGCGGTTGTCGGATTCTTGTGAGATGAGAAAACAGCAGAAATTGCAAATCCTATCCAGTCAGGTTTGTTATACAAATTTGGAGGCAGGGAGATTGTCGTTGACGACCTAGTAATCGGTTTGGTGAACCACGTTGAGATTTCACTTTGAGGAGAACAGCGATTGAAAGCACTACTGCACTTGTGGTGGTTCTGGAAAACATATCGGAAATGTTAGTCGAGCTCGACTAAGTATTGTGTGATAGTAAGCGTAAACGAGGCTCAAAACAGTTGCTTGTCGTATAATAAATAAATATCTAAATTTATTTTTTGACTGATAATATAGTTATTGACATCTTTCATAAATAGTTGAAAGGAATTAGTAGACTTCGTAATAGTCATTGCTGAAGTGACTAAAAGAACTTATTGTAGTTGGAAGAGAAGTATACATGCAGGTTCCAGTTAAATATTAGGGGTTCAAAACCCGCCAAAACTAAAAATAACTTGGTATCTCAACCTGATTATAAAAGCAATCATTATAAACTGGACACCATATAAGTTGAAATAATTGTTTCAATAGAAAATCTTGTGTGATAATAGTTAAAGAAAAACTATCTTTGGTGAACTAAAAAGTATGGCGTATTTTTAAAAGAAGTTTTCGACTATTTTTTTTTTTTTTTTTTTTTTTGAAAAACAACTCTTTCTCAGGATGATCTAAATAAAGAAAGTTAGGAAATCATTTCTAACTTATTAAGGTTGCTACCAATAATGGCGGAGTCAAGAATTTTAAGTTGGGGGCCCGAACTATTGTGTCTAGATAAACTCAAATCACATATATACACTACCGAAAAAAAAAATCAACATAATATATGTGTGTATGAAAATCTAAATGCTAATTTTCTTATACTAATGTGAGTTATACACACACACACATATATAAAATTATCAACTTTAATATGTATAGATACACACCAAGACACAAGATTTTCTTTCAAAAGCGAAACTTAAAATCTTTTTAAACTCTAACGAGCAAAGAAAAGTTTTATAATTGGCTATACAATATACAAATATATAAGACAAAAACAAAAAACGAATATAGTATCTTCCATCAAAATCATGCTCAACAATAATACATCACGTAATAAACGTCATCAACTATTATTTTTATAGCAAAATTATTCATAATTTCCTTTTTAATATATAAATTTTTTCCAAAACTTCATCCATGTATGACAAATCAAAATCATAATGTTACTATTAAAGTCTCATATGAGTTTTTTTTTTTCCTTTTTGTTTTGCATGAGAATAAAAAATTTCAACCAAATTGCATATATTATCATTGTTGAAAGATTTGTAAGCATTAATAGGATTTGAAATTAAGTTAAAAATTTGGAGTTCCACTATTTACTCACAAAATTTACTACCTGATTATTTTAGTATATTGCAATTGTATATAAGCTTTAAACTCTCTCTTTTTTTTCTTATCTTTTTTCTTTAGTATATTAATAGTTTTAATGGTGATAAGGCTCTTGGCCCGGATGGTTATTCCATAGCTTTCTTCCAGTCTTGTTGGAGTATTTTGAAGAAAGAAGTTATGGAAGTGTTTCAAAACTTTCATACTCAAGCTGTGTTTGAGAAGAACCTTAATGCTTCTTTTCTTGCCCTGATTCCTAAAAAGGTAGATGCTGTGGAGATTAAGGATTTTCGTCCAATTAGCTAGTTGGTGGGATATACAAGATTATTTCAAAGGTGTTGGCTAATCGGTTTCGAAGGGTAGCACATGGGCTTATTTCAGATTCACAGAATGCTTTTGTGAAAGGTAGACAAATCTTGGATTCAATGTTAATTGCTTCTAAATGTATTGATAGTAGATTAAAGACTGGGGTTCCAGGAGTGTTGTGTAAGTTGGATTTGGAGAAAACGTATGATCATGTGAATTGGGATTTTCTTATGTATATGTTGCAGCGCTGTGGGTTTCAAATAAGTGGAGAAAATGGATTTTGTGTTGCATTTCTATTGTTAAATTTTCCATACTAATTAATGGGAGTCCTTCAGATTTTTTTGGAAGCTCTAGGGGGCTTAGGCAAGGGGATCCCCTATCTCCATTGCTTTTTGACATTGTTATGGAGGCTTTGAGTCATATGTTGGATGTGGCTACAGCTGCTAGGCAGTTTTCGGGCTTCTCTGTAGGTTCTACAACTAGTACTTCGATGATGGTGTCTCATCTCCTATTTGCAGATGACACTCTTATTTTTTGTGATGCTGATCCTAATCAGTTAGTTACTTTGAGAGAGATTCCAAATAGATTTGAGGAGGTTTCTAGGTTAAAAATTAATTTGGGGAAATCAGAGTTGGTTCCAGTTGGAGAGGTGCATAATCTAAATGTGCTGGTGGGGTTGTTGGGTTGTAGGCATTCTTCCCTTCCTTTGAAATATTTGGGACTTCCTTTGGGCACCAAATTCAAGGAGGTATCAACATGGAATCCTAATTTAGAGAAGATGGAACGAAGATTAGCAAGTTGGAAGAGGCTTTATTTATCTAAGGGAGGTAGGGTCACTCTTATTAAAAGTGCCTTATCCTCCTTACCTACTTATTTCCTCTCCATTCTTCCTATTCCTGGGAAGGTTGCTAATCGAATGGAGAAACTACAAAGAGATTTTATTTGGAGTGGTAGTAATGGTGATTCTAAATTTCACTTGGTGAAATGGGCTAAGGTTTGCAAGCCAATGCAAGGTGAGGGGCTTGGTATCAGACGATTGAGAAGCTTTAACACTGCTTTGTTAGGCAAGTGGTTGTGGAGGTACGGTTTAGAGATAGATGTGCTGTGGAGGAGGGTCATAGAGGCGAAATATGGGAATGTTTGGGGTGGTTGGTGCACGAAAAAGGTGACTAGTCCGTATGGTGTTAGCCTTTGGAGGTTTATTAGAAGTGGCTGGCTGAACTTCTCTAAACTATTACGGTATGATGTGGGTGATGGTACTAGAGTGAAGTTTTGGAAGCACGTGTGGTGTGGGGATTGTTCCCTCAAAGAGGCTTTTCCAGAACTTTACTGCCTTAGCAGAGCAAGGGATTCTTCAGTGGCAGAGGTTATGAGCTGGTCTGGTGGGCAGTTGCATTGGAATTTTCTTTTTCGTCGTTCACCACAAGAATAGGAGGAAGAATCTTTTGATCGACTCATGGACATTGTTTACTCTTCGAAAGTGCAGGGGGTTGGCCCTGATAAGGTTTGTTGGAAGCTAGCTAGGAGTACAAGGTTTGAGGTTAGTAGTTTTTATCTCTCCTTCTACCCTCCTTCCCTTTCGTTCCCTTGGAGGTTGGTGTGGTACTTAAAGGTTCCCCCAAGGGTGGCTTTCTTCTCATGGTTAGCTTCTTTGAGTAAGATTCTTACAATTGATAACCTTCGCAAAAGACGTATTGTTGTTCTTGATTGGTGTTACATGTGTAAGAGGTGTGGAGAGTCGGTAGATCATCTTCTGCTTCATTGTCCTTTAGCCTGGGAGTTGTGGTCATTGGTGTTTTGTTTGTTTGGGTTGCATTGGCTTATGCCACTTACGGTTATTGAGTTGTTTGAATCTTGGCAAGGTAAATTTGGGCGGCATCGCAATATAGATTTTTGGAGACTTGTGCCGCACTGCTTGATGTGGTGTATTTGGAGGGAAAGAAATGCTCATTGTTTTGAGGGATGTGAACGGTCCTTGTTAGAGATTAAGACTTTTTTCTTACACACTCTCCTTGGTTGGAGTGTGGCTCTGTCGCATTTTTCTTGTTTTTCTCTTCCTCTTTTACTTGATCATTGTAACTTGGGTTCTTGATTTTCGCCCCCAAAGTACATCCCCAATGTACTCGGGTTGGCTTTTTTTTTTTTTTTTTTTTTTTTGTTTATTAATAAATTTTTTTAGTTATCTATCAAATAAATAAATAAAACCTTGTTTGATTTTATTTTTTATTTAAAGAGGGAGAATGGGTTTGAGAGGATTTGGAAGGGAAAGATACCTAGCCATACCCCTCATTTCTAAATCCCCAAATTTGGGAATTGTAGAAGAAAAAGGGAGTTCCCCTTTCATTAAAAGAAAATTAAAAGTATCAATGTTTCTTTCATAATGTCAATTTATATTTGTTTCTTTAAATTGAACAAAAGAGGGATATAGTTGACAATTTATATGAAGTCTTACCATTACCTCTCGTTCCTACTTGTATAAGACCCTATTTCAACCCTAATTTCATGAGAAGGAAGACAGCCACTGAAACACCAAGAAAAACCTTAAGAGAATGAATCCTAGTCTCCTAACCCCCTCTAATTAAACATCCTTGAGAGGTTGAGTACTCCAAACACAAAGATCACTTTCATTGCATTGAACCATAAAAATGTTATCAAATCTTCAAAAATAAAATAAAAAAACCATCAACCTATATTAGAGTTATGAGAAAGAAAAAAAATCCATGTAAAGAAAGTTTTAGAGAGAGAGAGAGAGAGAGAGAGAGAGAGAGAGAGAGAGAGAGAGAGAGAACTCACTTTTCTATGAGAAAAATACAAAATGAATGGGAGAAATGATACCAAATTTATACAAAATAAGATGGGGAAAAAGAAAAGTCAAAATATTAGAAGGAGGAAATGATCAAAGACATGTAATTGTAAAGTATAAAGTAGTGGGGATGATAAAGAGGCAAAGAAGGATGGGAAGGGTTGGAGGAAGTGTCACAGCAAGTATGGACTAATAAGGAGAAGAAGAGAATTTTTTTTTTTCTTTTTTTAGAATAGGGAGAAGAAAAGTTTTAAAAGAGAAAGAAGAGATTGAAAATAAGTGGATGATATGGCACAATTCTATTAAATGTATTTTATATTTTAAGTTACATTTAGGGTTTAAGAATGTGTAAACTTATGGTAGTAAAAAATGATGATCCTATCATGATTGGTAAATTATAATTAGTTTTTAGAATGTATAAAGGCATAATACATTATTGCATACATTAATCTTTATATTTTTTATTTAAATGATGGAAAGAAAATGATGACGTGACCACTAATGTGGCTCAACATAAGCGTAACAACAATATATGTTATACTTCAACGTTTAAATTCTTTTATTATATTGAAATAAAGGTATTCAAATCTCTTCGAGTATCTGACCCCTAAGATGTAAGGTTATTACAAAGATAAATTCTTTGAGGTGGTTTTTAGATGCTGGCAAAAGATTTTAAATATTACATAGATATGGATACATATGAGAAAGAGAGAAACCTGCAAACATTGTGTAAACCAGCATTCATGGCTGCCTGACATCTTACTTCCACATTGCCCATTTCCAAATGATATGCCTAAATTAATAGAGCCTGGACTTGAATTTTTCGAAGTGCCTGCCGCAAATACTTGATTTGAAACTGTTTCCCGCGAAGTAGACTCCTCTTGTATAGTTTCATTATTTCGTAGAAGCATTCGCATGGGATTAGGCCTCCTGCAAGTATCAAAAAATAAATTTCATATCTATTGCATTTAAGTGTGGTAACAAAATACTTGTCCAGTTAATTTTAACCTTTCTGGTAAGAAAGGGCAGCGATAGTCTTTTTCATGGTTGCAGTCTTGCAACATTCCAAGTTGATGTGAAAGATGTTTGGAAAAAGATTGGTGATTGGAATCTGGACTCCCTAACATGTACTCAACAAGTGCTTGCACAAACTCTGCGACATGTTGCTCGTATACAAGACGAATTCCACACGATTCAAGTTGCACAGCTGAGTCACCGCTTTGAAATGAAGCCTTAATGTGATTATACTGATTCGGTTGAAAAACCCGGCGTGGTATGTAAAATACCACAAGTCGTTGTGAATCTTGTGGTGACTCATCAGAAACGTCTCTAGAGAGGGGAAAGACCGTGTAAGGTGCCAAAGAAACTTCATCACTAGAGCGAAGAAAAATTGATAAATCCAGCTTGTAACTGAAACCAGCTGGTTGCATTTGATTATCGTACAAAGCATATATAGTGAGCCCCAACCATTTTGAATTATCATGTACATCTGGAGGCAACTGCATTTCTATGGAGGGCCCAAGTTTGTTACGATTGAACCAGCGTGGTGGACGTGCAATCTGATGAAAGATATAATCATACAAATGGTTTCGTGCCCAATCTACCTGTAAAATACATAAATGTATGGCGCTCAAATGTTCAATAGAATGATGAGAGAGAAAAATGAATACGAAAATAATAAGTCTAAAGACAAAAATTTTAACATCTTTTTTTACAACTATTGAGTTGACATGTTGGATAAACACGTGTGAATGAAAGTCTCACATTGAGAAAAAGTAGATAAATTGAGGAATTAATATAACATAACTAGGCCTAAACCGATAAATTTTTAGCTAAAATGGAGTTTCGTGAGATATAAGAAGAGACCTGATACAATGTTGAAAGCAGTGAATTGAGCTTTTGTTTTAGCTTGGTATCAGAGCTTTGGGAACTGCTCATATGATCTTCTATGAATTTTTCATAACCTCGACTGAGGTCATTACAACTCCTGAAATTTTCTTGCACAAATTCTATCATATCTTGCTCATATAGAATACGTGCACCACACATTTTAATCTCAATATCCTGCCTTGCAGGTCTAATCAAAGAGCCAATGCAACTCCCTTCGTCAGAATGTTCTGTAAACCTCGCATGTGATATGTATAGCCAAAGTCCAAATGAACCAACAAATGTTTCCTTAGGAACCTTAAGGACTAGGGGACAATTAAAAAAATGGCCATCCATGTCGAAATGACAAATAAATTCATGAAAGTATTTTGAATCCTGACCAGGAGAAACATCTTTCAAATTTTGAGGGACTTCGAAAATGACACACAAAGCGATCCCTTTCCAAAGTCTATTATTGAACAGATTAGGAGGTAATGGGATTCGCACAGATGACCCATACTCCACAGATGACCGACACTCCTTATTCTTGAACCACTCTGAAATTTCAGTTTGAGGTACAACCAGGCAAAAGCCTTTAAGTTGATGAATTTGGTCCTGGAAAATATTAAAAGACAAGTAAAAAAGATGTTCAATGCGTGCACGCACATGAGAGAGAGAGAGAGAGAGAGAGAGAGAGAGAGACCTCCATGTATCTTTGCCACAATGATTGGAAGTGTGTATTGAGCAAAGGAACATCAGCAATTTTGCCTTCTTCATCTTCAGCCAAGCCATGGCAATTAATAAAAGTGAATCTTGCTGCATCCGAAGTCCATACAACAACTTGAAATGAATAATTTTCAAGTGAAGTACATCCTTGTGCCGAAACAAATTGTGTACTTAATGGAAGATATGGCAATGATTGAAGCTTGCTACAATGATCCAAGAAAAGAAGTTTGAGATTTAAAAGCTGAGAAATGCTATAAGGTAAGCATGTAAAATTATTATTCCTCAAATTCAGAGATGTTAGTGAGGATAAGTAACTAAGATCATCAGGGAGAGCTCCGTCCAACAGATTACAGCCACTTAGATCTAGAGATTCTAAAGAGCTTAGTTGCGAGAATGACTCAGGCAACATTAGACTGATGGTCTCTTTTTCAGGTTGTCGATCAGTGAGATAGGTGTAGGGAAGAGTGAGGGCAGTACCGATTGAAGATAAGGTGGGAATGAGCCCACTCAAATACCTTGCTTTTTGTGGTTGACCCTTACATCCTGATAGAATGAGAATTTCAAGAGAGATCAAACTACAAATAACACTTGGAAAACTTGAAAGGTTTTCGCAGTCTTGAAGATTCAATAAAGTCAAGCTAGTTAGATGCTTGATTGATGATGGTAGTTCTTCTATGGCAGTCCTGTCCAAATAAAGCTCCAACATGCTTGTCATGTTTCTCCCAATCTTTGGAAACTTCTTGAGTTTTGAACAGCCAGATAGAATTAAAATTTTAAGAGATTCCAAGTTGATCTCCTGCGGAAGGTTCTCAAGACACTTACAGTCTTTTAGATTTAATAGAATAAGTCGTTTAAGACTTCCAACAGATGGGTGCAATGCATGCAATCCTGTACAACCTTGAAAAATTAACCTTTCAATATTTGGCAATCCATTGAAGTTAGGAGTCTGGCATAAGATTTGAGAGTCACTAAGGTCGATGAGCTTTAGTTTGGGTAAGTTCTGAGATAAAACAATAAGTAAATATAGAAAATTAAGCAATCAGTACATAATAATAATAAGAACAACAACAACAACAATAATAATGATAATAATAAAAACTGCATAAGTGAAAATCATACACTTTCACTTGGAAGTTGCTTAATATCGCTGCGATGCATAATGAGCTCAACAAGTTCAGGAGGCTGGAAACTCTTTGGCAATGATTTCAAAGGATATTCATGCCATTCCAACAAAAGTAACTCATTGGAAAGATTACGGAGAGAGGGAAGGTGCAGCTTACAAATTTTGAGCAATTTTAGTTTATTCATATTTGAGAATGGTTCAACTTTCAATTCTTCTTGTTCTTCATCTGAAGGCAAATTTAGCACCATGCCTTCAATTCGTTCTGTTCCCTAGTTACCAAGAACAATAAAATTAGTGTAGGGCAAGATACAGCAAAAACTTGCATGAATGGTATAAATATGTACTTCTCTAAATTTATGTCTATGTAATAACACTTACAATATTGTTCTTTAATACATAAAGGACATCAGTACAATCCCACAACCTACTGCGTCTTCCAAGATCCACTGATTCCCCACAAACAATTTTCCAACCCATTTGTTGTATTAAATGATGCATGCACAATTTCCCCCCTACAATAGTAATTAGAGATTTGTCAATGAGCTTCCTTATATTATCGTCCCAGTGGCAAACTGATTCTAGTATAGCAGCTACTCGATTCTGGTCCTCCCCTTTAAAGAAACACGCAATATGCAAAAATAATTTTTTCTCCAACTCCTCCAATCCATTATATGCTATTTGAAGTTTCTCTGGAAGATTTTCATTGGGAATTGCTTTTAGTTGATTCTGAGCACTTTCCCATTCCTCTTTTGTTCTTTTACACAAATGGGAACCCAAAACTTTCAGAACTAGAGGACTGCCCTGAGCATAAGTGACAAAATCTTTGACCAAATCCAAAAAATCAATTTCACAATGAACTTTTTGACAAAAAAGTCGTTGAGCTTCGTCATTATTTAGTCCATCAGCCCATACAGTTTGAATTTTATAGCTTTTCAACAAACATTCATCATCAGTAGTTACAATGATTCTACTTCTTGGACCAAACCAACTCTTCCCTGCTAATGCTTCTAAATGTCTTTTTTCGCTCACATCATCAACAACAATAAGCACCTTTTTATCACGTAGTATATTCCTGATCACTTGGATTCTCCTACTCACATCCCTTACACTTAATGCTCCTTTACTTATATCACAGAGGAGTTGCTCTTGTAAAGTCTCTAAGCCGCGTGCTTTAGAAACCTCTTTGACATTTTCGAGAAAGCTACAAGCTTCAAATTGATTACGAATCTTGTCAAAAACAAAATGTGCAAGAGTTGTCTTGCCCATTCCACTCTTCCCACATATCCCAATAAAGCAGACATCATTCGAATTCATATCTAGAACTGAATTCATTTCCTCAACACGAGAGGCTATTCCAACAAAATCGCCTTCATAAACAATTGAATGTTTATCTTTCAATTTAGCAAATATCCAGTCAACAATTTCTTGGATAAACTCTCCCTCAGGCCTATAAGAAAGACATAACAAAAATATTTGTGTCAACACAAACCAATTAGGGATGCAAACGTTGATGTTCTGCATTTTCAACTCAGAAAAAGTGCTCTAAAATTGAACTAAACTAGATAGTTGAGCTCAATTTGCTTGGTAAAATCCTAGGGCTATTAGTTTCTAAAAAAGAAAACATGCCTTTTGATGAAAACTTGAAGCAGTAGGGACAATACTGTCGAATGTGGATTTTCATTCTAATCTTAATTTTTAGAAAACTACTTAAATTTAATTGAAATTCTGATTTGGCTTTTTGAAAAAGAGATAGCTGTTAACTTTTGTTCTCTCTCTCTAAGAACTTATAGAGTAAACAAAAGTGATTCTTATTGATGAAAGAGAAGGAATTAATCAAGTTAAGTTACAATGAATTACTCTATACCTAAGTTCATCTAGTACCGGTACTCCTCAAAAATATACCACATCAAATATAGGGATGTACTGTCCTGAAACAATGATTTTTCAGATGTTTAAGCTAGTATTGATGTTTCCACTAATACAGTAAAATATAATTAAAAAATGTTTAAAAAATTTTAAAATATTATAAATCATGTTATTCATGGTAATATATGCGTTAGTGTACTTAGGCTATTTGAGCTTATAAAATATGTGAATTTTAAAGTATATGTTTATAAATATATAAAATAAATAAATAAATATACACACACATACATATATATGACAATATTCTCAAAAACGATACTACGTCATTAACTGGTACCAAAATACTTCATGCACCTAGCCAAAGGGAAACAAAATTGAGGCATTAGTTACTTTTATTGGGGTTTGGGCTATTGGGGTTTGTAGGCCCTGGGTATGTTAGACCAAAATTTTGCTTCTAGAGCTACATATCTTAGAGAGGATCTTGACTTTATATTGGATCTTTTGCGTCTGAGGATACACTTACGTATTTTGAATGTATACTTTTGGAGTGTTTGATGTGTAGTATTATTTATAACCAACATTACCCGGCCAAAAAGATATTGTAATCAACATTACCAAGTCAAAATAAAAAAATAGATCAATCATACACAATAACACAAGCATTTAGCTAAAATACTCTTCTCCATTAAGGGGAAAACCATGGGTATACTCCAAATAAATTCACTCCCATAAAAACTAGTTAAAAATCATTTTCAAGTTTACTCAACTGAGATCTTGAGTCACTCTAGATACAATTCTTCATAGTTGTAGCACCTAAAACCTTAATTTTTCTCATTATATATGTGTCTCAACTCTCATGGCCCGAAAAAAAAAAAAAAAAAAAAAAAAAAAACCACACGCTTTTCTTTTCTCAGAACTCACACCATATCACAGTACTGTAATACTTTCATGCTGTTTTGATTATGAAAACGGCAACCTTTTAACAACTACATTTAAAGTAATTAAGTATTGCAGTAAGAACAAGCAGTAAAAATGCTCAATATAAGATCAACAAGTGATACCTATCAGTTAATGTCTTTCCAGAGAGCTCGGCCACGTCACTTAAAGCATTTCTCCATATCTGCACCTTCTTCTTCTGGAAACGGTTTTCATGTTCAGCAAAGGCCACAGCAAAAGTCTTCTTCTGATTCTGCACATGATCAGGATCCACATGGTAGAAAATGGGCAACACTGTCAACCCTCCCTCCTCCTTGCATTCAAGGATCTTTACAAGTTCTTCCAGGCAGCTTGTGGAAGATCCATAATTTTTAGACAAAATAACGACTGCTATTCTTGATTTCTCGATTGCATCCAAGAGTTTCAGCGTAATGGGATTTCCTAGCTCAAGTTTTGTATCATCCTTAAAGGTCTTAATCATTTTACCTTCCAAAGCACGATATAGATGGTCCGTAAAATTATTACGGGTGTCTTCACCTCTAAAATTGAGGAAAACGTCGTTTTCCGGTTGGGGTTTAGAAGAAGGAGAAGAAAAAGATGATTGGCCGGTTTGAGTGGTGGAGCAGGAAGCCATTGGTATATACTTAATACTAAGCGAGTTAGAGATTCTAAGACAGACAATGTCATGTATTCGAACGGAGTTGGCAAGTAGCAAACAAAATATACCAACGGGAGAAATCAAAGAGACGATAGGATACTAGTCAAAGCCATTGTACACCACTAGTTAAGCTTCCTATAGATAAGATTCAAAGGCGGATTCTCAAAAATAAGATTCTAAGGCAAAAAAATATCATGCCCTCCGAACGTAATTATTGGAAAGAGGCAAGGAAACTATTTATTAAAAAAACATAAAAGCAAGGAAACCGACCATCCTGACAACTTCGTTGGCTTTGAAAAAGCGAGAACCAGGAAGAACCAATACATACGCGTGTGTTGTAACCTGAAAAGCGGTGGACCTTGGGAAGCGCGCCCAACTTTGTTTCAGGTCTTTAGCTGCAACCTTTGTCGTCACATCCCAAGCCAACGAGTTTTGTTGCGAGGCACAGGTATCTGTATATATTTTTAAAGACTGAAGCGTTGCATTGTTGCCGTATCAACATTCACGTGATTATTATTTTTTGTTTTCAGTTCTTTTATAATTTTTTTTAACATTTTCTTTTTTTTTTTTTTTATATTTACATTTTTTTTTTAACTTTTTTCTATTTCTTGCATTTTCACCTTTCTACTACTCTCTACCAAGGTTTTTAAATCCCAACTAGACCGTACGGTCCGACCCGGTTAACCGTGAACTTCTGCTTATTACGGTTTTTTTATATTAAAGAACCTCTCAGTGCGAAAAAAGCATGAAACCGTTTGAACCGCAGCCAAATCGTACGGTTCTCTGAACCGTAGCCTGTTTTTACGGTTTACACGGTTCTATTTTCTTCAGATCTAGAACCAAATAATTTCTAAAGAAAAAAACAATAGAGAAGAAGGAGAAGAGAAACAAGAAGACAACGAAGCAGGGGCGGTGCCACGAAGCAGTAGCTTCCTCTTCTTTCTTCTTTTTCTTCTTCTATCCCTCCGTCTCCACTACTCTGCAATAACTAGTCTCCTCTCCAAGTCTCTATTTTTGCTGAACACTGCTATGTAGCTTTTGTTATATGTGGTTTCTCTTTCTTTGTTTTGAATTTCTTTTTGAAGTTTCCTAAGCCTCCACGTGACTACTGACTGACACTTGCATTGGAATTGTCGAAGACTTTGAATTTTTGAATAAAAAATGAGCTGAATGTTTCGGTCATGACTTCTCATTCAGCTTTCAGCAACCTTGAGCCCAACGTGATGTGACGTGAGATAATATACGTGTATTGCCAATTTGCCACAAGCCCACAAGTTCTTATATTATAATAATTATTATAATAATATTATTATTATTATTATCAAGGTTTTACTAAATAACATATAAATAAATAAATAATATATCTATTGTAAACACAAAGTTTTCTCAATTGCAGAAAATCAAACAATTGAAAAGAAATATGGTTTGCAAATATAATATTTGTATTGATGTATAATGGATACAACCTCTATTTTGATTCTTTTACAAAAGAATAGCCTCTGATTTTATCTTCATCGAATTTGACTCGAACAAGAATCTTCTTGATTTTAGTTGGAAGATGGATTGATCGGTCTTTACAATAAATCTCTAGCTTCGAGCTTAATAGAGATTTATTGTCCTTCAAGTTCTTCAAGCCTTTCGAATGTTCTTCAAGTTCTTCGAGTGTTCTTCAAGTTCTTCGAATGTTCTTCAAGTTCTTCGAGTGTTCTTCAAGTTCTTCGAGTGTTCTTCAAGTTCTTCGAATGTTCTTGAGACGAAATTTCTCTAGAGCTTGGGCCTCTTGAAAACTTGCTCTCAAAAATGAAAGGGGATGTCCTCTATTTATAGTGATTTAGAGGATAAACTCCACTTTGAATTGATATACTTGAAAGTATGCAGTAGGCTTTTGATTGGCCCAAATTCTTCTTAGAGATAATTATCTCTATTTATCTATTTTGATAAATATCATATTTTAATAAAGATAATAATCAATAAAGATAAATAATTATCTCTGTGGGTCAGAAAGCCCCGCGTCGTATGTTGGGCCAGAAGCCCAATCCAGACAAGGCTCTCTGTCCAAAGAGGATAAAACACCAGTGTTTTGCCATCCTGGTAAGAGTACAGCCCATGAGGGACAAACGGTCCGTCCGAAGACAACCTTTTCGGGCCGAAGAGACCTTCTCCAACGGGCCTGCCCAGAACTTGACCAAGGAGCTATGCTGGAGATCTTCCTACGGAAGCTAAGCCCCGAGCATGCCTAACTGCGGAGCTATCATCAAATATCCTGCCAATAAAGCTGCCACCGCCACATTTAATGCACTGCAGCAACTTTCCTGGCCGCATTTATGTGGAGAAGACACCTGAACAGTGAATCTTCACCTACCACCACTCACTGCAGGTTAAAGCAAACGGCTGATGTGACCAGTACTCAAGTAGGCGCCTAGATGGAGGGCAAGTGTGCGGTGGAGATGAGAGAAGAGTGTATATATAAAGGAAGCGGGTCTCACAGAGAAAGGAGGAGAAAAATTGTATTCATTAAGTCTCCAAATATAAAAGCTCTTCGGACTGAAGAAATTGCTTTCAAACACTAGTCCAAATCTTTTTTACTTTGGTCAGCCTCCATGAACCGTCGCTAAATCCAGACCCAGCACAGTTGTTTAACCCATACTCTACAAATTTATTGTTGGGCACTTGTTGGGCTCACAACCCAGAGAGTTGATACCGGGCCCAACAAAAACCGACCCTACAATCTCTATTTAATTTATTTTAATAAAGATAATTATCTATCAAATTTTGAATAGAAAATTTATCTTTATTTTATTTATTTATAAAGATAATTATCCATAAATTTTGAATAGGAAATTTATCTTTATCTTGTGGGCTAAATGACACGTGGCAAATTTTGATATGCCAATGCAATGTCAATTTGGATGACACATGTCATCATTTAATTTAATTAGTTTAATGACATATTAATTTAGAATTTGCCACTAAACTTTGATGTGGCATTTTATAATTGGCTTAAAATTTTGCCTCTTACATCTATATTTGCTTAAGATTTGATATTTTATTATTTATTTTGTAAAAATGATGACATGAAAAATATATTTGAAATTTGGATTTTTTTTAATTTGATTATTTTAGTTAATTTTTCAATTTTTATTAATTTAATATGTTTATATATATTTAAAATAATTATTAAATTAATTATGACGTCATTACGGTTCGACTCCGGTACAATCTCGGTTCGACCATAAAAACCTTGAACCTCTCCCTTTCATGGTTCAATAAACGGTCCAGGTTTCAAAACCATGCTCTCTACCTTAATATTACTATTCATATTTCTCTTCATCTTCTTTTATTCTGTCTTTTCTTATTCACATACTTTTACTATAAATTTGTCATCTTTTCTTCTATTTTTGGCATAGTTTTCCCTCAAAAAATGTTATTTCTCTTTCTCTCTCAATTTTTTGGGGGATTTTTTTATTTTTCTTTCATCTCTACTTTAGGTTGATAAATTTTTGTGTTTTTTAGAACTCTAATTTGGGTTGATGAGATTTATTTTTGTGTTTTAAGCTTTTTTTTTTTTTTTTTTTTTTTTCGGGTTCTCTTTGATTGTTAAATGTTATCATATTATTGCATTATAAAGAATTAAAGATAGTATATAAAAAATTATATTTTTCTATTATATAGCATGATTTAGATAATTTAATGTTTATTGTTATATATTTGCTTTTCTTTTTCTTCTCATCTTATTTTATTCAACACTGAAATAAGATGAGATCCTCCATATCATTAAACTATTTATATTTTCTCATCTTTTTAATTTAAAAAATTAATGTTTTAATATTTTACACTTTTTTCAACCTTTCTCATTCCTTTTACCTTTTTATCTCCCCAAACCCTCTACCTTAATATTACTCTTCCTCTTTTCCTTTATCTTCTTTTATTTTGTTTCTTTTTATTATCATCATTTTAGCATAAATTTGTCATTCGCTCTTCCATTCTATGCACAATTTTTCCTCACAAAAAAATGTTATTTCTCTCTCAATTTTTTGGGAAATTTTTTAACTTTTCTTGCATATCTGTTTTAGGTTGATAAATTTTTGTGTTCTTTATAACTTTGTTTTAGGTTGGTGGGATTTAGTTTTGTGTTTTATGTTGATTTTTTTTTTTTTTTCGTTCACTTTGATTGTTGAATGTTATTATATTACATTATAAAGAATTAAAGATAGTATATAAAAATTATTATTATTATATTACATAGCATACTTTTGATAATTTGGTGTTTATTGTTATATTTTTTATTTTTACTTTTTTTCTTCTCATATTATTTTATTCAACATTTAAAATTAGCCACATCCTCCATATCATTAAATTATTTATATTTCCTCTTCTTTTTATATTAAAAAATTACAGATATAATATTTTACTTAAATTTGATAAATAAAATTGTACTCATAAAGTGGAATAATGCTAGGGAAACACTCATTCTCACACCCAATACATTAAAGGAAAAATGAAATACAAAATAAATGTCAATTTAGAAACACTTAATCAAAAAAAAGTTAATGAGGATATTAAACCAAATATAACATAAAGAAACTGTGGGGTCAAAGATTTTGGCAACTTTGGCCCACTTTATACTAAGTCCAAGGCCCATGCCGAGGAGGAAGAAACGTCTGAGGACGAATGTAGAAGGTCCAAACTGCCAAGAAACATCGCCGAGGACAATCCTGTCCTTAGCCAACCGAGACCATCAAAGGGAAAAGAAGCACGCCATCAAAAACAGCCTCCCAGAGCATCCCAAGAAAAAGGACAAGTACAATGGGCCAACCCTGGGAGCATGGTGGAGGAACTATCACCTCCGTATTAAATGCCCACAACTAACGTTCTGGCTGCATTAATGAGGAAATGACCCCTGTACAATACTGCTTTGGTTGCTGCAACCCACAGAAAGAATGGGAAGGCGGCTAATGGGACAAGCACTCAAGTAGTGACATGTCTGATCAACAAGTGGAGAGCCAAGATCAACTGAAATGGGGTATATAATGTAAGAAATCCTCCAGAGAGGGGGAGGAGGAATGAGAAGGAGGGAGTATTGTAGCAACCTGTACCATCTTTGTAACCAAGCACTGAAGAAATAATAAGAACTATAAGCTCATAAGATAAGGGCCGAGGAACAGAATTCCTTACTTTAGTCCACATCCTTGTTATCCAATCCACTTGTATCCATGTCTAGTCATTGTACTCTTCACTAAGGCCTAGTTCTTAAACTCATTCTCTATAAATTTATTGTATTGGGCTAGCTGGGCCAAAGTTCCTTCATCCAAGAATAGAAGTGCTTAAACCCAGTCCCTACAATTGGCGCCGTCCGTGGGAAAAACTTGTGTGTTAGTAAAGGTAGCAATCAAGCATGGTAGGATCAGGCCCTCATCAAGCAGGCTCCCACCAGCCTGAACCAGCTAGATCCCAACAACTGGGTAACTTTCGCAACCCTGAGCGTAATCGAAACGAAGAGAATGGAAGGTTTCAAGAAGGAGGTGTGCACACCACACAAACCAGCAAAAGCCACTCTCGTGGGGGCAGTCGCATACTCCGGAGACAAAATAACAACTAGGCCACGCAATCAAAAGAAGTTAGGAGTCACGTATCCCAGAGACAGGATGATAAGCTGGCCATGCAGCGAAAGATAGATGACTTGAGGAGAAAGCTGCGCCATGCACAATGAAGGTGGTCTCATTCTAGCCTTGACATGCCCTCCGATGATGAAAGCGATGATGACTATAGGCAAAGATCGAGAACCCCTCTAAGCGAGACCTTCTCTCACGAAAAAGAGCACTACCGGAGGCGTAAAGATAAAAGCCCATCTCCTAGGGGCTTGGGAAGCGATGCCATGAGCAGAGCACTAGACTAACTCTCCAAGTCACCTTTCACACGCCACATAGAAGAGGCTTTACTCCCCCGACGATTCTAGCAGCCAACCTTCACCATTTATAACAGCAAAACAGACCCCGTGGAGCATGTGTGCCAGTTTAACTAAAGGATGGTTGTCCATTCTAAAAACGAGGCGCTAATGTGCAAGGTTTTCCCCTTTAGCTTGGGACTAGTGGCAATGAGATGGTTCAACGGCTTAAAGACGAATTCCATAGGTTTGTACAGGCAGCTAACCCAAGCATTTGGCTCCCGTTTCATTACAAACAGCAGACCTTCTCGGCCCTTGAGTGCGTTGTTGTCTTTATTCATGCATGATGGAGAAACTCTAATGGCCGACTCGGATAGATATTGGGAGATGTATAATGAAATGGACGGCAATTTTGATGATGTCGCCATCAGCACCTTAAAAAATGGTCTCCCAGTTGGGCACGGCTTGAGGAAGTCCCTGACTGGCCCGAGGAGAGACTTCAAAGGGCAATCTGAAGCAACCAACACACAGACTGTCAACGCTGTATTTCGAGAACCGGTACATCGAGTGTTGGAGAAAATCTAGAACGAGCCATACTTTAAGTGGCCGAATAAGATGGTGGGAGAGTCCACGAGGTGCAATCAGAACCTTTATTGCCAATACCACTAGGACCACAGACATACCATGGAGGACTACAAGAATCTTTGGAACTATCTGGACCAGCTAGTCCGTGAAGGAAAGCCGAAGCACCTTCTGCATCATTCCAGTAGTCATCAAGGCCAGACCTATCAGAAGCCCTAGAGAGATACTACACTGAGGCCACCCGCAGGGACGATCAATGTAATCTTAGCCGCACTAGGAAGAACAGGCACGCGCCCTTCACGGGTGTTGTCTGTGACTCAACTGCCTGCCGAGGAGTCCCAGCCAGAGTCGAAGAGGGCCAGAAGGAGTTTTCACCCAATCTTGAGTTTTTTAGAAGAAGACAAGATTAGAACCACCCAGCCCCATGATAATACGCTGGTAATCACTCTCAGAATCAGAGACTACGATGTGAAAAGAGTGATGGTGGATGATGGCAGTGGGGCTGAGATTATGTACCCTGACCTCTACAAGGAGCTGAAGTTAAAACCGGAGGACTTGATGCCCTACAGCTCTCCCTTGATGAGCTTCGACGGGAAGTTTGTTATTCCAAAGGGAATGATTAGGCTACCTGTCCAAACCAGCCCAGAGATAGTGGAGGTGAATTTCATCATGGTGGACACCTACTCTCCATACACAACCATTATCGGCAGGTCCTGGCTCCATACATTGGGGGTTGTTGCCTCCTCCTTGCATCAGAAGGTGAAATTTCTGTTAGGGGACCAAGTTCTCAAAATCCGTGGTTGTCAATCCAAAACAAGGCAGTGTATGGTGGCTACCATTTCACATCGGCTCGATGCGGAGTCCTCGGCCTCTTCTGAAAAGAGCTTTTAGCAATCAAAGACCCCAATAGCGTCTCTGAATGCAGCTGTCGAGGAAGCAAAGTGCGAAGATCTAGAGAAGGTGGTCATTGGTGACGACCTAGAGAAGTTCTTTCAGGTCGGAACCCAGCTGCCACTTCAGGAGAAGGAGGAGTTGACCGAGTTCCTCAAAAGAAATATTGACGTATTTGCATGGGATGCATGTGATGCTTCAAGGATTGATCCAGCCTTCATCTGTCACCATCTCAATGTCAACCCGTCCATCACTCCCAAGAAGCAGCCACCTCGACGCCCGTCAAGAGAGCATGCCAATGAGATTAGGGAAGAGGTGAAGAAGCTTAAGCGTGCAGGGGCTATTAAAGAGGTTTTTTTACCCCGAATGGTTGGCCAATACTGTGGTGGTCAAGAAGAAAAGTGGAAAATGGCGGGTTTGTGTGGACTTCACAGACCTAAATAAGGTATTCCCAAAAGACCCGTTCCCCATGCCTCGGATAGACCAACTGGTGGATGCAACTGCGGGCCATCTTCGGATGAGTTTCTTAGATGACTTTCAAGGCTATCATCAAATACCACTAGCCTTGGAGGATCAGGAGAAGACAAACTTCGTGACACCTATTGGAAACTACCATTACAAGGTAATGTCGTTCGGTCTGAAGAACGCAGGATCCACTTATCAAAGGATGATGACGAGAATGTTCGAACTGCTGTTGGGCAAGAGCATCGAAATCTATGTTGATGATATGGTGGTGAAGAGTAAAGTGGTTTTCGAGCATTTAGGAGACCTCGGCTGCATCTTCGATGTCTTGAGGAAGCACAAGTTGCACCTAAATGCTTCCAAATGCTCTTTTAGTGTGGGATCAGGCAAGTTCTTAGGCTACATTATTACTCACAAGGGAATTGAGGTTGATCCTGACCAGATTAAGGCGATTAATGATTTAAGACTACCACAAAACGCTAAGGAGATCCAAAAACTTACTAGAATGATCGCGGCCTTGAATCGATTCATTTCCAGGACGCCGGATAAATGCAGACCATTTTATCTCTTGATCAACAAGTGGAAGGGATTTTAATGGTCCGAGGACTATATTGTGGCCTTCCAGTAACTCAAGGAGTACCTATCCCGGCCATCTATCATGTCCAATCCTGAGGATGATGAAGTTCTATCCGCATATATTGCTGTGGCTCCTCACGCCGTAAGCTTAGTGCTAATACGGGATGACAACGGCATTCAAAAGCCAGTCTATTACGTGAGCAAGTCGCTACACAAAGCTAAGGTCAAGTACTTACCCTTGGAGAAAGCCATACTAGCTGTGGTCCACGCTACACGAAAACTTCCCCATTATTTCCAGGCCCACACAGTGGTTGTTCTGACCCAACTACCCTTGAAGTCTGTACTTCGGTCTGCTGATTACACTAGAAGGATCGCTAAATAGAACATAATTCTGGGGGCTTTTGACATCAAGTACATGCCTCAGACCTCAATAAAGGGCCAAGTCTTGGCTAACTTGGTGGTCGAATTTGCTGAACCACCAGTAGAAATGGTAGCAGAGAAGCAAAGCACGGATGGAAAATCAGTTGGGGCGATCTCTGTGCCAGGGCCCCCATGTTGGAAAGTGTACGTTGATGGTGCAGCAAATCAAAGTGGGTTCGGAGTGGAGCTAGTCCTAATATCTCCTAAGAAAGTTATCATAGAGAAATCCTTGAGACTTGGGTTTTCGGTTACAAATAACGAAGCCGAGTATGAGGCCTTGTTACAAGGGATGGTCATGGTGCAGAAAATGGGAGGAAAAGTAGTAGAGATGTTCTCAGATTTGAGATTAGTAGTGGGCCAGGTAAAGGGAGAGTTGGAAGCCAGAGATGCGAGGATGCAAGAGTACTTAAGCTAGGTCAAACGCTTGCAGTCAGACTTCGATCTTTTCAGCCTGTCACATGTCTCCAGAAGTGGAAATACCCATGCAGATTCTTTGGCCACACTTGCTACCTCCTCGGCAGGAGATCTACCTAGGATTATTCTGGTCGAGCATCTGGATAGAGCAAATGAGGTTGCGAAAGGTATGGTTCACGTCCATCAAGTTAGAGTGGGTCCTAGTTGGATGGACCCTATAGTGAGGTTCCTCAAAGATGACGTCTTTCCCGAGGAAAAGTCAGAAGCTGAGAAAGTACGAAGAAACGCTCCTCTATTCTGGTTGTCCAAGGACCACAAATTATATAGGCACTCCTATTCTGGGTCATATTTACTGTGTGTTCACCCTGAAACATCAAAATTACTGCTTGAAGAGCTCCACGAAGGGATCTGCGAGAGTCACACAGGAGGAAGGTCTCTGTCGCACCAAGCCATTACCCAGGGATATTGGTGTCCGGGGATGCAGCAAAAAGCCCTATCATATGTTAAGAAATGTGACCAGTGCCAAAGGTTTGCCCCAAATATTCATCAGCAAGGAGGGGTCCTCAACCCTTTGTCCAGTCTGTGGCCGTTTGCCCAATAGGGCCTGGATATTGTAGGCCTTTTCCCTAAGGCACTAGGAAATAAGAAGCATCTGTTGGCCGGCGCAGATTATTTCACCAAATGGGTCGAAGTTGAGCCATTGGCCAACATCAGAGATGTGGATGCTAAGAAATTCGTCTGGAGAAACATTGTTACACGATTCAGGGTTCCTCATACCCTTATTTCAGATAATGGATTCCAATTTAACAGTAAGGCCTTTAGAAGATACTGTTGCGAACTGGGGATCACAAACAGGTACTCAACTCCAGCTTATCCTTAGGGAAATGGACAGGCCGAGGCTGTCAACAAGGTCATAGTCAAAGGGCTTAAGAAGAGACTAGATGATGCCAAGGGAAGATGGGTAGAAGAGCTGCCACACGTCCTATGGACTTACAGGACTACACCATGGCGGTCAACGGGAGAGACACATTTTGCCATGACTTATGGGGCCGAGGCTGTTATCCATCTAGAGGCAAACTTCCCAACGCTGAGGACGAGCTCCTTCACTGTAAGCAGTAATGATAAGCTACTAGGGGAGAGCCTGGACCTGATCGATGAACGGAGAGAAACGGCAATGATCCAGCTGGCTTATTACCATCAGAAACCCAAGTAAGGATATGATGCCAATGTGAAGCTGAGACCACTAGCGCTAGGGGACTTAGTGTTGAGGAAAGTTGTGGGTGCTGCCAAGAACCCATCCTATGGGAAGCTAGGACTCAATTGGGAGGGACTATACCGAATTACTTCAATAGCAAGGGTAGGTGCATACTACTTAGAAGATTTAGATGAAAAAGCTATACCACATCCATGGAATGTATTATTATTAATGAAAACATTTCTCTAATTCAAATTCTAAGTCTATCATGATTGTATGCCTTGTGTTTTGACAACCGTCTAGGTACTAGACAGAACCAAGGTCTTACATGGTCCTCAGACTCAAACCTATTGGGAAACTAGTTACTTCAAGAAGAATCTAAGTACTAGACAGAACCAAGATTTTGCATGGTCCTCGGACTCAAACCTGTGGAGAAACTAACTATTTCAAGGAAAATCTAAGTACTAGACAGAACCAAGGTCTTGTATGGTCCTCGGACTCAAACCTGTGGGGAAACTAGTAATTTCAAGAACACTCTAAGTACTAGACAGAACCAAGATCTTGCATGGTCCACGGACTCAAACCTATGGGAAAACTAGTTACTTCAAGAAGACTCTAAGTACTAGACAGAACCATGGTCTTACATGGCCTTCAGACTCAAACCTATAGGGAAATTAGTTACTTCAAAAAGAATCTAAGTACTAGACAGAACCAAGATCTTGCATGGTCCTCGGACTTAAACCTATGGGAAAACTAGTTACTTCAAGAAGAATCTAAGTGTTAGACAGAACCAAGGTCTTGTATGGTCCTCAGACTCAAGCCTGTGGGGAAACTAACTACTTCAAAGAAAATCTAAGTACTAGATAGAACCAAGGTCTTGCATGGTCCTCGGATTTAAACCTATGGGGAAACTAGTTACTTCAAGAAGACTCTAAGTACTAGACAGAACCAAGATCTTGCATGGTCCACGGACTCAAACCTATGAGGAAACTAGTTACTTCAAGAAGACTCTAAGTACTAGACAAAACCAAGGTCTTGCATGGTCCACGGACTCAAACCTTTGGGGAAACTAGTTACTTCAAGAAGACTCTAAGTACTAGACAGAACTAAGGTCTTGCATAGTCCACAAACTCAAACCTATGGAGAAACTAGTTATTTTAAGAAGACTCTAAGTACTAGACAGAACCAAGGTCTTGCATGGTCCTTGGACTCAAACCTATGGGGGAACTAACTACTTTCAACAAAGATGTGAACAAACACAAAGCCCATGAGCATCACTTAAGGCATTCTGAGGTACATTGAACTCAGCTCCTTGCATAGTCAATATTAAGGTCAGTAACTTTTAGAACATACCTACAAGTACCTTTGCACATTGTGCTGTGGTATTTGATCTTGGGATTTGAAGGCTTATCTTTATAAATGCTGCGTGCTTAACATTTTTTACCAGTTATGATAACCAGTTCATGGGGTATAGGATTCATATTATAAGGTCATTCCCTTTATAGTCCATTTAGCAAAGGCAAGTCATAGTAATAAGGTGGCTCAATTATTAACCTAAGTCTAACTGTAAATTATCATTATAAACTTTGCACTTTTTGGCTGCTATTTGGAAAATGGAAAACAAGTCACATTGTTGAGACTATTTAGCTAAAAATCAAAGCACATGTTATGTAAATTGCAGAACCCACCACAATAACAATAAACACATAATAATAATAATAATAATAATAATTCACACATTCAATCTAAAGGTCACATTACAATGCTAAAAAAAAAAAGGGCCAAAACTAAAACAAAAGTTAGCCAAGATGGCCTATTTCTTCAGCTTTATCTTAATCCCTTCCTTGGGGAGCTGAGGAAGAGGGGCCACAGGATCCTTGGAGCCCTCACTTGGAGGAATGGCCTGCAGAGGCACCACACAGAGAGTTGTCTCCTCGGCATGAGGGGTCTGGGCATCGGCTGTAGACTCTGCAGTCTTCAGAGGCGCTTCCTGGTTAGAACCTTTGTCCGTTTCAGTCACCCTAGAAGACTCAGCTTCCTTGCCAGGCTCATTAGGGGTGGTTGTAATTGGATCAGCCTCATGTTGAGCAGTCCCAGCCTCTTCAGGAGCCATCTCAGTCTCGGAGCTAGAGGGAGCAATCTCTCGGATGGCAGAAGGGTAGTATACATTCTCCACCTTCCACAGGTCAGATGAAGCCTCAACTCCAGCTTATTTTAGGGCTTCATTCCAAACCTGGGAGCAGTAGAGCTTGCATACCCTGGGTACTTGAGCCTTAAGAGCGACCTAGGTCTTAGCCACTCCCAAGGCAAAAGCCTCCTCCTCTGCTGTCTCCTTAGAGCACTAAGCCTCTGTCCTGGCAAACTCCGCCTCTTCCTTGCCCCTCAGGGCTTCATCTCTGGCCCACTCCGCTACATTCTTGGCCCCCTCTACCTTGGCCAACTTTTGCTTCAGATCAATAATTTTCTCATTGGCAACCTTCTGCTGATCCTCAGCTTCAAGCAAGCGCCTCGTCTGGTCTTGGGCTTATTTCTAAGCGCCAGTCAGGCCCGCTTTAGCGCTATCTCTGGCCCTGGTCACCTCCTTAAAATCCTCCCTGGCTTTCAAGAGATCGACCTTGAAGATCTTAAGGGTCCGAGCAGCATCCAGGCGCTTGTCACACTCTAGATTCAGGGCCCTGCTTTAGTTGTTGGCCACCTCCTCCAACCTAAAAGTGGCCTAGATAGCCTGCCAATTGAAACAAGTGCACAATAAATAGGAAACCAAAGAATAAGAAATCAAGGGAGTCACAAGTGTTAGAAGTCTTACCATACCCAAGTACCGTTTGAGGTTGAGGAAGACCTCCTGCCTCCTCAAATTCTCTAGCTAGGCCATGTCTGCGGGGAGTAGCAGGGACCTCTCTAGCGCATTGGCCACGAAAGTGCCTTCCCCTCCTCTGAAGTCCCTAAGGGAAGCGGTATCCATCAAAGGCTCCCCGTGGAGCATTGGGGCGGGGAGCTAGGCCTGGGTCTCGAGCTGTATGGCCACTTCTTTTCATTGGCCCTGGTGCCCAGTTTTTTGTTGCTTTGGAGGCCACTAAGCTTCATTCTCCTCCTGGGAGGAATGGAATTTATCTGCTCCCACGGGCCATTTGCCTTTATCCTTCTTATGTTTGGGATTAGTGGGCTCGGGCCTTAGTGGCAAACTTGGCTGAGGTGGAGGAGGTGGAAGCTTAGGCTGGGCGGAAGATGACCTGGTCTGAGCAGACTGAAACTTGGGTGGGGGAGGAGGAAGCTTGGATTGAGACTTCCTTGGCGTGTCCCTCCCTGGTTGGCCCTTAATCAGGTTGAACAGGCTGGTTTGGGGTTGTCTCTTGAAACCCATCTTGGCCCGAGGAGAAGTTCCTGCTGATAAGAGGTTTGCTTCAGTCAAATTAGGGTCGCCAAAGTCACCAGAGGGATCCTTGGATAGATGGACTTGGTCGAATGCGCCAAATTTGTCCTCGGATGGACCCAAATTAGCAACTTCTTCTTCTTCTTCTAGTCTCCCTCCCTCGGCCTCTACAGTTCGAAGGGATGAAGAAGGACCTGCCGACGGGACGCCTTCTAGGATAGGAGACCCTTCAGGAAGCAAGAACCCGTGCTTTGCTACGGTGATCTTATGAAATCGAGGATCTTTGGCTCTGATCACATACTTCGGAGCCGAGAAAGATTTCTGAATTGGGTCGTATCCAAGGATCTTGTGAGCAGTTCTAACCTGGTTTTCTGCTTTGTTCACAAAGACCTCCGCCCTTGGAATGGTCTATAAATCTTCCTTGTTGACCAAGTGAAAATGACGTTCAAAAGCGTGTGGATCTGCAAAAAAGAAAACATATTCTTGTTAGCAACCGAACAAGACAGACTGTGATAACATAAAAGACCAGACCCCCTCCTACTCTGAATACCCCACCTGGTGTCCCCTCCTTTGTCGAGCAATGAAGGCCGTCGTGCCACTCCCCGAACACAATGAGGAAGTCCTTATCTAGCCCCTTGTTGGACCCAGGGAGGCACTGGATAAGCCAAACCTTGTCATCCCTAGTCTTCATATAGTAGGATTTACCCTTATGGTGTTGGAGGTTGTAGCACCAGTTTACATCATGATGGATTAACCTCAACCCCATTTTCTCATTTAGGGCGTCTACACAACCCAGAATCCTAAATACGTTGGTGGCGCACTAGGTGGGAACTAACCGAAAATGCCTAAAGTAGCCCCTCGTCACTGGCCCCATAGGGATTCTCATACCGCCTTCTAAGAAGGCGATTATGGGAATCACTACCTCACCCTCTTGCCTCCTAAAATGCCCCTCCCCTTCTTCACAGTACCTCAAACCTACATTATTGGGTATCCTGTAATAAGCAATGAATTTCTCCATTGCCTCTTCAGACTCAACCATCTTTTTAAACCTACCCATCCTTAGACACAGCCAAAAGACTCAGGAAAGGACGAAAGAAAGAGAGGAACCAAGGAGAAAACTTGAGCTAAAGGGAGAGAAAAAAACTTACAGAAATGAGGAAAAGCTCATCGGACTGGCTTTTTATGCTGAAAGGAGACGTGAGTTTGGTTGGAGATTTGACTGAACTCAAGATACGTGCACAAGAACTCTTGAATGTAAAAGTAAAGAGGCAAATTGGTTCAAATGGGTATTTATACCTCCAATTAAAAATAATCGTACGGGTTTTCCCGCCCATAAAGTCAAAGAGATCCCCACCATTAGATTACCATCGCACCGTTGAACGTAGGGAACACAGAACCACCAGAATTTAATGAGGGCGCTCTTCGCATACCGAAGCGTCAGGAACATGCCTTGGACAGGTGAAAAGACTCTGGCACTAACGGAGGACAAGATTTGACAAGCCACGACAAAGGCCCGAGGACATCAAAATCCTCCTCTCCGTCCGAGGACCTGGACAGCAGGATTTTGAGAGCTATTGTGGGGTCAAAGATTTTGGCAATCTCGTCCCACTTTATACTAAGCCCAAGGCCTATGCCGAGGAGGAAGAAACGTCCGAGGACGAACGTAGAAGGTCCAAACTGCCAAGAAACAACGCCGAGGACAATTCTGTCCTCGGCCAACCGAGACCATCAAAGGGAAAAGAAGCACGCCATCAAAAGCAGCCTCCCAGAGCATCCCAAGAGAAAGGACAAGTACAATGGGCCAGCCTTAGGAGCATGGTGGAGGAACAATTCAAGGAGGAACTGTCATTTCCGTATTAAATGCCCACAACTAACGTTCTAGCCGCATTAATGAGGAAATGACCATTGTACAGTGTTGCTTTGGTTGCTACAACCCACAGAAAGAATGGGAAGGCGGCTGATGGGACAAGCACTCAAGTAGTGACCTGCATGATCAACAAGTGGAGGGCCAAGATCAACTGAAAGGGGGTATATAATGTAAGAAATCCTCCAGAGAGGGGAGGAGGAATGAGAAGGAGGGAATACTGTAGCAACCTGTACCATCTTTATAACCAAGCACTGAAGAAATAATAACTATAAGCTCCTAAGATGAGGGCTGAGGAACAGAATTCCTTATTTTAGTCCACATCCTTGTTATCCAATCCACTCGTATAAATATCTAGTTGTTGTACTCTTCACTAAGGTATAGATCTTAAACTCATTCTCTATAAATTTATTGTATTGGGCTAGCTGGGCCAGAGTTCCTTCATCCAAAAATAGAAGTGCTCAAACCCGGTCCCTTCAGAAACTAATAATACATATTTAATGCAATAGAATCATCATCAAATTTTGGAAAACGATTGGTTGCTAATGGGGAGAGAGAGAGAGAGATATGGTAAAGAAAAAAAAATACAAAGTAATAAAGTGTAGAAAAAGAAAAGAAAAAATCAAACGTAATTAGTAGACATTAATTGGAAAACAAAGAGGTTATAAAGAGAAGTAAAAAATAAAATAGAGATGTCCATATGGAAAAATTAAAAACTTTATAGTGTAGTAAAATAAATTATTACATTCATTTAAAAAATTAAATTAAAAAGTTTAAGAATAAAAAATAAAGTTTTAAAAATATTTAAGGACCAAAATAATATTTTATAAAAAAAAAAAAAAAAAAAATAGGAGGGTGTTTGGTACTAGTCAAAGCCATTGTACACCACTAGTTAGGCTTCCTATAGATAAGATTCTAAGGCGGATTCTCAAAAATAAGATTCTAAGGCAAAAAAATATCATGCCCTCCGTACGTAATTATTGGAAAGAGGCAAGGAAACTATTTATTAAAAAAACATTAAAGCAAGGAAACCGACCATCCTGGCAACTTCGTTGGCTTTGAAAAAGCGAGAACCAGGAAGAACCGATATATACGCGTGTGTTGTAACCTGAAAAGCGGTGGACCTTGGGAAGCGCGCCCAACTTTGTTTCAGGTCTTTAGCTGCAACCTTTGTCGTCTCATCCCACGCCAACGAGCTTTGTTGAGATGTACAGGTATCTGTATATATTTTTAAAGACCGAAGCGTTGCATTGTTGCCGTATCAACATTCACGTGATTATTATTTTTTGTTTTCAGTTCTTTTAGAGCATTCTCATCAGCTCTCTCATAAAAAATGTCATTTTGACAAACCAAAAACCTACTTTATCATTTTAGCACATCATTTTACAACATACCATTTATCAGATGTTCTTTTTTTTACAACTTCATTTAAATATTATTTCTTAACTCTTTTTTATTCTTTTTTTATTATTTGTTCCTAACAGCCATGCTCTTGTTCTAACGGTAACATTCTTGTTCTAAATCAACGGTAACATTTTCATCAGCTCCTATTCAACTGTCAAATTTTTTTAAATCCATATTTTCCATTTAACATTTTAAAAAAAATAAAAATAAAAATAAAAACAAAAACTTAGATCCTGTCACCTTCAAAAAAAAAAAAAAAAAAAAAAAACTCAAAACCTGATCCGTTCAAATAAAAATAAAAAAAACAGATATCCAATAACAAAAAAAAAAAAAAAACCTGTCAAGACTCATATTAAAAATACTCCTCCCATTCAACTGTCATATTTTTTTAAATCCATATTTTCCATTTAGCATTTTTGTTAAAAATAAAAATAAAAACTTAGAACCTGTCACCCTTAAAAAAAAAAAAAAAAAAAAAAAACTCAACCTGTTACGTTCAAATAAAAAAAAATAAAAATAAAAACACATATCCAATAACAAAAAAAAAACCTGTCAAGACTCATATTAAAAGGCAAAAACATATTTATATAACTGCAATCCAAAAGCCAACCTGAATTAACACATCCAATAACATCAACTCAAATTTACACACATGGTTGGCTTAAATGTTACTCCTTGATCACAGATTGTCAAATAACAGACATACTTGAATTAACACAACACAAATGGTACTTAAATAACATCAACCTGTCAAATTTAGACAAACAGACATACTTGAAATAACATCAACCTGTCAAATTTACACACATACTTGAATTAAACAGAGTTGAGCTTGCCACTTCCTTCATCACATATGGTACTTAAATTTAAGACAACACAACAATTGGCTAGTACTTAAACTTAACACAACGAAACAACATAGCCAATGAGTTTTAATGGCAGCCACATAAACAAAATGAAACAAATAAACCAAATCAAAAGTTTTAATAGCAACTCCATAAAAAGAAGAGGAGAGAAATAAACAAAACCAAAAGTTTTCACAACTCTCCTCATAATTGCTATAAATGTTCAACGAGATTCTGTTGGAGTTGAGAATGAACTTCTTTATCCATAATGCGTTTATGAACTTGAATGAACTCCGAAAATTCATTTGTTGGCTCTCGTGACATTGGTGTACATGAAATCTCATCAATTTGCTCATAATCGAAGTCCATTGCTGTAGCTTCATCTCGCTCATCTTCAATAATCATGTTATGAAGAATTACGCATGCTTTCATAATGTCTTGTAGTGTTTTATGATAGAAAAACCGTGTAGGTCCACGTACAATTGCAAATCGTGCTTGAAGCACTCCAAATGCACGCTCTACATCCTTCTTATATGCCTCCTGAGCTTTTGCAAATAATTTTTTTTTCTCCTAGTGGAGATGGGATTGTCTTCACAAATGTTGACCATTTTGGATATATGCCATCGGCAAGATAGTATCCCATTGTGTAATCCTGACCATTGATTGAGTAATTAACTGCAGGAGCACGTCCTTGTGCAAGCTCAGAAAATAAATGAGACCGATCCAACACGTTAATATCATTATTGGACCCAGGTAGTCCAAAAAATGAGTGTCATATCCAAAGATCATATGAAGCCACTGCTTCCAAAATAATAGTTGGCTGGCGAACATGACCACAATACATCCCTTTCCATGCAGTTGGACAATTTTTCCATCTCCAATGCATGCAATCAATACTTCCCAACATGCCTGGAAATCCACGATTTTAGCCATGGGCTAACAATTTAGCGATGTCTTCATTGTTTGGTGACCTCAAGTATTGCTCTGAGAAAATAGCAACCACTGCTGCAACAAATTTTTTCAGACTCATCATTGCAGTGCTTTCAGCTATTCTCACATATTCATCCAAAAAATCAGCTGTTACTCCATATGCAAGCATCCTAAGTGCATCGGTCATCTTTTGAAGAGGAGATAAACCAAGCTTTTTGGCATTATTTCTTTTTTGAATAAAGTAAGGTTCGTGAGCCTCTACCTTAGAAAGGATTCGAAGAAAAAGAGAACGTCTCATTCGAAATCTCCTTCGAAATACTTTGGGAGGATATACAGGTTCTTCAACAAAGTAATCATCGTAAAGCCGTTTATGGCCTGCTAAATGATTACGGTCGATATACCGACGACGTTTACGTTGTGATGTCTCACCCATGAGAAGTTTTATAATTATCTCATCTTCATCAGAGTCATCATCAAGCAATTCACGAAAAAAAGAACGACCCATGGAGATAAACTAGAAGAAAACATTGGAAAACAATTATCAATATAGATGCAAGAAACATAATATGAAATGAAATCGATAACTTTAAAAGAAGGTTTGATCATTATGTAAAGAATATAAAATTTTCTTTAACTACAAACGTGGCCAAGATGAGATCCTCTCCTATCTTCTTCTAGCACTTAAGAATTGTAAACCAATGGATACATTTTAGAAACAATTAGAAGAGCCCAACAGTCAAGACAAGCATAAAAACTATAAGAAAATATAACCAAATCAGCACCAATAGCACAGCAGCGTCCATAGCACAGCACAACACCAATATTAAGCATGACAGTAATATAAATTCTATAGTAATATAAAATCAAACAACGAAAATATATGACATTTTATATAAGCTAAAATGTTAGGATTACTTAATAGTGCTTGGTTTGATGAGATTGAAATTAGTTGTAGTACAGGAAACAATGTCACCTTTTGTTTGTCTTGTTATCATTTCAAGTTGACACTTGACATTGGAAAAGACCCAGCAAGTGAACTTTTGCAATTCCTCTTACTCACACAATAGCACAAGACATATCAAACCCATGTCACACAATGGCACTAGATGACAAGGGTTTGACACACTCCAAAACATAAAAGTAGCCGGAAAATTAAAATAACAGGGGATCCCACCCTATTCTTTATATATTGAGAAGAAAAAGATAAAAGAAGAAAAGAGAAATGATATTTTATAATATTTATATAATGTACATGAATATGACACAATGCCTTGATGAGGGCAGAGGAATAATGGGGTTTCCCTCAAATTCATATTAAGGCCTACAATCACAAAATACATATTATAAAGCCTACAATCAGCTTCATCCAAAAAATGCCACAAAATACATATCAAGGCCTACAATAAGTTCCTACAAAAAAAAAAAAGGCCTACAATAAGTTCCTACCAAACAAAAAGGCCTACAATAAGTTCTCAACCCAACGAACAACTTGATCTTTGTTTTGCAAGGATTTCCTTTTTGAGTCCATCATAAAAAGTTCTTTGATCTTCGTTCATGCCACTTGTGTCTAGCATCATAATTCTTTCATTCTCTTTCAACTCTTTCAAGCGAACCTTTTCCGCTTTGATACGCACTCTCTCTTTTTCTTGTGCATAAGATTCATCAAGCATTTTCATTTTCTTTTTCAAATATTCCGCTGCAACATCTTTTCCATCATCTTTTCTCTTTCGATTAGCCTTTTCAGCTTTTCTACCTATTGGCCTCTCGAAATCCATAGTGTCACCAACTCCCCTCCTTGATCTATTGAATCTGGAGTTTGAGGCATTTCTTTGCTTGGAACTTCCCTAGGCACAGTAGATGCCCACTTGGGAAAATCTTTCAACATTAGCCAACAATGTTCATATAGAAAATGGGTACCGTATAATTCTTTAAACAATTCCCTTGCTTTCTTAATCTAAAAAAAATTAAATAAATATAACATAATTAGTTTCTTCAAACATTTCATTTGTGTTGTAAATCTAAAAAAATTAAAGAACATTGCAAAATTTATACCTTCATTTCAGCAGTGGTTCCACTTTCATTCTTTGCTTCAATTTTAGCTAAGGCACCACAAAATTTAACTGTTTCCCTATTAATCATTCCCCATCGACTTGTTAGAGATGAAATACTACGTGTAGAGTCAGTCTTGTGGTCCTTGAAGTATTTTGCAACTTTATCGTAAAATGTTGTTTTATGTTGCTCATTACCATGCATAGGATCGACACTAGTATTGAGACATGCTGCTACAAGCAGCTTGTCTTCCTCAGGATTGAAGCCAACACCACGTGTTGATTTTTTCTTAGAAGTGGCAACTTCATCATCTAGTGGAGAATCTTGGACTAACAGAGGACTATTTTCAGATAAACCGAAAAGTTCATCCTCACCACTAATATTCCCCCGTAAGACATCAGTGAACGATGAATACTGTCTTGAGTCCATGCTGTGATTTAATGTTAGTTAGTTAGTTGTTTAGGCCGTTATAGCTGTTAATTTCAGTTTTGCTCTTATCTTTGTGTATATAAACAAAGACTGTATTCTTCTTTGCTAAGTTAATAAGATTTTTCATTCACAAATCTTTGATAGAACTAACTTAATTAATAACACATATGAACTTTTACAGCCTCTGTAGTCTATACAAGAAGTAGATATGGTCCACTACATTATTGTAAATGTTACAACAACATAGAGTTGCAGACTATATATCTATATTCATGCACAGCTAAACTATGCAATCCCCAAAGTTCACAACGGCCCTAAACGAAAGAAAGTCTTTGAAATATGCAAACAAGAGGAAAAACAAAAGCAACAACAAACAACAAATCTGCTTAACTCGAAAACAGTATTTGAAAACAACAAAAAGAAAAAGCATAAAGCATTGGTTCCAGTTCTTTGCCTTTGGACCTTTTCCTTTTGGCCCCTTCTCTCCTCTCATCGACACCCCCACCTCACTCTCTCCCACACACAAACTATCTAAACCCCAGCCCTTTTATTTTCTTCTCTAATAAATACCAAAATACCAAGAATAGAAGTAGACTCCGAAATACCGAAAATCACAGAGAAGATGGAGAACTGACCTGTACGGTGATACCGAGATGAACTTCCGATCAGCGATACCGAGATGAACTTCGATCGGAGAATCGACGATACCGAGCTTGAACTGCGAATCGGCGACTCTAAGATCAACTAAACCGATTCGGCGTGTGAGATCATAGAACAGAGGGGAGAGAGCGAAAAAAAAGGGGAAAAAAGAGGGATAAAAAACCGATGAAGGAGATTTTTATACATCAGTGATGGTGGAATTTGTGAGATGGTAGAGAGTAAATCGGTGGTGGTTCAAATTGAACTGGGAATCGGTGACTCTAAGATGAACTTCCGATTCGGTGTATCAGATCATAAAACAGAGAGAAGAGAGCAAAAAAAAAGGGGAAAAAAAAACCGGTGAACCTGATTTTTATGGATCAGTGATGGTAGAGATGAAGTTGAAGGGAGTATATGAGACAGAAAGATGGCGGTGTGAAGCAGAAAAGAGCAAAAGGAAGAAGAAAAGAGTGTTGGAGAGTGGAGATGGTGAGGCAGAAAAGGAATGGCTGAACGTGAAAGAGGAATTGTTATTTTAATCCGGATGAGAGAGAAAGACGAATAGAATAATAATAAACGGAAATGGCATTTTAGTCCGTACCATGGCATAAATAACACCGAACTGTAGCATGTTTTAAATTTTTAGCACATATAACATACCTGATGAGGGTTTATTTTTGTGTTTGATATGTCAAATGTGCCAAATATTTAGCATTTGGCACATTTGAGAGACCTGATGAGAGTGCTCTTATAATTTTTTTTAACATTTACTTTTTTTTTTTTAATATTTACATATTTTTTTTAACTTTTTTCTATTTCTTGCATTTTCACCTTTCTACTACTCTCTACCAAGGTTTTTAAATCCGAACTAGATCGTACGATCCGACCCGGTTAACCGTGAACTTCTGCTTATTGCGGTTCTTTTATATCAAAGAACCTCTTAGTGCGAAAAAAGCATGAAACCGTTTGAACCACAGCCAGACCGTACGGTTCTCTGAACCGTAGCCGGTTTTTACGATTTACACGGTTCTATTTTCTTCAGATCTGGAACCAAATAATTTCTAAAGAAAAAAAAAATAGAGAAGAAGGAGAAGAGGAACAAGAAGACAACGAAGCAGGGGCGGTGCCAAGAAGCAGTAGCTTCCTCTTCTTTCTTCTTTTTCTTCTTCTTCTTCTTCTTCTATCCCTCCGTCTCCACTACTCTGCAATAACTAGTCTCCTCTCCAAGTCTCTATTTTTGCTGAACACTGCTATGTAGCTTTTGTTATATGTGGTTTCTCTTTCTTTGTTTTGAATTTCTTTTTGAAGTTTCCTAAGCCTCCACGTGACTACTGACTGACACTTGCATTGGAATTGTCGAAGACTTTGGATTTTTGAATAAAAAATGAGCTAAATGTTTCGGTCATGACTTCTCATTCAGCTTTGAGCAACCTTGAGCCCAACGTGATGTGACATGAGATAATATACGTGTATTGCCAATTTGCCACAAGCCCACAAGTTCTTATATTATAATAATTATTATAACATTATTATTATTATTATCAAGGTTTTACTAAATAACATATAAATAAATAAATAATATGTCTATATTTGCTTAAGATTTGATATTTTTTTATTTATTTTGTAAAAATTATGACATGGAAAATATATTTGAAATTTGGATTTTTTTTTTAATTTGATTATTTTAGTTAATTTTTCAATTTTTATTAATTTAATATTTTTATATATATTTAAAATAATTATTAAATTAATTATGACATCATCACGATTCGACTCCAGTTCAATCTCGGTTCGATCTTAAAAACCTTGATCCTCTCTCTTTTACAGTTCAATAAACGGTTCGAGTTTCAAAACCATGCTCTCTACCTTAATATTACTATTCATATTTCTCTTCATCTTCTTTTATTCTGTCTTTTCTTATTCACACACTTTTACTATAAATTTGTCATCTTCTCTTCTTTTTTTTTTGCATAGTTTTCCCTCAAAAAATGTTATTTCTCTCTCTCTCTCTTAATTTTTTGGGAGATTTTATTTTTATTTTTCTTTCATCTCTACTTTAGGTTGATAAATTTTTGTGTTTTTTAGAACTCTAACTTGGGTTGATGAGATTTATTTTTGTGTTTTAAGTTTTTTTTTTTTTTTGGTTCTATTTGATTGTTAAATGTTATCATATTATTGCATTATAAAGAATTAAAGATAGTATATAAAAAATTATATTTTTCTATTATATAGCATGATTTAGATAATTTAATGTTTATTGTTATATATATATTTTTTTTTCTTTTTTTTTTCTTCTCATCTTATTTTATTCAACACTGAAATAAGATGAGATCCTCCATATCATTAAACTATTTATATTTTCTCATCTTTTTAATTTAAAAAATTAATGTTTTAATATTTTACACTTTTTCCAACCTTTCTCATTCCCTTTACCTTTTCATCTCCCCAAACCCGCTACCTTAATATTACTCTTCCTCTTTTCCTTTATCTTCTTTTACTTTGTTTCTTCTTATTATCATCATTTTAGCATAAATTTGTCATTTGCTCTTCCATTCTATGCACAATTTTTCCTCACAAAAAAATATTATTTCTCTCTCAATTTTTTGGGAAATTTTTTAACTTTTCTTGCATATCTGTTTTAGGTTGATAATTTTTTGTGTTTTTTATAACTTTGTTTTAGGTTGGTGGGATTTAGTTTTGTGTTTTATGTTGATTTTTTTCTTTTTTTTTGGTTCACTTTGATTGTTGAATGTTATCATATTACATTATAAAGAATTAAAGAAAGTATATTAAAATTATTATTATTATATTACATAGCATACTTTTGATAATTTGGTGTTTATTGTTATATTTTTTATTTTTACTTTTTTTTTCTTCTCATATTATTTTATTCAACATTTAAAATTAGCCACATCCTCCATATCATTAAATTATTTATATTTCCTCTTCTTTTTATATTAAAAAATTAAAGATATAATATTTTACTTAAATTTGATAAATAAAATTGTACTCATAAAGTGGAATAATGCTAGGGAAACACTCATTCTCACACCCAATACATTAAAGGAAAAATAAAATACAAAACAAATGTCAATTTAGAAACACTTAATCAAAAAAAAAGTTAATAAGGATATTAAACCAAATATAACATAAAGAAACTGTGGGGTCAAAGATTTTGGCAATCTCGGCCCACTTTATACTAAGCCCAAGGCCCATGCCGAGGACGAACGTAGAAGGTCCAAACTGCCAAGAAACATCGCCGAGGACAATCTTGTCCTCGACCAACCGAGACCATCAAAGGGAAAAGAAGCATGCCATCAAAGGCAGCCTCCCAGAGCATCCCAAGAGAAAGGACAAGTACAATGGGCTAGCCCTAGGAGCATGGTGGAGGAACAATTCAAGGAGAAACTGTCACCTCCGCATTAAATGTCCATAACTAACGTTTTGACCGCATTAATGAGGAATTGACCCCTGTAAAGTACTACTTTGGTTGTTGCAACCCACAGAAAGAATGAGAAGGCAGCTGATGGGACAAGCACTCAAGTAGTGACCTGCATGATCAACAAGTGGAGGGCCAAGATCAACTGAAAGGGGGTATATAATGTAAGAAATTCTCCAAAGAGGGGGAGGAGGAATGAGAAGGAGGGAGTACTGTAGCAACATGTACCATCTTTGTAACCAAGCACTGAAAAAATAATAAGAACTACAAGCTCATAAGATGAGGGCCGAGGAACAGAATTCCTTACTTTAGTCTACATCCTTGTTATCCAATCCACTCGTATCAATGTCTAGTTGTTGTACTCTTCACTAAGGCCTAGTTCTTAAACTCATTCTCTATAAATTTATTGTATTGGGTTAGCTAGGCCAAAGTTCCTTCATCCAAGAATAGAAGTGCTCAAACCCGGTCCCTATAGAAACTAATAATGCATATTTAATGCGATAGAATCATTATCAAATTTTGGAAAACGATAGATTGCTAATGGGGAGAGAGAAAGAGAGATGGTAAAGAAAAAAAATACAAAGTAACAAAGAGTAAAAAAGAAAAGAAAATATCAAACGTAATTAGTAAATGTTAATTAGAAAACAAAGAGGTTATAAGGAGAAGTAAAAAATAAAATAAAGATGTTCATATAGAAAAATTAAAAACTCTAGAGTGTATTAAAATAAACTATTACATTCATTTAAAAAATTAAATCAAAAAATTAAAAATAAAGTTTTAAAAGTATTTAAAGACTAAAATAGTATTTTATTCCAAATAATACTAGGAGGGTGATTGTTACCAATTTTTATATGCTGTACCCGGCATATATGACGGGTACCTCACAAAGAGGGGGCCCCACAGTGTGTGGGACCCGCCCCTCTGTGAGGTACCCGGCATATATGCTGGGTACAGCATATAACAGCTCGATTGTTACTAGTCAAAGCCACTGTACACCACTAGTTAAGCTTCCTATAGATAAGATTCTAAGAGCATCCGCAGTGGGCACTCCATATGGTAAATGTTAAACATATTTGGCATACAGGCGCACCAAACACCCAGCAATTGGGAGGCTATATGGGAAAAGCTATTATTTTTTTGAGATTTTGCTACAGTACCATCTCAAAGGTAAGATGGTACTGTAGCTGTATGGTATAAAAAAAAAAAAATTTTTATTACCTTTTTTGTCGGGAATTTCTCTCTCCTCCCTCCTTATTTTTGATCTTTTCTCTCTCTTCGTTCTCTCTTTCTCCGTTCTCTCTTTCTCCTCTGCTCAGTGCTCTCTTCAGACCCAACACTCTGCCCCTTTCTCTCCGATAAAGTTTAGATTCTTCTCTCTCTCCGATGACCCTCTCTCTCCGATAATGATTCCGACGAGCATCCGTGCTCCGATCCCTTTACCGATTCACAGGCACTCACAAATCCAACCATCTAGATACCCATTTCACTTTTCACTCCATTAAGATTTGTGGGTTTGGATTCACCGATTCAGTTCCCTTTTTACCGATTCACTCTTCACTCCGTCGGTCTTTGAAATCAAATCAAAATCAAAAGCCTGGTAAGATTTTGAGTTTTTGTGTTTATGTTTTTTTTCTCTTTCTGCAAGAAAATTTGTGTTTGTGTTTTGGTTTTGATCAAATAATTGCTGTTGATGTTTGCAGAGGTGGGATTCAGCTTGGTTGATTTTCTTTGCATTTGATTCTCATTCACTCTCTCCCCGTCGGTCTCTCACTTTGCTTTGCTTCAAATTTGGGTCCTCAAAAGAAAGGTACGGAACCCAAACCCAAATCCCTTCTCATCTCAGATCCCTTATTTCTTCCACATTTTGATATCATCCATGTCTTTGTTCTAAATTCCTATTGTGAACATGAAAATTTTGTTGTACTATTCGGATTTTGTAAAATGCTTGTTGATTTATGCATTATTTTAGAATCGTGCTTGAAGATGTCTCAAGGGATGATTCACTAGATTGTAGTTCTTTTTGTTTCGAACACTTAAACAGTACAATAATAAGCCAAACATTCACAAAGAGTCTGGTAAGTTGTAACTCAATTACCCCCAATGTTTCCAATAGGAATGTCAGTTCAAGCCTTTTCTCTCAATTGTTACTATAATTTTTCAAAAAAAAAAAAAAAAATTCACCATAAATTATACCCCAAAAAGTAAAAAGTAAAAACTACACAAAATAGAAAGAGTACAAAGATAGAAGAGGGCTAAGGAAAACAGTAACCGTATCATAGCATGATTCAAGGCAGGGAATCTTGCGGGGAGATGGCTCCATCTAAACTTGAGTATCAATTGCTAGATTTGGAAGTAATGGAAAGGTCTTTGGCTTCAACTTTTTAAGTGGGATTTATTTGGTTCATTTATATAATACACTTCACAGGTTCTCATTTTTAATCTAGTGAATCATGGCAGACAACATACATAAAGGAGTAACATTCCTCGCTTGAGACATCCAATCAGCCAACTAGCCGTGCTTGAAGATGATTTATGTATATCATCCATTATTTTAGAATCGTGCTTGATTTTGTAAAATGCTTGTTGCTTCATTGATAATTGGTTATGTGAACTTGATAGGGAAGATTTTAGAATCGTGCTTGAAGACCATTTGGAGTCTTTCTTCACCTCTTCTCTCTTTCTCTTTCTGTTCATAGTCTCTGCCGTCTCAAGATTTTTGACCCCATACTACTGTTAACAGCATGTAGTTTTCTTAAATAACTAAGTCAAGTTAATGACATTCTTTCTTAATAACCTTTGTCGTTTCTTCGTGTTATTTATCTGTTCTTTTAAAGTGAACTCCACACTAACTGTTTTAAGTACCTTATTTAAAAGGGATGAGTACACAAGAAGAGATAACACGATGGGCTAATATGTCACAAATGGATGATGATTTTTGGCACCACTTTTAAGTGAGTCTCAAAATACATCAATGCCCATCCAAGAGTCTTGTCCGGAAGTTGAAATTGTCACCCCTAATCCAACAAAACAACGTGGTGGCAACTTCAGTGTAGATGAGGACAACCTCCTTGTCTCCGCATGGCTTAACACTAGCATGGATGCCGTGCAAGGTACTGACCAAAGGATTGCCAAATTTTGGAAGAAAATTTGGCAATACTTTTGCGAGAACAACACTTGCGGAACCACACGTTCTGCTTCCTCCCTCCAAAGTCGATGGGGAAATATTAATAGGGAGACAAGTAGGTTTGCTGGTTTCATGGCTAAAATTGAAGCCCGAAATCCAAGTGGTGTGACTTATGAGGACAAGGTATAAAATGTATTACAATAGTGTCACAATAATAATTTCCGAATAGTTTCAAGACACTAATTATTTTATTTTATTTTTTTAAATTTAGTTGAAAGATGCAAAGGAACTATATAAAGAGTCACCAGCTCAAACAACCGGCAAAAAATCATCTTTTGCATTTGAACATTGTTGGGTTGTGTTGAAGAACCAACCAAAGTGGAATATGCCTAAGGAAAGATCAAAATCGCTCCCTCAAACTCCAAGTTCAGTTGATCAAGTTTGTAGTAATGATGATGACACACTGGAGGTAGAGAGACCAATTGGTAGAAAAGCCGAAAAGGCTAAGCGAAAGAGAACAGATGGTGATAAGGGTTTTGGGGATTATTTGGTGAAAAAAATGCAATATATGCAAGAAACACGTGAACAAGACAATGAGACTCTTCGCATCAAAGCGGATAGGGTTCGAGTGGATGCGCAAAGAGCTGAAATTGAAAAGGAAAGAGCTGAAATTGAAAAGGGAAGAGCTGATATTGAAAAGGAAAGGCTTTGTCTTGAAACTAGTAGGGAGACGCGTAGGCTTGATATTGAAAATGAAAGGCTTCGTCTTGAAACTATTAGGGAGGAGGGAAGAATAATGACCTTGGATACAAGTGGCATGAATGCCAAAGAAATACTTTATTTTGAAAAACTCAAGGATCAAATCCTTGCAAGACAACAATTAGGGTAAATAGTTGGGTTTGACCCAAGGAGATGATGTATTGTCATAACTATATTTTGGTAGTAAATTATATATGGGTTGGGGTTTGGCATATGTAGATGATATTTTGTTTCAACCTTATTTTGGTAGTGGCTTATTTTAAGCGTAGGTTTGGAACATGTAAATGATGTATTGTTCCAACTTGATCAATTGGCAGTAGGTTGTGCCACTTATGTAATCACATCATTTTTAATAGTTTATTGTTTTCACGGTCGTTGCTTTCTGTTTCTCAACCCTTTCTCTACCTACTGGTCTTTCTTGGAACATTCTTTCTAAGACAATTATGACAACCTTTCTCTTTCTCTCTGTCTCTTTCCTATTCCTGTTTGTAACTAAGTGAAAGAAAACAAACTTCGGTCTTTACAAATAAAACTTATACTATTATGCATTTGACAGATTCGTCCTCACATATTAGTTGGGTGTAGAATGAAAAAACAAAATCTAAGTGTTTATCACCTCTTTTTTCCAAATAAAGAAAATTAATAAAGCAGGTTAAATGTGTGCAACTTTGAACCCTTCAAGTTCAAACCACTTGTGGCATTTTCAAGTCACACGATTTTTTTTTTCCATTCTATGACAACTTGCTTTGATGAGCTCAAAATTTCAAAGACTACCATATTTTCTGCGATCTTTGTCTATTACGTATTTGAAGGTACCAGCTCAGTGAACTACACTTTCTTGGCAACTTCAAAGCATACGTAGTGTTATATATAAAGGAAGGAAATGGTCATATATATTAAAAACTAAACTAGAACAGTCACACACACCACACTTTCACAAAAGAAATGGAGAGGTATACCTCAGACAAGAACTCTGAACGAACTGAGTTTGTATCTTCAGGTGCGAAACTCAAAGTTCTATTTAATCGTATATTTCTTTTTTGTGTTATTTACTTAAGAGCAATGGCTGTAGAAATAATCATGGTGTAGTTCTGAAACATGTAACTAATATGAAACATTATTCCTAACATTTTCAGACGTTTTCAGAAATCTTAACACTTAGAATGGAGCATATTTTAACAAAAAAATAAATGTGGTGAGTTATTCTTAGAATGAAACATATTTTAAAAAAATAAAAATAGTAATAAATTTTGATTGCTTTTGGAGTGCATACCATCATGAAACTTATTTTTCAGCTCTCATGAATACCTGTGAATCCATGTGATGATAGAAGCTGATTGGATTCTTGTTATAGTTTAAGTATGAAAACAATATGGCATCAAGTAAAAGGAAACATTTTCCCTCCTTTGCTGTGTTTTTAAACATGACTGCATTTTTAATACAGTGAATAATACAATTTTATAATTCTTGAAGAGCTTGCAACTTTAATTCATTTGCATAACTTGTTGAGCAGGTTGATCTGTCAAAATTCACACACTCATACCCTCACTGCCAGTCTGCTATCTTATCAGTTCTAGCATCTTTTTTTGCCTTTTTCCATCCTTTCGGAGAAGCATATAGATATTGTTTCTGCCTTCCTGGACTTCACGTGCCAGGGCTATTTGTCTTTGTTTCCATTTTAGTTAGTTTGGGTTTGATGCTTTATTAGAGTTAAGGAAAGATCATTGAGAAGAAAAGAAATCCAGCTAAAATGTTTATGTATTTTTAGTAAGTTTTAGCCCCAAAGGGACGGGGAAAGGGGAAATTCGAAAATGCTATCACATATATCATTGAAAATCCCATTGCAATACTTTCTTCTTTTTGGTTTGCACTTGTATATTGGATTGGTTTATTACATTATGCAATAGATATATTGGTGGATGGCTAGGATTTTGGTGCTTCTCTCAATTGCATGGTAAGCCTTAATGATCTATTACCTTCCTTTTGTAACTTATGCAACATTAGATGCACTAGGAAACAGTTCTTTTGGAAAGAAGGGTTGGTAGATTAGCAAGATCCAGGAGTAGGATATAGGCTTGACACAATATGGAAACGGTAGTGTGCTTAATTAAGAAAACAAGGACCACACTGATGAATTTAGCCATATTATGAGAGAGAAAGAGTGAGTGAGTGAGTGAGTGAGTGAGTGAATGAATGAATGAGAATGTGGGAATTGTTGTTTGTGAGGAAAGAAATGCAAAGGTGTAGTGGGGAGAGTTTTCTAAAGGGTAGGCCTTGTATATATAGGGTGAGAGAGAGAGAGAGAGAGAGAGAGAGAGAGAGAGAGAGAGAGAGAGAGAGAGAGAGAGAGAGAGAGAGAGAGAGAGAGAGAGAGAGAGAGAGAGTGTTATTACCTTGAGCTTGAAGACGTATATTACTCTCCCAAGAGGGCATCCCAAAAGGCAAAGATAAAGTGGAATTAAGCCTATTAGCCATAGCCACAGGCAGAGAAAGAGACTGTTGCCTATCTCTCAAATTCAATCCCATTCTATAATGTAATCTTTGCTTGCTTTGCAATAATTGTGATAATTTCCTAATACTTTTGTCTTCAAGGTTGTTTCTATGGGTCGCTCTAGGCTTCGCAAATTGCTTCTTGACGACTCAGACGAGGATGAGATAATGAGGCGAGTTCTTAAGGGTTCAACATCACAACGTAAACGTCGTCGGTATATTGAACGTGATCGTTTGGCAGGCCATAAAAGACTTTATCTCGACTACTTTGCCGACACACCAATATATCCTCCTAATTTATTTCAGAGGAGATTTCGGATGAGTCGGTCTCTTTTTCTCCGTATTCAATCTGCAGTGGAAACTTATGAACCTTACTTTATCCAAAAGAGAGATAATGCCCAAAGGCTCGGTTTATCTTCTCTTCAAAAGATAACAGCTGCACTTAGGATGCTTGCGTATGGAGTGGCAGCTGATTTTATGGATGAGTATGTGCGGATTGGAGAATCCACTGCAATAGAAAGTATGAAAAATTTTGTTAAAGCCGTGGTTGATATTTTCTCCAAGGAATACTTGAGATCTCCAAACAACGAAGACATTGCTAGACTTTTAGTCAATGGGGAAAAACGTGGATTTCCAGGGATGCTAGGGAGCATTGATTGTATGCATTGGAAATGGAAAAATTGTCCGACTGCATGGAAAGGTCAGTACTCTGGTCACATTCGTGAGCCAACCATTGTTTTGGAAGCTGTGGCATCATATGATCTTTGGATATGGCATGCATTTTTTGGATTACCTGGGTCAAATAATGACATTAATGTATTAGAAAGATCTCCTATATTTTCTGAGCTCGAACAAGGACGTGCTCCTGCAGTTAATTACTCAATCAATGGCCATGAGTATACAATGGGATACTACCTTGCCGATGGCATATATCCGAAGTGGTCAACATTTGTTAAAACAATTCCATCTCCACGAGGACATAAGAAAAAATTATTTGCAAAAGCTCAAGAGGCGAATAGAAAGGATGTAGAGCGTGCATTTGGAGTGCTTCAAGCAAGATTCGTAATTGTGCGTGGGCCTGCAAGATTTTTCTATAGTGAAACGCTCCAAGACATCATGAAAGCATGCGTAATTCTTCATAACATGATCATTGAAGATGAGCGAGATGAAAATGAAGCGGTGGAAGAAGATTATGAGCAAATTGATGACAATCCTACTATACAACTGTCACGGGAGAACACAAATGAATTTACGGAGTTCATTGAAACCCATCAATGTATTCGAGATCAAAATATTCATTCTCAACTCCAATTAGACCTCATTGAGCATTTATGGCAATTACAAGGGGAGTTGTAGGAACTTAAGTGTGTGAGTTATGAATATGGGGTTTTATTGTAATTTGATATATGTACAAGTCTTCTAAAGACAACATTGATAGTTATGTATGTGGATTGTATTTATAGTTATGTATGTGGATTGTATCTATATATATGTTTATTGGCAGGTTAAGTACATTGATATTTGGCAGGTTGCATTTATATGTATGTATGTGGATTTTTAAAGTTAGCAAGTTTGAGCAAATTGATATTTGGCAAGTTATTTCTCAAAAAAAGGAAAAATTGGCAGGTTCTCTGTGTGTGGTTGTTGAAATAGTTAGAAAGAAATTGGCAGGTTCTGTGGTTGTTGAAATAGTTGGAAAGAAATTGAAAAGAAAAAAAACTGGCAGGATGCATGTGTTGGAAAGAAATTGCCAGGTTGTGTGTGTGTGTGTGTGTGTTGGAAAGAAGAAATTGGCAGGTTGTGTGTGTGTGTGTGTGACGGCAGGTTCTGTGTGTGTGTGTTGGAAAGAAATTGCCATTGGCAGGTTGTGTGTGTGTGTGTGTTGGAAAGGAATTGGCAGGTTGTGTGTGTGTGTGTGTTGGAAATAAGAAATTGGCAGGTTGTGTGTGTGTGTGTGTTGGAAAGGAATTGGCAGGTTGTGTGTGTGTGTGTGTGTTGGAAAGAAGAAATTGGCAAGTTGTGTGTGTGTGTGTGTGTGTGTGTGTTGGAAAGAAATTGAAAAGAAAAAAAATTTGGCAGGTTGTGTGTGTGTGTGTGTGTGATGGCAGGTTGTGTGTGCGTGTGTGTTTTGGAAAGAAATTGAAAAGAAAAAAAATTTGGCAGGTTTTGTGTGTGTGTGTGTGTGTTGGAAAGAAATTGAAAAGAAAAAAAATTTGGCAGGTTGTGTGTGTCGGAAAGAAATTGAAAAGAAAAAAAATTTGGCAGGTTGTGTGTGTGTGTGTGTGTGATGGCAGGTTGTGTGTGTGTGTGTGTGTTGGAAAGAAATTGAAAAGAAAAAAAATTTGGCAGGTTCTGTGTGTGTGTGTGTGACGGCAGGTTGTGTGTGTGTGTGTGTGTTTTGGAAAGAAATTGAAAAGAAAAAAAATTTGGCAGGTTTCCAACCGTCGGACTGGGTGAATTTGAAAAAGTAGAATAGTTGAATTTAAAACAAAAAAAAATGATGGTTGGAAAAGTAATAATAAAGAAAGATTAAAAAAATAATATTTTAATAAAAGGATGAGATATAGAGTTTTGGGATGTTAGGTGTATTGTAAAATGGTATGGTATAATAGATAAAGTAGCTTTTTGAGAGGGTAAAATAAGATGAGATATAGCATCCGGATGTGGATGCTCTAAAGCGGATTCTCAAAAATAAGATTCTAAGACAAAAAAATATCATGCCCTCCGTACGTAATTATTGGAAAGAGGCAAGGAAACTATTTATTAAAAAAACATAAAAGCAAGGAAACCGACCATCCTGGCAACTTCGTTGGCTTTGAAAAAGCGAGAACCAGGAAGAACCAATACATACGCGTGTGTTGTAACCTGTAAAGCCGTAGACCTTGGGAAGCGCGCCCAACTTTGTTTCAGGTCTTTAGCTGCAACCTTTGTCGTCTCATCCCACGCCAACGAGTTTTGTTGCGAGGTATCTGTATATATTTTTAAAGACTGAAGCGTTGCATTGTTGCCGTATCAACATTCACGTGATTATTATTTTTTGTTTTCAGTTCTTTTATAATTTTTTTTAACATTTTTTTTTAATATTTACATTTTTTTTTAAAACTTTTTTCTATTTCTTGCATTTTCACCTTTCTACTACTCTCTACCAAGGTTTTTAAATCCGAACCGAACTGTATGGTCCGACCCAGTTAACCGTAAACCTCTACTTATTGCGGTTCTTTTAAATCAAAGATCCTCTCAATGCGAAAAAAGCACGAAACCGTTTGAACTGCGGCCAGACTGTACGGTTCTCTGAACCGTAGCCGGTTTTTACGGTTATATTTTCTTTAGATCTGGAACCAAATAATTTCTAAAGAAAAAAAAAAAAAGAGAAGAAGGAGAAGAGGAACAAAAAGACAACGAAGCAGGGGCGGCGCCACGAAGCAGTAGCTTCTTCTTCTTTCTTCTTTTTCTTCTTCTTTTTCTATCCATCCGTCTCCACTACCCTGCAATAACTAGTCTCCTCTCCAAGTCTCTATTTTTGCTGAACACTGCTATGTAGCTTTTGTTATATGTGGTTTCTCTTTCTTTGTTTTGAATTTCTTTTTGAAGTTTCCTAAGCCTCCACGTGATTACTAACTGTCACTTGCATTGGAAATGTTGAAGACTTTGAATTTTTGAACAAAAAATGAGTTGAATGTTTCAGTCATGACTTCTCATTCAGCTTTGAGCAACCTTGTGCCCAACGTGATGTGACGTGAGATAATATACGTGTATTGCCAATTTGCCACAAGCCCACAAGTTCTTATATTATAATAATTATTATAATATTATTATTATTATTATTATCAAGGTTTTACTAAATAACATATAAATAAATAAATAATATATCTATATTTGCTTAAGATTTGATATTTTTTTATTTATTTTGTAAAAATTATGACAAGAAAAATATATTTGAAATTTAGATTTTTTTTAATTTGATTATTTTAGTTAATTTTTCAATTTTTATTAATTTAATATTTTTATATATATTTAAAATAATTATTAAATTAATTATAACGTCATCACGGTTCGACTCCGGTTCAATCTCGGTTCGACCTAAAAAACCTTGAACCTCTCATTTTTATGGTTCAATAAACGGTCCGGGTTTCAAAACCATGCTCTCTACCTTAATATTACTATTCATATTTCTCTTCATCTTCTTTTATTCTGTCTTTTCTTATTCACATACTTTTACTATAAATTTGTCATTTTCTCTTCTATTTTTTGCATAGTTTTCCCTTAAAAAATGTTATTTCTCTCTCTCTCTTAATTTTTTTGGGGATTTTTTTATTTTTCTTTCATCTCTACTTTAGGTTGATAAATTTTTGTGTTTTTTAGAACTCTAATTTGGGTTGATGAGATTTATTTTTGTGTTTTAAGTTTTTTTTTTTTTTGGTTTCTCTTTGATTGGTAAATGCTATCATATTATTGCATTCTAAAGAATTAAAGATAGTATATAAAAAATTATATTTTTCTATTATATAGCATGATTTAGATAATTTAATGTTTATTGTTATATATATATATATATATATATTTGCTTTTTTTTTCTTCTCATCTTATTTTATTCAACACTGAAATAAGATGAGATCCTCCATATCAATAAACTATTTATATTTTCTCATCTTTTTAATTTAAAAAATTAATGTTTTAATATTTTACACTTTTTCCAACCTTTCTCATTCCCTTTACCTTTTCATCTCCCCAAACCGTCTACCTTAATATTACTCTTCCTCTTTTCCTTTATCTTCTTTTATTTTGTTTCTTTTTATTATCATCATTTTAGCATAAATTTGTCGTTCGCTCTTCCATTCTATGCACAATTTTTCCTCACAAAAAAAATGTTATTTCTCTCTCAATTTATTGGTAAATTTTTTTTAACTTTTCTTGCATATCTGTTTTAGGTTGATAAATTTTTGTGTTTTTTATAACTTTGTTTTAGGTTGGTGGGATTTAGTTTTGTGTTTTATGTTGATTTTTTTTTTTGGTTTACTTTGATTGTTGAATGTTATCATATTACATTATAAAGAATTAAAGATAGTATATAAAAATTATTATTATTATATTACATAGCATATTTTTGATAATTTGGTGTTTATTGTTATATTTTTTATTTTTACTTTTTTTCTTCTCATATTATTTTATTCAACATTTAAAATTAGCCATATCCTCCATATCCTTAAATTATTTATATTTCCTCTTCTTTTTATATTAAAAAATTAAAGATATAATATTTTACTTAAATTTGATAAATAAAATTGTACTCATAAAGTGGAATAATGCTAGGGAAACACTCATTCTCACACCCAATACATTAAAGGAAAAATGAAATACAAAACAAATGTCAATTTAGAAACACTTAATCAAAAAAAAGTTAATGAGGATATTAAACCAAATATAACATAAAGAAACTGTGAGGTCAAAGATTTTGGCAACCTTGGCCCACTTTATACTAAGCCCAAGGCCCATGCCGAGGAGGAAGAAATGTTCGAGGACGAACGTAGAAGGTCCAAACTGCCAAGAAACATCGCTGAGGACAATCCTGTCCTCGGCCAACCGAGACCATCAAAGGGAAAAGAAGCACGCCATCAAAGGCAGCCTCCCAGAGCATCCCAAAAGAAAGGACAAGTACAATGGGCCAGCCCTGGGACCATGGTGGAGGAACAATTCAAGGAGGAACTGTGGGCTTCTCTTTTTATCATTTTATTCTTCACTTTTTCTCTCTTTGTGCTGATACTTCTCTTCTTTATTTTTCTTTTCCTTATTTCTTTCTCTTTCCTCTTTTATCTTTTCTTTCTTTCTTTCTTTTCTTCTTCACGCTGGGCTCTTTGCTCAACTGCTTCTTCTTCTTTCTTTTTCTTTTCTTTTTTTTTTTCTATTTTTTTTCTTTCTTTCTTTCTTCTTTTTTTAATAGTTTAGAGATAAAAATATGGATGAAAAAAAAAACTTTTTTCAATAATTTAGTAATGAAAAACAAAGTTTTAGTAAATTTTAAGGACATAAATAAAATATTTTTAATAGTTTAGAGATGAAAAGTGAAATTTTCAACAGTTTAGGAACGAAAAGTGAAATTTTCAACAGTTTAGGAACGAAAAGTGAAATTTTCAACAGTTTAGGGACGAAAAATGAACTTCTTAAAGTTTAAGAATAAAAAATAAACTTTTAAAAATATTTAGGAACCAAAATAGTATTTATTCAAAAAAATACTAGAAGGGTGTTTGGTACGATGAGTTTTGAGTTATATAACCCAAAACTCAAAAATCGTAAGCCCTACTTAAAAGTACGTTGTTTGGTTTAATTTTTGAGTTGAGTTTCGTAACTCAATACCGAGTTAGAGTGGTGAGAATTAGAAACAAGTTTTAAAAGTTTCCAAATTATTCAAAGCTGAGTTATAGTCATTTTCATAAATATTTGTGTAAGAAATAGAAACTTACAGCGGAATATAAGTAATCGATTTTTCGGCATACCTCTCTTGGCCTAAACCGATGATCACATAGGAGTTTTGCGATTATTCTACGCTATCTAGAGCCAGCCTCCACGCAGACCAGCTATTCAAACACGTTCTAAATTCCAGTTTGTATGATCCGTAAACCAAAAACGTTTCTCCGACAGTGTTGCACACTACTAGAGTGATTCAAACATAACCCACAATCTAAGAGCCTCACAACACTCTGTAACTACTATGAGAAATGTAGAATTCGTTCACTGTTCAATGGGTACCATTCTTAATGTTTATATACACACCACTCCATTAATATTGAGTGGGATAGTGGACTTAGCGGGGTAGTGTAATGGTCTAATACCATTACTCCATAACTCCCAGATGTTACAATCTGAGGCAAATAGAGGGACATGCTCACATTGGGTGTCTGTCCATATTCTTTCAATTTCTAACATCTCCAACTCATCCACTGTGGACATGACCCTATTATCCATCTCTCAATGTGTTTCTTAGTGCATTCATACTGGCAAATAGGTTGTGCGACCACCGAGCACACTCGAAAAACATATTTAGGAGCACTATACTAAATCTTATACCAAGACCAGCATAGCAACATCCCTAAAGTGTCTCGTTATGCCCTAGACATATATTAACACATCGAATCAAGCATCTCTAACCCCTCTTGAGTTTAATACTCAGACTTATGCTTGATCCATCATAACTATCTAAATGTACTCACGATTAGTTTGCTACCATAAGCGCTATAACCTGTCAACAGTGAGTACAAATATAAGGATGTGTTACAAAAAATAGTCTTCCCTTTGCACTCATGTCCTTCAACTTTGGTCCAATCACTTTCCTAGCAATGTCCCTTTAGACCGAATCCAACATGGCCATAGGTAACATACCAAAGTAGCAGACATCAAAACCTCAACTTCAAGACATAGTCAAAAGTAACAAGGGCATAAGTAGGATCTTAATGAAAGATCTATGGGACTCACACGGTGAAGAAGCAAGGATTTATTCTCTCACCTCCACTTTTGGTCGAGCAAGCACATGCAGTATGAAATACATGCTACGGTGGAGTTCTCTTAAGTAAGAGCGTATGTCTTAACTCAACACATCGTACAAACCTTAGTCTAGTTGCTACTCAAGCGCCTAACTCGAGTCCTTTATTCGCTTGCCACCTCAGGCATCAAATAAGGTCTCGCATCTGGCTAACCACAGGCTACATGGATCATGGGCTATCCATGTACGATCTAATCAAGATAAATATATTATAGACCTCATCTTAGTCCCAACTAAGGTGACATCTGTTTGTGTCAACCATCTATATATGCTACATAAGCATTGAATGACACAATGTCTCATCTTTACTCACTACTCAAGCGCCAGTGGTGATCGCTCGTGTGAGTGGGACGACCTAAGCCTGTCGACATACCTTTCATACCACAGAACTCATCACATGGTATATATGTGTGTAAACATACATATTATTAACTGAATAACATCATATGTATTTAAAACAAAATATGCCAAAAGAGTACAATAAATGGTAACTAAAAAAAACATATCATCATATTCTACGTAGCCCTAAACTCCTAACATAAGCCTGAAAGACATCCCTTCTTATAGGCTTTGTAAGAAGATTAGCAATCATGAGGCTTGTAGAAATGTGTTTTAGAACCACTTCATTGTGAGCAACCATGTCTCGAATGTAGTGATATCGTATATCAATGTGTTTGGTTCTACCATGATACTTAGAATCTTTAGCATAGGCAAGTGTTGCCATGCTATCACAATGTACCATAACGGGATCCGAGGCATCCTTGACAACCTCAAGATTTTGAAAGAACCTCCTCAACCAAACTACTTCCTGAACAGCTGCTAAACATGCTACATACTCTGCTTCCATAGTTGATAATGCTATACAGGGTTGTTTCTTGCTACTCTAAGTGATGGAGCCATTATTTAGCAAGAAAGCATATCCAGATGTAGATTTGCGTTCATCTAGGTCATTACCCCAATCAGCATCACTACAGCCAATCATACGCAAATCTGAACCTTGATAACAAAGGATGTAGTCTGCTGTCCCTTTTAGATACCTTAATATCCTCTTGACAGCTTTCCAATAAGCAAGTCTTGGATTAGACTGAAATCTGCTGACTAATCCAACAGCATAACATATATCAGGTCGAGTACACATCATTGCATACATCAAACTTCCAACTGCATTAGCATAAGGAACATGAGCCATCTTTTCTTTTTCATCTTGAGTCTTAGGACACATATCAAGACTTAAGCTCTCATTTTTTGCAATAGGAGTATCTATGGGTTTGCAATTATGCATTTGGAAACGCTCAAGAACTTTCTTAATGTAGGTTTGTTGTGATAAACCTAAAAGTTTCTTTGAGCGATCCCTAAGGATTTTAACCCCTAGAATATAATCTGCCTCACCCATGTCCTTCATCTCAAAGTTAGAGGACAACCACCCTTTTGTGGCAATAATCATCTCCATGTCATTACCGGCCAATAATATGTCATCGACATACAATGACAAAATAATGAAACTTCCCTTGAATCGTTTTACATAGACACAGTGATCTTCTTCGATCATCGTATACCAATTTGATAGAATGGCTTAATGAAATCTCAGATACCACTGTCTAGATGATTGCTTTAAACCATATATAGATCGCTTAAGTTTGCACACTTTGTGCTCTTGACCTTTGGTCACAAAGCCAATAGGTTGATCCATATAAATTTCTTCACCTAGTTCTCTATTGAGAAAAGCTGTCTTAACGTCCATTTGGTATAATTCCAAATTCAAGTTTGCAACAATGGCCAGAATGAGTCGAACAGAGGCAAACCTCACAACTAGAGAAAAGGTTTCCTCATAGTCAACACCCTTCTTTTGAGTGTATCCTTTTGCCATTAATCGAGTTTTATACCTTTCCATTGACCCATCAGCCTTGCGTTTGATTTTAAGAACCCATTTGTTCCCAATTGCTTTACACCCTGACGGTAGGTCTACCATATCCTAGACCTGATTAGTCCTCATAGACTCCATTTCATCATTCATTACTTTCATCCACTCATCATAAACAGAAGATGAGAGAGCCTCTTGCACAGTTTTTGGCTCATCATCGTCCTATGAAGCAATCATGAAAGCTTCCCCCTCAATCTCAAAACGACGACGAGGAACATTTCCACGATTGCTTCTACGTGGCTGAGGTTGTTGTGGATCAGCTTCTAATGTTGTGCTCCCACTAGGTTATGAGTCGCTCCCACTATCTCTAAAAGTTTTAGGAATTTCTTCCTTGTCCTTTACTAGTCTACTTGGGGCGCATACCTCTTGTTCCATCATTACATAAAGAGTCAAGTTCTTTTCAACCTCACCTATGTTAGGGAATTCACTTTCAATGAAATCAACATCACGTGACTCCAATTCAGTTATACTTCCATCATGTTGTTCACCTATCAACACATAGCCTTTGGAATGCTTAGAATACCTTATAAAAATACACTGCTTTCCTCTAAGCCCCAACTTCCCATATCTATGAGAAGTATTGTGAACATAACCTATTGAACCCCATGGCCACAAGTTATTCAAGTCAGGTTTCTTGCCGGTCCATAGTTCATAAGGTGTGGAAGATACTGATTTAGAGGGCACTCGGTTAAGTATATAAGCTACAGTCAAAAGTGCATTCCCCCAATACAAAATTGGTAAGTTTGCTTGCGCCATCATTTATCTAACCATCTCTAGCAGTGTTCGATTTCTCCTTTCCGCCGCACCATTTTGTTGCGGTGTATAAGGCATTGTTAACTGCCTTGCAATTCCCTTTTCATCATAGAGCTCCTTAAATTGCTCAGATAGATACTCACGCCCACGATCAGTTCTGAGAGCCTTAATGCTCTTGTCTAATTGATTCTCAACCAATCTCATGTATCGTCTAAAGCAATCTAAAGACTCAGACTTATGAGAAATCAAATAGACATGACCGTAACGTGTATAGTCATCTATAAATGTGATGAAATAGAAACCTCTATGCCTTGCCCTCACATTCATTGGACCACATATATCAGAGTGGATTAGTTGCAACGGAAAAGATGCCTTTGTGGCTTTTCCAAATGGTTTTCTTTTTGACTTTCCCACAAGATAATGTTCACATGTGGACAAAGTGACCTTAGTGAGATTGCCCATAAGGCCTTCTCTAGCTAACCTAGTCATCCTTTCTTGCCCTATATGACCAAGCCTAGCATGCCATATAATTGAATTATTAGAAGCATTACTAGATGAAGTCAAAAAAACTGAACTATCATTATTATAATATTCAATTTCCAAAATTAAAAAACCATTTAAAATAAAACCACGGCCATAATAAACTGTTCCCAAATGCAATAAAACATAATTATTCTAAAAAATAAACTGGAAACCAAGTCTTAACAAAGTAACTACGGAAAGTAAGTTCCTCCGGGTCTCTGGAGCATACAACACGTCATGGAGCAACAGAGTGCGACTACCTCGCAATTCTAGCTTGTAGGTACCAATTCCAAGTACCTCCACGCTAGCTCCATTTCCCACCTTGATGTCTCTACACCTAACAGGAATCCGATGGTACTCCACAAATCCCACTCTATCTCTCGCTACATGTTCTGTTGCCGCTAAGTCTACAATCCACATAGGAGCAGAATTAGCAACAAGGACATGACTAGTTACAAAAACATGGTGAGATGTAGAATTAGGTGTTACCTTTTTTTTGCTCAGTGCATTCAAGAGCAAAATGTCATTTCTTTCCGCAATTATAACAAGTCCTAGACTTGTCATTCTTTGCGCCTTTTCCTCTAGTATTGTGCTTGACAAACTTCGCCTTCTTAGGTGGTGGCCCATTAGGTCTCTTTTGTCCAGGAGCGTAATCAGGTTGCTTGCATTTAGGCCTAGATGCCTTACACGAGCTAGTCTCAGCCATGTGCACAGAACTAATCGGCTTGGCTGCTTCAAGGCGCTCAGCTTCAAGTTCCGAGTGACGGGCCATATCATCAAATGTTTTGATGTTCTCATTATGTGTCAAGTTTTGACACATTGTCTCCCATGAACTTGTTAGTGAACGAATCACTGCTTGGACTTGTTGTTTTTCAGTAAGTTTGTTTCCAGCTGATTTGAGCTCTTGAATCATGGAGGACATCGCCCTAAGATGCTGCTTCATCATATGTTCAGAGCGCATCTTATATGAATCAAATTTCATTGTTAAGCCACACAGTCTAGTGGCTGATGTCCCTCCATATCTTTGCGTTAGAGCTTTCCACATGTCTTGTACAGTTATATACTGCTCAAATTCACCAATCAAGTCATTATGCATGATGTTCAACATTGTAAAGCGCGCACACAAATCCTTCTTGCGCCAACTTTCATAGGCAACAAGATCACGTTGGTGTTGCTCAATGCTTCCCGCATCGGGTTTACTCAACGAATGAGTTAGAGTCTCTAGGACTTCTTGCTGATTTGACACATATTGGATTTTGCGGTGCCAAATATTGTAATTTTCACCATCCAGTTTCTCTCCTTTATTGAGATCAACAACAATACCTTTGGAAGCCATTTCACTACATATTTCACAAATGGGACATTACACACACATTTCAAAAATTTTGACGTTCGATCTAAAATAAACTTAGATAATCAACACATGTCGTAAGATCGAAAATTGGCTAAGCTTCTTAATCATCTCTTGCGCCACTAGTGTTTATTACTAAGCCTAATTTTAATCTATTCGTGCAAAATTATGTATGGGAGATAACGCAACTCAACCATACTCACACTATTTCATATTTCAATTCTAAACATATTTACAAAATATATGTATTGAAAATAATTCACTAATATTATCAATTAACTATTAAACCAAACATGCTATCACAATTTAAACTCATGAGAACAATTCATATAGGCACTTCATTATTTCACTAAGAAATAATTATTTCTTTGTCGCGTTAAATATAATATTTAATGTTGTGTAAATATATATATATATATATATATATATATATATTAATACCATATTTCACTAAGAAATAATAATGGAATTAAATAATTTGCAAAATTAAATAAATTCCATATCATTTACACATATACCTTTTATGTTTCATGAGAAATAAATATTAGACTTATATAGTATACGTTTCAATGAAATAATTGGATGGATTTAATACAGTTTTAATCCAAATAAATTATTGTAAATATATCATTGACCATTATATGGAGTTGGTCATGTACTTACGCAGTTACGTCTTTTTAAATAATGGTGAAACAAATGCAGTAGGCTCAATATGCATAAAACAAAAAAAAAAATCTCACAGGAAATAAAGATCCTAAATGTATTGATCACAAACAACATTTGTGCTTTGTAGGACCCTTTTATTTTTATTTTTATTTTTCTTTTGGTTCTAGCCCTTTTGGCAAGTGAAACTCTTAGCCCACGTGATGTGCAGGTTGTCTTCAACCTTGTTCTTTCAATTTCTTTCAGCCAAAAAACGAGCTCCAAACATGAAATTCAAAATTTTATATCTTCTTCATTTCAAGTCCATTTTTAACGTACCATATACCGATTTAAAGCTTATAACATATAGATTCATAATATGAAATCATATAAGAGCAGTTTTGTCCTTAAAGTTTTGGTGTTTAAAGTTTTGTTAAACTATATCTCACGGCACACTTAGAGATTTGCTACGAAACTTAAGGTAGATATTAATACATGTAATATAAACAACATATATATTAATTTCAAGGCACGAAATGCTTAGAATCAAAACTTGCCATTGAAGGCCATATGAGGTGCGTAGAAATTCACAGCATACCACAGAAGCATAAAACGCATTAAGGGCTAATCATATATGCCTATGACATTGAGAACAACCTATAAACCTCGCTCTGATACCAATGTAAGAAATAGAAACTTGTAGTGGAATATAAGTAATTGGTTTTTCGGCATACCTCTCTTGGCCTAAACTGATGATCACACAGGAGCTTTGAGATTGTTCTACGCTGTCTAGAGCCAGCCTCCACGCAGACCAGCTATTCAAACACGGTCTAAATTCCAGTTTGTATGATCCGTAAACCAAAAACGTTTCTCCGATGGTGTTGCACACTACTAGAGTGATGCAAACATAACCTACAACCTAAGAGCCTCACAACACTCTATAAATACTGTTAGTGTATAACGTAGACTAGTTTAGCCATACTTGTACTTGTAGTTTACTCCTATTACTTGTACTGCACAAATACCTAGCCTATATAAGGCTTTCTATTGTACATTATTCTTTACACATTAATATACAGACTATTCAGTCTTTCTCTCACTTTATATTGTTAACATGGTATCAGAGCCTTTCCTCTGACTTTCTGGTTCCTATGGACATCTCCGACGTTCTTCCGCTACCCTCACCTTCATCCAGTAATTACTGTCAGAAGCGAGTCACCGTCGTCACGCCCACAGCCCCAAGAACACTCGGATTTCGTCAGTTTGTTGATCAAATTGCCAAAGTCAAGGCACAGATTGACAGATCTGACAATCCCGAGCAAAACCCAACCAAGAACGGCCAGAAACCACCACTCACACGCCCCCACACGTCGGCTGAAGTTTTTGCCTCACGAGCACGTGCCTCCACGCTCCTTCACGCGCCACTATGCTCTGTCTTTCTTTCACACGCGCCTCATGCGCCGGTGCTGCTCATCACGCGCTTCCACGCGCCTGTCCCGTAACGCGACCTGCCACGTCAGCGTCCAGCCGTTGATTGAGTCGTTGACCGTTGACCAGGCCATTGACCGTTGACCATTGACTTTGACCAAAGTCAAAATTTTTCAACAGGACTTGTCTTGCTCAGTTTTCCACGTAGATTCCGATTTTAGGCTCCGTTTCTTCATTTGAGGTCTCTAAATATCATTTTTTGATCATTTTCTTCATTATGGCTCAACAAAACAAACGAGATATCATTCGTCCTATCACTATTATCTTGGATGGTTCTACTAGCTATCATGCATGGTCTCAGAATATGACTGTCTTTCTCAAGGGTCGTAAACTGTGGAGATATGTGACTGGTTCAATTCCTAAACTAGTACCAAACCCTAAGTCCAAAGCCATAGCTGCTGAAGATGCCTCCAAGACTGCTGTAATAGCGGATGATTATGAAGAACGCCTAGAGGAATGTGAGAGTATTCAGAGTAAGATCTTGTCTTGGTTTATCAATACATCTATTCCCTCCATTCATAATCTTCTTCCTCGTCTTGAAACTGCTGAGGCTGTTTGGAAATTTCTGACCGATCGCTATAATTGTACTAATGATTCAAGCTTGGAGTTCCACATTGAATCCAAACTTTATCAAATGTGCCAAGAGCCAGGTTAGTCTATTTCTGATTTTTATTCTCAGACTTCTACTATGTGGGAACAACTCTCTGCTGCAGATCCTCCATTAGTGTTTTCTAAGGACATTGAGCTATTTGTCAAATATTGTGATCGCCGTAAATTTATGCACTTCATGATAGGTTTATGTGAAGATTTTGAGCCTACTAGGGCCTCTCTGCTTAGCCGGTCTCCTACTCCTTATCTTGATGCTATAGTCAAAGAGCTCATTTCTGAGGAAAACCGTCGGCCTACTCATCACATGTCATCATCTGATCATGTATTGGCTACACCATCTCCACAGCCTCCCATTGCTGCATTTACTACTCCTCCACGAATAAACTCTGGGCGTCCCACCTCTCAGTCTTCCAAAGGTACTCGCTGTGAGTTTTGCCTTGCCAAAGGCCATGGCATCTTAGTTTGTCTCAAACTACAGAAATTTGTGCAAGAGCAGAATAAAGTTTCTCTTCCTCGGGCAGTTGCTGTATGTCCTTCAAATCCATCGGTTCCTATAGGTCCATCTTTGGCTTCCTCACTTACTACGGCTGATATTGAGGCAGTTGTTCAACAGGTTTTATCCCGCACTTCCACTGCCCTTTCTGTCATCTCAGGTAAACAACCTTGGTTTTTTGATATTGCATGTTGTAATCATATGACTCCTGATGAATCCCAATTTTCTAATAAGGTACCCTTAGAACATCCAATCACCATTTACACTGCTGATGGAACTCCTATGCCTGTTAGTCATAAAGGAACAATCTCTTCTCCTTGTTTATCCCTTAGTGACACTTTTCATATCCCAAAGTTATCCCTCAATTTGCTTTCTGTTGGTTAATTTTGTGAATTAGGAGTAGATCTTCTATTTACTAATCATGGTGTGGATGTGCAGGATCCCCGGACGGGTCAAGTTCTTGGGACAGGTCGTAAGGTTGGTCGCACGTTTGAGGTTCATAACTTGAAGATTCCTTCGCAAGTTGTTTCTGCAACTGCTACCACTATCACCCTCTCACCTGATCTATGGCATGCTCGTCTTGGTCATCCATCCTTATCTTGTCTTCAGTTGTTAGCTTCTCAAGGTCATTTAGGTTCAGTTCAGTTTCAAAAATTTGATTGTACTTCCTGTCATTTTGGCAAAAAAAAAAAAAAAAAAAAACAAAATTGCCCTTTAATAATAGTGACTCATTTTCTTTTGCACCTTTTGATCTTATACATTCTGATATTTGGGGTCTTGTACCTATTCCCACTGAGGGGGGATTTAGATATTTTTTTATATTTGTGGATGATTTTTCTCGATATACTTGGATTTATCTACTTCACCATAGGTCTGAACTTGTGTCTATTTACCAAACATTTCATAAAATGATTGAAACATAATTCAATCGCACCGTCAAAGTCTTTTGATCAGATAATGCTCAAGAATATAATGATAAATCTTTTCTATCCTTTTTAGACAGGTATGGTACCCTTCCTCAACAGTCTTGTCCTTACACCTCTCAACAAAATGGTCGTGTAGAATGAAAACATCGTCACATTCTTGATGTTGTTCGCACCCTTCTCATTTCTGCCTCTTTTCCTAAGCGCTTTTGGGGTAAGGCTGCACTCACTGCTGTATACACCATTAATTGAATTCCTTCACCAACTACACACAACAAATCACCATTCGAGCTTCTCTATGGTCAAACTCCTGATTACTCCTCTCTTCGGGTTTTTGGTTGTGCTTGCTTTGTCTCCCTTCCTCCTCATGAACAAACAAAGCTCCAACCTCGTGCTCATCTTTGTTGTTTCCTTGGTTATGGTGTATCTCAAAAAGGGTTTTCTGCTATGATCCCATTTCTCATCGCCTTCATGTCTCCCGTTATGTTGAGGTTTGGGAACATCGTCCTTTCACAAGTCTTCAGCAGTTTCCTACGTCCTATTCGTCAGAGTCTTCCATTTTTACTGATCTTTTCCTCCCTCTCTATCCTGAACTTGTGGAGGATTCTTCAATATCGGTTGCCTCTCCAGACGACTCATCTCCGGTTCTGTCCCAGGCATATGCCCGCCTGTCTTGGATCCTGTGGCACCACCCTCTCCTGAGCCTCCTATTGGTCCTGAACTTCGTCGTTCCACTCGGGTAAGCATTTCTCCCCCTTATCTCACTGATTATCACTGCTCTTTTGCTCTTGCCACCCTCTATGAACCTCACATCTATCGTGAGGCCTGTACTGACCCTTTTTGGCAGCAAGCTATGAACGAAGAACTAGATACCCTTCATAAGAATCACACTTGGGATATGGTTGATTTGCTTTCTGGTCAGTCTGTAGTAGGTTGTAGGTGGGTTTACAAGATTAAGACCAAGGCTGATGGATCTGTTGAATGGTACAAGGCTCGCCTAGTTGCCAAGGGCTTTACTCAGGAGTATGGCATTGACTATAAGGAAACATTTTCTCCTGTTGCTTGCCTTACATCTGTTAGATGTCTCATTGTTGTGGCTGCTGTTTGCCGTTGGCCTCTTTATCAAATGGATGTGAAGAATGCTTTCCTCAATGGAGACTTTCAGGAAGAAGTATACATGCAACCACCCTTTGGTTATCCACACTCAGGCAGTCAAGTTAGTCGCCTTCGCCGCGCTCTTTATGGCCTCAAGCAGGCACCTTGAGCTTGGTTTGAAAAGTTTAGCTCAGTTGTTGCTCAGCAAGGTTTCACTTTGAGTCCTTATGACACTGCTTTCTTTTTCCGAAGATCCTCTACTGGTATCACTCTTATTCTTCTTTATGTTGATGATATGATTATTACTGGAGATGATTCTGCAGGTATCCGCTCTCTTCAGCACTTCCTTAGTCAGCATTTTGAGATGAAAGATCTGGGCACTCTCAGCTATTTTCTTGGGCTTGAGGTTATCTCATCCTCTGATGAATACTATCTTTCCCAAGCTAAATATGCTTATGATCTTCTCTCCAAAGCTGGTATCACCGACAACAAGACTGTTTCCATTCCTTTAGAATACAATGCAAAGCTCACACCTTTGGATGGTGAACCTATATCCGATGCTACTCACTATCGTCAGTTGGTTGGTAGTCTGATTTATCTCACTGTTACTCGTTCAGATATTTCACATGTCGTGGGTATGGTTAGTTAGTTCATGGATGCCCCTCAGTCTGTCCACTATGCTGTCGTTCTTCGGATTCTCCGATATGTCAAGGGCACACTTTATCATGGTCTCCATTACTCCTCTCAATCTTCTCTTAAGCTTCATGCTTATTCAGATGTGGACTGGACTAGTGATCCGACTGATCGATGCTCTATCACAGGTTTCTGTTTCCTGTTAGGTACTTCCCTTGTCTCATGGCGTAGCAAGAAGCAGGATGTGGTTTCCTGTTCCAGTACTGAGGCTGAGTATCGTGCCCTTGCCGACACCACCTGTGAGCTTGTTTGGCTTCGCTGGCTCTTGGCAGACATGGATGCTTTACAGCCCACTGCCACTCCTCTTTATTGTGATAATCGTAGTGCTATCTACATTGCTCATAATGATGTCTTCCATGAACGCACCAAGCACATTGAGATCGACTGCCACATCACTCGCCAGCATCTCAAGAAAGGAAATCTCAAGTTGTTCTCCATCTCCTTTGCTGACCAGCTTGCTGATATCTTCACCAAGACTCACCCGTCTGGTCATCTTCGAGATCTTATATCCAAACTCTTGTTGGCTTCCTCCTTGCCACCTTGAGTTTAAGGGGGGGTGTTAGTGAATATCGTAGACTAGTTTAGCCCATTAGGTTTAGCCCAGTATACTTGTACTTGTAGTTTACTCCTATTACTTGTACTGCACAAATACATAGCCTATATAAGGCTTTCTATTGTACATTATTCTTTACACATTAATATACAGACTATTCAGTCTTTCTCTTACTTTATAATGTTAACAAATACTATGAGAAATGTAGAATTCGTTCACTGTTCAATGGGTACCATTCTTGGTGTTTATAAACACACCACTCCATTAATATTGAGTGTGATAGTGGATTTAGTGGGGTAGTGTAACGGCCTAATACCATTACTCCGTAACTCCTAGATGTTACAATCTGAGGCAAATAGAGGGACATGCTCACATTGGGTGTCTGTCCATATTCTTTCAGTTTCTAACAATTTAGTAATACATGGGACCCATTGTCAGACCACACATGTGCTCCACTACTCTTTTTATCATTTTAGTGTGCATTTGGGAAGTGCGTTTGCGCTTCCCAAACACATGTTTTGCGTTTCAGCAGGTTTTTTTTTTTTTTTTTAGCCGAAATGTTTGACTTTTCCCGTGAACAGTGCACGGTATGCACTGTTCACGGACCCACAAATTTCACTTTTCAAAAACGCGCTTCCCAAACGCATGTTTTGCGTTTCAGTAGGTTTTTTTTTTTTTTTTTGAGCCGAAATGTTTGACTTTTCCCGTGAACAGTGCACGGTATGCACTGTTCACGGACCCACAAATTTCACTTTTCAGTAACCTTTTCATTAAAAATGGGTCTTACGGTACTTTTCACACATTTAAAAATTATTTTGCTACAATGTTTTTTAGTTTTCAGCTGTATCCAAACGAACCCTTATTCTTCACTTTTTCTCTCTCTGTGCTGATACTTCTTTTTATTTTTATTTTTTATTTTATTTTATTTTATTTATTTATTTATTTTTTCACTTTGGTTGCTTCTTATTCTTCTTCTTTCTTTCTTCTGCCTTCACACTGGTGATGGCAGAGATGGCAGAGGCCCAATAATGATATTAGAGTTTCAATTAAAAGTCGTGATTTTTGTTTTAATCGGTATAAGATGTGCTTTTTTTACTTGAAATTTGATTTTAGATTTTATGGGTTTTATGGGGTAATTTGTTGAAATTTAATTTAGAACAAACTTAAAACCCAAATCTCATCCTTTCCTATAATTAAAAGAAAAAAAAAAATCTAAAATCTCATTGTTTCAGCAAGTTCGCTTAAGTCTTAATTTTTCTTGATTTCTTCTTTTTCCCAAAATAGATTTTGAGATTTTTCAATCGTTCACTCAAGCGAATTCCGCTGAGATTTCTTAATCATCTCAAGGTTTATTTCTCTTGATTTTTTTCCCCAAAATGGATTTCGAGATAGGCCCTTTTGGTAATGTTGTTCTAGTAACGTTGTTTTAGTAACATTATTTATATTTTTTGGAAATATGTGTAGGTGAAAAAGTGTGAGAAAATACATGTAATATTGTTTAAAAACTGAAAACATTTGTTTAAATACATGTACCAAACGGGCCCGACTTTTCATGTAATTTTGAAAATTTGCTTTTAACCCTTGTCATTTAGATTTATGTATCTACTTTATCTTCTGATGAGAGAAGTAGATAGATTTTCATAAAATTGTACTAGTTTATTTGAGTTCTTCCAATCTTTTTATTTGTTGGGTGTATATTGCTGTTGATCTAATGAATTTCGAGTTCTGTGAAGCATATATTAGTATGGAATAAAAGACAAACTATGGATGGTAAAATCTTACTTTTTGGACAAAGATAGACTAAACATTGGCCTAAATTAGTGTTCTTTGAGACAATGAACCCATTCACACGTATATATATGTCACACCCATAGTGTAGGAATTTTAATATCAGTCAAAAGATCTGTTGGTTAGTGCAAGAAATTTTTAATATCAGTCAATAATGCAGGAATTTTTTGGCATGGGCTCAAGATAGTTGGCCACAATTGGCCTCAGGTTTATTGATTAATTGGAGTTGTTGGTTAGGATCCAAAATTCAGGGATTGGCCATATAATCTTACTTTGTGTCAAAGCCCTTTACAAACTCATTGAAAAGTTGTACTAGCATTTTTAGCATGTGCAATGATCTCTCTGTAAATTATAACTTCATGTTTATTGTGGGTAAAGAAATGCAATAGAGTTATACGTTGATAACTGACAGAGTTTGAAAATTCTGGAAATTTTCCCTTTCATCTCTTTTCCTTGGAAACCCAAATTCTATGGATAAGTAACATAGAAGACATTATTTGTTATTTTCCCACTCAGCAATATGTGGCTCATTCTTTTTTCATTTTTTGGTAATTCAGGTATTTTTACGAAAAACATACAAAGTGTCTAAAGATTCATGTCAGGACATTATACCCTTTGCTACAACTCACCAGCCAATCTAATGAACAAGATTCAAATGAGACAAGACCAAACAAGGGAGAGACTATAAGCAAAGACAAGCATGATCACTACTTAGAATAAGACAATTATATACCAATAATGAAATTTACAAAACTCATTTCATGAAACCCCAAAAATACAACAAAAATACAATAAACCCACCTAAATTTCGTCTAAAATAGAGCAATTCAAAAGTGACCCAACTGAAAAATCTTACAAATCATGTTAAATAAACCATAAGTCTTGGATATTATCAAACTCTAAAGTCACCATCCTTATCTCCATCTTTGTGCACACACAATGAACCACCAAGTCACCAACCCATTACCATAGAAAATCCTTCAAACCCACAAAAAACCCATACCCTCAAACCCCAATTAAACCATATACATCATATGTTGTTGTTGTGGAGAGTGGGATAGTAGAAAGGACGACGACAATGGCAAGAAATTTTGCGGCTTATGGTGGCATATGGCAGCCTATGGTGGCATATTGCAGCATGTGTAGTGAGGTGCTAGGTGTACTTCTTCTTTGTTCTTGAAGACTTGAACGATAGAAAGAAGAGGTTTGAGATTTTGATTTGTTTTGATTTCTGAAATAGGATTGTGTGTAGAAAGATGTATTTAATTTTTTAGTTAAAGGCTGAAGTGGCATTATATTATTGGTGGCATGATTCAAGGGGTTTATGCCACATTCAAATAGAATTTAAACTCTTCTAATACATACTATCTTAAATGATCTTACGTTAGTATCTTAATATTCTTTCCTAATTGATTTTTAACTTCCCTTTTATACTCTTGAAATTTTTCAAAATTTTCGTATTTTTAACGCTTTAAATATGTGTCCATATCATGAATGTAACAAAATATTTCATTTTTCTATGAGTTTTGATAGTAACGAACCACATACATTAGTACATGTCGTAGTCAGGAATTGGGAGTTCACACGCCTTCATTCAAACCTAGATCCTTATCTACCTCATCACCAGTATCATCTATACTTAGCTCAGCATGATCCTCAAGTGAGACATTGGAAATTAATTCCCCAGCCTCGTTTTCCTCAATGGTTGCAATTTCTCTGAACTTTTAGATTTATCTTTGTTTATATGGTGCAATTGAGAGAAGAGGGGGGGGGGGGGGATTAAACAAAAAGAAAACACGTGTGGTACAAAAGCATAAGGGTAAAGGGAACAAGTATAGAGCACTCTTATTGGTATAGTTTTGCTTTTTCTTTTTTCTTTTTCTTTTTCTTTTCATAAGTCACAAAAATAGCTAGTAGAGTACTTTATTTATTTATTTATTTATTTTTGGTGATCGGTGAGTTTTAAACCCACGACCTTACCCTTCATTCCATTATTATTTGAAGAGGAAGTGCCAATTGAGTTATAGGCTATAGCTCATTGGAAGTAACAACTAGGTTTTGAACCCATAACCACATCATCTACCCATTCTTATGTAAAAAGAAAATATGAATTGAGATAGAACTCATTGGCATAGTTGAACCTTGCAATAAGTAAAGTACCACGGCACAGGACAGGATCTAATCCAAAACTATGCACATAAAAACAAGCTCAACTTGGTAAGAGCTAGAAGTATATGTAAATAAAACAAAAATTGGGAAATGTGACACAATTAGAGATACATGTAAACACATAATAAAATGCAAAGAGAGATGATATATATTATATAAATGCAAAAACCATATCATTATGGAATTCATAATGCAAAATAACATTCAAAGTAAACAGATGATGTGTCATGTGTCATCCTAAACCTGTAAGCAAATTTGGCCTACTAGGTTGTTAGGACATATGTGATTCATTTGTTAGGAACATATATCACTATTTTATGTAATTGGCTAATCCTTTGACAAAACGCACTTTACTTATAATTTGGTAGATCTAGGATGTGTTTAATATTTCAAGAAATCTTGTTTCAAGTTCAAGTGTTAAAGCCATGCAACTCTGTCCAAGATTCAAGTGCAGAAAGTGTTGTTCATTAAAACTCGATAGCTAGTTACCTATTGAGACCTATAGAGCTGTTGAAGCCTGTGGCTCGACAGCAGCTCAACAGATAGGGCATCTGTCGAGGTTTATGAAATTCAAAATTTCTGATATGTTTTTCATTCATCTGTGATTGTATGTTTGAGCTTTTTTTTCTCACAACCCTAGACATATAAAAGGTTTATTTGAAGGGCCGTCAAAGGTGACACAAGTTGCACAAGTGTTGAGCAAAGTTTGTTCAAGCATATTGTGACTGAAGACAGAATTTGCTCTAGTTCATCTTTCTTGTGAAGAAGCTGTTGTGTTTGTACATCGTAGGGTTTTGTGACCAAGCATCTTCTTGATCTTCATCGTCTAGATGAACTGAAGAAATTTGCAACCAACAACCTTCTCTAGTTGGTGATTGAAGTCGCGTACTGGAATCCGCGTAATTGGTTAGTCAATTAATGGGTGTCGTGCATTACAAGGAGAGATTGTCACTACAGAATAAGTCCAATTGGGTATTGGGATAAGGGTTCAATTGTAGGTTGGTATAAGATACTGAGATTCCTTTACTTGTAACCGCTTGTTGTAATAATAGTGGATTCTCAGGAGTGGTGACCTTAAAATCACCCGGTGGGGTTTTTGCCGTGTAGGTTTTCCCCATTCGTAAACAAATCACTGTGTCAATTTATTTTCCGCTGCATACTTAGTTTAATTGGTGATTTGTTTGTGCTACCATGTGTTTGCATGCTAATTTGATTAATTAAGAAACTTAGCTAATTAATCAATTAATTCATCACAAGGGGTCAATACATTTTTGGCCTATCATAGGCAAAAGGATTGCAATTACAACTTGTATCTTATCTCTTGTCCAAAGGAGTACAGTCATCTTAGTCTCACTATTAGTATAAAACTAGTCGCTAACCCGTGCGATGCACGGGATAGTTAAATAAAAGGATAATTAACCAACCTTATGTTAAAAGAAAAAACCTAAAAGAAAAATCAGTGAGAGACTGATTTGCTCACCAAGAAAAAGAAAAAGGAAGAAAAGAGATTGAGAAAGAATTTTTTTTTGTAATGTTATGTTAAAAGCTAAAAGAAAAAGCTAAAATAATAAGTGAGAGACTGATTTGCCCACCTAAAAAAACAAAAAAAAAAAACAAAAGTGTAATGTTTGAAACTAAAGCAACATTAAAGACAATGGGGAAATTATTAGCAAAGAGGATTGCAACCTTTGTATGTGATACGATTTTGGCATCATTAGTATGTTTACTTGGCTCAGCCAAAATTCAAATTCAATTTTGCAAAATATATATATATATATATATATATATATATATATGACAACCTTTCTACACAAATCCAGTTTTTGCTCTAATTTATTTTGCAAATTAGACATTATCAAGAATTTCAATAAACACTATTGCCACATCTATCTCTATTTTAGGCATTTAATTTACACATAAGCCAATAGCAATAACTATCACAGTTGCTCAATGCTATGACAATCTTGATCCAAGCATTCTCCTTCTAGAATCTTATTTTATTTGTTTAAACCTGCACGTCAACAACTTTAAGTAAGAAAGTTGTCAAAAGTGATTTCAAGTAAAAATCACATTTACACATAATCTAAGCAACCTAACTCACTTTAGGTCTTATAATTAAGCTGATAACATCTTATAATTTCATCTTAAGCTATAGCATCTTGCTCATTAAAAGGTCGTATTCAACGCACGAAGCTCCCGCTCATTAAAATTCATAATACGTGTAGGTTTTGTCTTTCATATTTATGTGCTCTTACTATGTAGAAACCCAAAATAAAAAAGATCTTATAATATTGCACATCATCAAACAACATCAACATAAAATGATGTTAATTCAATAAAGTGAACAAATCTGAAACAAAATCAATGCGTAAAACTCTAAGCATGCAAAAGAAATAAAAGCTTCAAAAGCAGAACTAAAAGCTTTTTGTCATATAAGGAAAATCGAAAATTCTCTTTTTAAATAGCCTACATTCCATACATTTTATAATAATTGAAAGAATAAAAAGAAAAGGGCTATATTAGGCTGATTTAGCTGCATGTTAGGAGGATATTCTTTGTAGTAATATAAGGCTTTACAATTCTGTCAATAGAATTCACACACACACACACACACATATATCAATCAAAATCTTTTGAGAGTGACTTTGTTCGAGAAAAGGATGTGATATTCAGGGAGAAAACTTTAGAACCCAAATGGCACTGGTTTGAAATAGAAAAAAAAATGTTCCCAATGTCAAAGCTAATCTACAAAATTTGTAAAACCCAATCAAACACATTTGATTCAAGCATCTCTTCTAAAACTTTGAAAGGAATTAAGAAACAAAGGGGAAAAAACCAAAGTTCATAGTATTGATAAACTAAAGAAAATAATAATTTGCCATTAAAAAAAGGGGGGTTGGGGGGAAACAAAGTTCATAGTTAAAGAAATAATAATCTGCCATTGAAAAAAAAAAAAACAATTTCATAAGAAAACTTAAATAGCCACAATTTTCATGAATCAAATATTGTCGAAATCATAAATGGATAACAAACTAAATCCAGTTTATCAAATTGTTTGAAGCTATAGGCAATAAGATTACAGCCCTGTAATCGATAAATTTTGGTGAGAATCAATTCATGGATAGCAAATGTTTTGTCATTTGATGGTAGACTTCAACAAATACAAACATCCAATAAGTGTTGTATTGTTGTTTGGTATTCAAGTCTATTGGATCAACATGTTTGTTCTAGAACAAAGATAATCAAGTAGATTGAGAGCAAGTTCAACAGGTTTCTGTGAAAAGGCACTGATTTCTCGGCTTCTGGTGCTAAGTTTTTGGGTAAGTGTCTAATTAGTTTAATCAATAATTTGACCAAGGTACATAAAAACAGATGATGTATTGACAACATATATTGAAAGAGACAAATATATTGAGGAATGGATCATCAATCTAAATGTAGAAAGAGGCATTATCAATAGTAGTACCTTCATCCACCAATTCCTCCCACTTGAATCACCTTCGACTAAGTTGAAAGCCCATCCTTCAAGACTTGACGTTTCCCATCTTCTAAACCTTGGTTGCTTCAAGAGGATTTTTTTTTTGAAATAGAGCCCTATGAACATTATTGACAACTATAATCAAACACATTGTAGGCAGTCCATTAATGAACAATCAAAATTGACAACTATAATCAAACACATTATAGGCAGTCCATTAATGAACAATCAAAATTGACAACTATAATCAAACACATTGTAGGCAATCCATTAATAAACAATTGAAACAATGATGTTAGAAGACTACCAAAGGCTTTCTATGGGTATTTGGACGACTACCAGAGGTAGTTTGTGGTATTTACATTGGGATTTTGGGGCTGTCAAGTCTCTGATATTTCCTGCATATTTTTTTCCTGGAGCCTAAGCCACTGCGTTGGAATATTCACAATAGACAGATAACACTATTGAAAGAATTTCACCCAAAAAAAAAAAAAAAATCTTTTCAAATCAATTTTCAATAACCATGGAGACCCATCAACGCATCCTTAACTGAAAATTATTTTACAATATCCATTTCATTTTATTTACAATTGAGATTTAGAGATACCTAAAGAAGAGATGAAGGAGGGAAGAGAAAGAGGTTGGCGTTAGAAAGCTAAAAGTCTGAATTTTTGAAATTGTATTTGGAAGAGAAAGAAGTTGGCAGTAGAAAGCTGAAAGTCAGAAGTTTTGAAACTATCTTTGGAAGAGATAGAGGTTGGCGTTAGAAAGCTAAAGGGCTGAAGTTTTGAAACTATGAAAGACAAGTAGAGCAAAAGGAGGGGAGACAGAAAGCTGTTGGCATTAAAGAGTAAATACTATTCGACTTGGGTTGAACATAAGATACATGTAGGTTTGGGCTTTATGGTGGACAACACTAACACAAGTTACATATAATTAAAGCTATAAAAATTGGGCTTTATGATGGAGATAGTGCTAAAAATTATTTTCTTTTTAATAGTATTTTAAAATTAAGAGAAAATTTTAGAAAAAAATATTTTGAAATTATAGGAGAAATTTAGGAAATAGAAGAGTAATGACATGACGGCTAATGTGGCTTAATAGTACCGAAGCAACATTAAATGCTACGCTTCAGTTTTTAGTATTATATAGATATAGATGAACTAATCTGATCAATGGAGGCTCCAATTCCCCAGTAGTCTAGAAAGCTGATTATTTTCCTACTCTCTACATATTGCATGATTAAGTATTTTCTGAATGCCTACATTAATTAGCTCAACTAAGAGTCAGTTAACAAAAAGGGTTTGAAAGTTCTAAAGTTAATTTTCCTAACACTTACAAAAAAACGTTTCTTTTCCACTCTTCTTTTTATGGAAGGGGTCCAAGAAAGACCAACACATAATTAACACAACTGCCAATAATAATCTAGAAATTATATAACGAAAGAGACATTGTCCTGTTTAAGCTGAGTATTGCAGCAATTACAGTCTCTTGGAATATGTCACTATGTATGATCAAAATTTAGAAGCTACAACATGATTACCTATTTCTCAGTATAACATTGATGATAAAAGGATTCCATGAACAACATAAAGTAGATCCATATCATAAAGAATGTTGATTTTTAACTGTTTACTTTGAGATGAAGTTTATTTCATTACCTATATATACTATACTAGCATGAAAGAATGAAAGAACTGAACGGATCAAAAGTGCATTTGAGCCAGAGCCTTATAAAAAAAAATATCAAATAGCTGAAAAGCATTGCTTTAGAGAGCTTACTGCACGCAGCAGAGTCCTCCAGTCTCTTTCTCAAACATTCTTAATGGCCTACAACAAAATCACCAAATCCATTAACTTTTATCACGCAAAACCAAGCCTTATTTGCACTATATTCATACAAATTATTTGACATAGTGGAGAGGAATAAAATAAAATAAAATAAAATAACCACCTCGCCAAGCAACTTTTGCTCGGCCTCTACTTCTGAAGAATCTCTACAAGAATAAACACCATATAAACAAAATTTCATACACCTGCAAAATAAATAATGAATATATAAATACATATCAAAGCAATAAATTTATCAAACAAAACCTTTCCACTATACGACCCACACAGCAACGGCATTTTGCGCGTACACTCTGCTCCTTAGCACAACATACATCCACATCAACCCAATGCCTAAATTCTAGATTAACCAAAACCCAGTAGCAAAAAAATAAAAATTAAAAAACTTTGCCCAAAATTCAATTCAATCCAATAACTTACAATTTATTCATTTCAGTCTTATTACTTTTACTTTTATTCAATGTGTTCATTTGGTTAGGTGTTTTGGAAGCTTAAAAGAGTGTTTTTAAAACACAAATCTCTGTTTTGCAACCACAACTCATAGTTTTTTAACAAATGCACCCGTAATCTTTTACTAGAAGTTAGAACTGAAATGAATAAATCAAAACTCAAAAGTTATAAGACACTTGAATCTTGGGCAAAATCAGATGGTGCAATTTGTAATTTAGCAAACATATATTAAAAAAAAGTACATTGATTCAAGAAATCAGAGCTACAAATGGGCAATTTAGTTTGTATATTCCAACACAAATTTGAACAACTTGTAAACATGTTACTATTTTTTCAATTTGTCAGCTTTGATTGTGAAAGAAACACAAACGAGGCTAGAGATTATGGTAAGCCTGATGAATGGCACGATTTGGAACATCGTTGACTGCCACAATATTTATTCGTTATTGAAAACTAAAATCAAACTAAGTATATGTTCTTATCCTTTACACTATATTTTAATTTTTCAATTATGTCAAGTTGATTCATAACATTTCAGTATCATGTCAATTTATTAGTCTTTTTATGAAAATTGCTAATGTAGTAATTAGCCAAAATAGAAAATTACAATATAGTGTCAATTTAGTCTTTTACGAAAATTGTTAATGTAGTAATTGGCCAAAATAAAAAATTGGATTAAGCTAATGTTGCAATAAACTAGTTTTTTTTATTTAGGATATTTGCTTCGTTAGCAATTTTCACTGAAATAGGCAATAACTAAATTTACATGACACTGAAATGTTAGAAACCAAATTAGGAACAAATTGAAATATGATATAAATGATATATATATATATATATATATATATATATATATAGACACACACAAACTATGAATACAAGAAGAAAAGGAAAAACCACCGGGCCTTGTAGCCCAAGTGGTACTAGGTACTTCAAGTTACCTCTAGCTTGGGGGTTTGATCCCCTGAATAAACAATTACCCAAAAAAAAAAAAAAAAAAAAAAAAAAAAAGGAAAAACCATTTTGCAGGGGACTTGTACTTTCCATAACGGCGCTTCCATTTGATCTGCTCTTTACAACGTAGACACACACCCGAAATCTCGGAATACGGCCTAAACTTTCAGCCAACTTCTTGTCGTAAATATGAATTAGTTTTCCTTAGTAAAATGTTTTCCAGGGAAAGAGAAATCAACTGTTTGTTGTAGGCGTTGCGTATCCATGCGAATTTGTTTTGGTGCTTTGGGGGCCCCTACTTGCTGCTCATTTTTTTTTTCTGAAAGAGCTTCTGTTATGGTCTTCTGGGTTTTGGTTTTAGAGTACGTAAAACGACGTGACGTTTAGTCATTTGCTATGGCTGCCAGGTTTTTTTTTTTTTTTTTTTTTAAATCGACTTTTTTTTTCTTTGTAACCAATATATATATATAATTATTTTACATCTCATGTATCAAATAGGTATCATGAAAAACTAAAATATTTTATATTCTCTCACTTTTAGTTTTATGTATCTTCTCAAAATTTTTTATCCTTTCAATTTTTTATATTCTCAACTAAATAAATTCTATTTTTTTTAATAATAATAGATCGATAATTACAATAAGATAAATTTTGAATTCTAACAAATTAAAAATACTATAAAAAAAAATTAGCAAATTATTGATATGTTGGCAGCAACACCACTTTTGTAACTACAGAATTGTTTCTTAGCCAAAACTCAAAAGCCAAAAAGGGTCTCTCCCTACAATTTTTTTTTTTTTGGATAATTACAGTAAACCTACTTGTGATTTAGATAAAAATCACGTTACTTACTCGTAGTTTGAAAAGTGTCACTTAACCCACTTTAGGTATGTTCCGTTTGTTTTTCGTAACCCACCTCTGTTAAAATTAAGAGTAAATAAGTATTTTTCGTCAAATTTTATGTCTCTCGCCTCCCAAAACAAAAAATAACACAAAATTTGTGAGAGAAACAAGATCAAAATGGAGGGTTTTGTGAAAATTAATATTTGGATGACAAGAATGTGACGATCGCTGTGGCTCAAGGCGTGGTGCCTGTGTTGGTGAAATTGCTTGATTCAAGCTCGTTGGAGATGAAAGAGAAAGTTGTGAGTTTGATTTTGAGGATTTCATTGGTGGATTCGAGCAAGCGCGTGGTGATTGCTGAGGGTCTTTTGCTTTTGAACCATTTGTTGAGAGTTTTGGACTCTGGGAGTGCATTTTGCTAAAGAAAAAGCATATGTGGAACCAGATCCCGTCCTGTTCCTCGCCATGACCGCCGCTGAGAAAATCGCACCCATCCTACCTGACGCTTCGGCAAAGTACCCTCTCGGTGCATCAATCATTATTAAATCCCACTCGGTCTCGTACACCTCATCTGGAAGATTTTCGAGCACCAAACGACACTGCATGTTGCCACATAGGTAAGCATCGGACGGCAAGCAGGGGCGTTTGGAGCGGTACGAGGAGAGGAGATCGTCAGCCTGGGAGAGCTGGGTTCGGTACTTGACCGTGTGGGCCTTTAGGTATGGCGAGTCCTTGAGAACCATTTGGAACCACTTCGGATCTTCCTCGAGGAACACCGTTTTGCCACGTGGGTTCAGCGAGGTCCACATCAGCGAGTCGTAGCCGAGTGACCTGGAGCTGGATCGGCGTCGGAGAGTGACCGCTCGCCGCCGCCGTTTCTCACAGCGGCTAGTGAACAGAACAGAGATTTGGGAGATTATTATTGTTCTTCATGTTTTCTCGTGAACTGTTGTTGGGAGATTTGAAAAAAAAAAAAGAAAAAAGAAAAAAAAGAAGGAATGGGTACTGCAGAGGATAGAATGAGGATATAAATACAAAGTGTTTTTTTACAGCGTTAAATTTTCTCAGATTTGGACAAGTATTCTTATATTCTTATTTGTGTAAGTTGATTTGGGTTTTATTTTTTTGGGTCTGTTCTTCGTGTTCAAAGATTTATGTGAATTGAGAGAGATCAATACCACTTTTTGATCTTGTTTCTTTTATATTTTTGTGCTATTTTTTGTTTTGGGAGGAGAGAGACAAACTTTGAGGAAAAATACTTATTTATCCCTAATTTTAACAGAGGTGGGTTATGGAAAACAAACAGAACATACCTAGGTGGGTTAAGTGACATTTTTCAAACCACAGGTAGGCAATGCGATTTTCGCCCAAACCACATGTGGGTTTACTGTAATTATCCCTTTTTTTTTTTTTTTTTTCATTTTTAATCTCAGTAAAAATGAGATTATCGAATGTCATTCGGTGCAATAGTTAACAGTTATGTAATACCAATTTTAAGTTTTGAGATTAAAACTTGAAAGTTCACTTTGAATCAAAAATTTTATTAAATTTTATATTTTTATCCTTTTACTTTTTTTTTCTTTTTTTATTTTATTTTTAACCTTAAACCTTTACTTTTCACACTAAAATGGTAATTGCATAATGCCAATTATTGAACTATCCAAATCCCAAAATGCTTAAGGGCCCAAACCATTTCTACTTGGGCAAAAGACTCATTTGGATATAGCGGGGATGGGAATGGGACACAACGCAACCCAAGAAGTCACATTATGGGCCAAAAAAATTATCTTGCCAAGGGACAAAACCTGAAACCCATACAAAACAAGAAGAATCCAGCAAAGATCTAGCTTTTAAAGTAACATGGATGCTTCTTTTGCCACCAACAAAATAGCGTGTGCTTCATCCTTGTTTGCCAATCCTCTAACATGAGAGCTAGTCCAATAATGGCAAATGGACATTTGAAAATGAGATGCTCTAGGGTCTTTAGCTCTATCTTGCGTTGTGGACAAATGTCATCATCTACTCAAAACCTGGTAGAAGAGAAGGTATCTCATGTGCCGGGTCCATACAAAACTTTTGTCCCGATAGACAAGGTGGCTTCAGAAGAGAGAGTTGCTAGAAATTGCTTAGTATTACAAGATTAGACCATGACTCCTATTTCTAAGATTCAAGCACCCCAATTACTGTTCATTATTGCTTCAAATATTTACGATCAGTAAAAAACAATGTAACCAAAGGAACTATAACAACTTCTCCAACTCCTACATACTACATAGTAATGACACGAGATGTGTGCATCAAATGTGCCCTTATATCAAGATAATACAACTAGTCTACATCTCTCTCATCTTTTAGTCTTCTTATTACCACCAAAGCCTTTCTCAAAGCTAGGAAATGTCAAGCAGTCCTCACACGGAGAGTAACTCCATGTTCAGGTACAATAACCCACCTTAATGTAGGGGAGTGTTGGTATAATGGTGATAGTGAGAAGCAAAACTTGGATAGAATGAGAGATAAAATCACCTTCAGTTCTGTCATGGCAAAGTGTTGGCCAGCACAGACACGAGACCCTACTCCAAATGGCATATAAGCCTATGGAGTCTTGCAAGCCCCAACAATTCCATGAGCAAATCTTTCCGGATTGAATTTGTGTGCATCAAGTCCCCACAAATCATAGTGCTGTTGCAATATTGGGATTGGAATCCAGATGTTTATGCCTTTTGAGATCATAATGTCTTTGAATGTTATGTCTTCCAGGGCCGTTCTGACCACAAAAGCCGAAGGTGGGAAAAGACGCAATGTCTTTTGCATCACCATTGTCAACTGCCATCAAATACAAGGTTAGTGAACCTATGTTAATGTATGGGTGTGTCAACCCTCATGAATGAAATTTCATCAGTGCCGAGTACATGGTTTAAAATTTGTGAAGCATTGCCGTTAACATCTCCTTGTAATATTTGGTAATTGATGTGTTAAGTTTAATATGTGTGAAATTAAATGAAAAAATGTTTTGAACCTTAATGGCATTATTATAGGAAGAATATTCAATCATGTTACTAACCAGCCACTAGAAGTCACTTTTCAATTGATACCTCAATGGGGCATGAAAATTCATTCTTGAAGGTTTTTTTTAGGCACCGCCTTAAATTCCAAGGAAATCTTGCATTTATATCAACAGAAGCATCATATATAATACTTCTACATGCATTTTTTTTTCTCTTGTTTGCTAGGATATACTAAATTGTCATGCATCTATATGTAGTGGGAGTTTTTTTCATAGATGATAATTTGATAGAATCCAATAGAGATATAGCGGTATAAAATTCTACAACAACCTCCACCAAGCCTAAATCCCAGCCAAGGCCGGCTCAAGATATTGTGAGGCCTAAGACGACAATTTTAAGTGAGGTTTATTCTTATACTTTGAATATTAATAGAATATTTATTTAACTATTGGTTTTTTTATTCATTTAAAATCTATTTTTTTAGAAAAAAATTACAAATTAAAACGAACCCATTGCATTATTCAATGACTATACAACTAAAATAAACACTATTTATTGAATGAAGTAACCAAATACTAAAAAATTATGATTGAAAATTGTAATAAAGTTATATATTTGATATTTCTAAATAGAATGTGAGTATAAATTTATTTACTAGTGTAAGATTAATGAGTTTTTTTTTAACATTTATGTGTGAGAGATTAAATGATTGACCCATCCAATAAAAATATTTTTCTTTAACTGGTTTTTCTTTGATAAAAAACAACTACTTTTTATTTATTGGTGAATATTTAGGGCTTAATTAATACTTCTATTGGTACATGAATATCTCTATTGGTAAAAATTTAGGAGCCTTTTTTCATTGGGGGCCTTAGGCAGTTGCCTATTTGGCTCACCCATTGAGCCGGCATTGATCCTAGCCAAGCCATAGTTAGAAGGGATTTGTTAAATGGGAAGTTATAAATAATGGTATGCCTAATTAATATAAAGCTTAATATGTTGAAGCACAGAAATAAGTTCTAAACTTACTCTTTGTTAATATTCCTGAAATCCACATATTAGGTGATGAAATAATTATCATTTGTGAGTCAAGGATTTTATTCTTGATGTTTGTATTCCCATAATTTTAAGTAGAGTAGACTTTTTTTTTTAATGTAAATAGACTAGACTTACTGTAACTCCATTGATATTTTGAATTGATAAAAGATACCAGACTTGGTTCTGTTGTTTTTCCAATCCTCACACACACACACACACACACACACACACACAAAAACACTTTCATAAAATGGGAAGTATTGTGAAAGTACAGCCTCCAACCATATTGGTGGCTCCTCTCACCATATAGAGTAGGAGGTGTTTGATTTGATTTTAATTGAGTTAGGTGGACTTGGCTTGGTTGTTTTTCTTTCAGATTTATTCCTTTTGCGTTGATAACAATGATAAACTTGTAATTTTCATGTTTATTTCTTGGTTTTACTAAGTCTAGAGCTTATCAGTAACACTGTCACGAGAAAGTATGAACTTCTTGCTTAAGGAGAGCTTTCAATAACATCGAGATCAATTTCTTTATTCAAGTTGTGGCCTAGTGCTTTTTTCAGTATATGTTTGTGATTTCACTCAGGTGAATATGAATGAAGGAAATGTTTTCTCTTGCTCAGACAGGTACGGTGCTATCAAATGCACATGTAGAGAGACATGCCATTATCATATATGAAAACTGAAAACCTATGACAAGATCATACATCTGCTGTATAATGTCAATGAAAAACCATCCAATTACTAGGTACTTGTTGCATATTTCGGTACCAAATTTTAATCTTCGGGTCAATTCCGGGAGCTGCATAGTGTTTTAGAATTAAACGATGATTACATTCTCATCCTGATTCCAAGAGATAAAATGAACGAACTTCTATTTCTGCAATTTATGCATCCCAATTCCTTTTCATCCTTGCTTCAAGTTCTCTAATTGCGACATAGTAATGACGTACGAAGTGTGCATCCAAGGCAGCATTTACATTGCCTTTAATACATAATATTTTCTTTTTACCTCCAAAGCCTTTCTCAAAGCTGAGAAATGTCAAGTTGTCCTCTAACACAGAGTAACTTCTGCAATTCATGCATCCCAACTCCTCTTCATCATTGCTTTAGTTCGCTGATTGCTCCATCATAAAGACGTGTGAATTGTGCATCCAAGTTGGCCTTTACAATGTTTTTAAGATGGTTCACTAACTTTGCTAATCCTCCCCACTGTAATTTCCACCAAAGCCTTTCTCAAAGCTGGAAAATGTCAAGCTGTCCTCAGAACAGTACCTTCATGTTGAGAATCAGGTACAACTAACCAAAATGCAGGGATCGGCAGTATGCTAGCGAGAGTGAGAGGCAAAACTTGGATAGAATGGAGATAAAACACCTTTGGTTTTGTCATGGCAAAGTATTGACCAGTACACATGCGAGACCCTTCTCCAATTGGCATATAAGCCTGTTAAATCTTGCAAGCTCCAACAATCCCATGAACAAATCTTTCTAAATTGTATTTGTGAGCATCAGCCCCCCACAGATCACATTAGTGTTGTAATAAAGGGATAGAAATCTGCATGTTTATTGTAACACCACAAATATTTTTAAAGCAATTTTCTTTTGAAAGGGAATAATATCTACTGGAGTTTAATTTTTTTATTTGTGTTTAATTATTTTATGGAAGACTTATGAATACTTAAATGAATTATGGGGCTAGATGAAACATGGGAGGAACCTTTAAGGGTGGAGTGGTAATTAAACACAAGATATTTTTGAGACAAACTTTTATTTAAGCCCCTCCCATTAGTCAGCCCACACCCCCCCCCCCCCCCCCCCGAAAACCAAAAGCCTACACGCTCTCTCTCTCTCTCTCTCTCTCCCCCCCCCCCCCCCCCCCTGTCTTCTCTTTTGTATTTTCTCTCTTTTTGTTCTCACCGCCCCCCATGGCTGATCCATTGAAGGTCCTATGTCCTTACCACCACTTCAAATAACCTCCTCAATAGTTTGAATCCAACAAGTATGATCTTCCATGAGTTTTGGCTGCCCAAACAATGATTTTAAGGTGAGTTTTCCATTGACCCACTTCCTTGATTATTTCGTTTATGGCTCAATGCTCATGTGGGGTTGATCCAATGGATGGGGATAACAATTTGGTAGGGTTAACTACGATTTTTTGGGTGTGGGTATGTGATAGTTGGTATTAGGGTATTCAACCATGGAGGTTTTGGGTACTTGGTTTATTGGAGGAAGGAGGGGCTGACTTTTATGTGTTTTATGATGATTTTTCTGTTTTGAGTTGAGTTGTTGTAATGATTTTGGTCATATGTAAGAAATGTTACCTAGTACTTGCCGTAGTGATTTGAGAATGTGCTTGTGCATGCCAAGTGTTTGTTATATTGCCTTTATGGGATTTTGGGTTTGATTCTTTGTTTTTAATATGCTTTAAATCTGGTGGTTTTAATGTGAGTAAATTCTCAAATAATTTGGGCTAGTCTTACAACTATAGCAGCTTTCTAAAGCTGTCATGACAGATTTGAGTCAGCTGCAATGCATGATTTTTAATAAATTACAGAAAAATCGTTTAGGGCTGAATTTTCTGTGGTACATTGTATACATATAGGGGAATGTTCCCTTAAAGTTCTGAATTAATCGGATAACTTTTCATTGACCAAACAATTTTTACAAAATGGTTGCCCCGCTATGTACTAAACCTGAAAGCAAGACTAAAACGTTGAGAAATTGTGGAATTAATTCCAAACCTTGGTTGATCTTATCTTAAATAAATTATTTAGTACCCAAAGAGATTCATGAGTATGCTATATTATCTTATGATGCACATTATTGCGGTAATGAATTTAAAATGTTTTGGTTGTGTTAGCACTATGAGTTTCTTGGATGCTTGTTTGGTTCTTGCTTGGGAGGGGTACTTGTCTTAGGACGGGCAAGCTAGACTTTAGGGCCTTTGGTTCGATTTTAGGGTATCGTTATGATTTATGGAGATAAGTGTGATGGTACCTTGTGAAAGGCCTTGTTATTGATAGGTTTGATCATTGTGTTTCTAGGTTCCGATATTATTGGTGACTGACCTAGTGACTAGATCAGTTGATTTTGTGATGCCCGGTTGAGGTAAAATTGGTTGGCCTTCCTAGGTAAGTAGCTTTTTAATGAGTTTTTTTGGAAAATAACATTTTGCATAAAGCGTTGTTTTTAGGTTAAACACATTTTGGGAAATTGTTTCTGGAAACTATGTTTTCCTAGAAAGCTTTATGTTGCAACTTTAATGCATGTGATTGTTTGTGAAAAGTGCATCATATTTGGTAATGCAAATGGGGAAATGCATGATTTGTTAGCTTAGAAAGGATAAGCATCTTTTATAAAATTGTTGGGAATGGATTCTGTGAATTGATTGCATTATTTGCAAATTCTAAAGATGCTTTATCTTAGCTTGTATTATTTGGAAAATTTATGCAAAATACCTATGACAAGAAATGGTTTTGAGGACCTTGAGAATATTATGGATATTTGGTTATTGAAATATTTTATGAAACTACTTAGAAGTGAACTGTATATTTCAAATACATTAACTTGTGAGCTTTTGATGTGAATTTGTCATTGTGCCAGGATATTAGTGACGACTCGTCTGTATGACGATCCTGTCTGTGTGACGATCTTGTCATGTGACTTTGGGTGAGGTTTTCGGTTTTGATATGGTATTGGATATACTTATGGCTCACATTGACTTATATGTAGTTTCATAGTTAACTTGGGAAGCTTGGTGCCACAATATATCTATTATTCTTGTCATGATATTAAGGAAATTTAATTTGCAGAATTCAAATGGAAATCCCCAAAATTATAATATGTTTGTAAAATGCTCATTATCATGACCTCGCATTTCCCCCACCTCCATTAATTATGCTACTTACTGGCCTTTAGCTCATTCCACTCTCCAATAGTTTTACAGATAAATTAGCTACACTTTGGGAATGGAGCTTGTCTTCTTGGTGGAGATTGGAGTTATATGCTGAATTGGGAGATTCGAATTATTATTGGTTGGTGATTCGGTCTAGTTGTTCTAAGGAAGTAGTAGTTAAATCTATTAGAGGTTGGGCTTTCTCGAAGTTTGTTAGCCAAAGAATTTTATTGAGGTTGCAGATTTTAGAACATTGGAGTTCTTTGTTAAATCGTTTGGTGTTTGGAATATTCGGGTAAATTTTGGAGGCACATGATTTGTAGTTTGTATTGCTTGTAAATGTGTCATAGAGCTTTGACTTGTATTGTGGAGAGATCAATATATTTATTTACTTTATCAAATGGGGAAGAAAAAAAATTCCCATACAAGTTCTCTTAAAGGCTCGGTTTTTCATGCTTTTGACCCTTTTGGGTTTGGGGCATGACATTTATACCTTTTGAGATCTTAATGACTTTGAATGTTAGATCTTCCAAAGCCTCTCTTGTCACAAAACTATTGGTGCAAAGAGACAATATCTCTAGGATGACCATTATTAATTGCCATCAAATTTGTCTACCATGTATGCAATTTCGTCAATGTTGTGAACATCGTATCAAAATTTTTGAATCATTGATTTTAACTTGTCTCTGTAAAATCTGTTGGCTTTGCAAAGGCATCATAGGATACTATAGAAGCTATAAGGAAAACACTCAAAAAAAATATGAAAGAATGAAGACTAAGTTATATACAAAATGCAAACAACATTCATTTGAAGACAAATGAAGAACAAGGCTGCTGCCTGTTACTTTTTACACGAGAACAGAGAACTTCACTTCCAACTCATACCTTCACAGTTCACACTACCTCACTACTCCCTTTTATGTTATTACCTAACGAGTGACACACGATTTGTCCCAATTCTTGTAACTGTTTCAGATTACTATGTAGTGAATTCTAGAATGGAGAAGATCCAAAGACAAACTGTTATGGAAGACCAGAGGCAGAGGCACCTTTTGGTTTACCGATATCAACAATTTCATGTAATTGATGTGTTAAATTCTCTATTTGAGAAATCAAATGAAGATGAGATTGAATCCTGAAATGAAGCATTTCACAAAGAATATTCAATCATGTTACTACTTACTAGATCACTTTTCCTAGAACATGTTAGATGATACCCTCAATGGGCATAAGAATTCTATGACAAAACTTGAACTTACAAGGAAATCCCTCTATGGGAGGCTTCCAATCCCATAGATGTAGCAGTCTGTCCGCACTTTTTTAAAATGCTTATCTCAAAGAGTTCACAAAGCAAATATCAATTCAACAATAATCTTTCAACTTTGATGCATATTCCAAACAAAAGCATCACACCAGATATGTTTACCAAAATAGAAGCAAAAAAATCCGGATAAGCAAATCAGATTTTAAATAGTCCCGGTTCCCAAACTCATCAGGACCACAGTCTCTTTGAATCCTACAAGTCTCTTAAAAATAAAGTAAACAGATTAAGTGCATTCAACAGTGTTCAGATAAATTTTTAAAAAAAAAAATTAAAAACAAGACCCTTGGAATAGATCCCTTCAACACCAGACAAGACCTTATGAAACAAACCCTTCCAACTTTTCTCGTTAGCATCTTCAACATTCCTTTTGTCTGCAGCAACCATCATCAATTCATCAATATTTCCCCAGAAATATTGCATCAGTCTGAGGGCAAAAAAAAAAAAAAGAAAAAGAAAAAGAAAAAATACATATGTTATGAACCTCTTGAACATAGAATAATAAAACAACTCGCAATTTCAGTTCCAATAAACAATGGGAAATTCAAATGATTAAATATTGATTATACTTGAACAGGACTTGTTCTATAGGCTCATACCTCACTACGATTACATATTGATACAAAGAATATTTTTAATTATTTTATCAGTTTAATGCTGTTCCATTGAACTATATTTCAACTGTTACAAAATATAACACATTATCATCAAGCAACCCAACCACTAAAAGGTGCTCTATACGACAAGAGTTACAACATAAATAGTCAACGATTACTTTTGATCAATCTCATAAACAGTGGCCAGACCAAAGTCTTCCCTCTTAAGAACTTCGTCATAATCAATTAAAGATAAAACACAAGATATCTTGGTGCAAGACACTAGGACTATGGCAGTGCTCACGGCCTACCTTCACATGATGCAACATGATCCTGTCAAAGGTTACATTAAGCTTACTTATCCCCCCAAAAAAAAAATTACGTAAAGCCATGCTTAATGATGGTAAAATAAGCTCTCCTGCTTACTGGTTTATACATCTGCATATTGATGAATGTGATAGGCAAGACTAGATTCCTAACCCATTTCAAGACCGATGATCTAATATAATTGATGCCCTAATCCAACAGATACTTAATGATTTCATATATCCCAAAAACATTATTCTTATCAAACACCGAGGTTGAGACATTGTTGCTGTAAACAATATATAAATTATCTAAAATCAATAACAGAATGTAACAAGTAAGTGAACCAACCAATGGTTTCAAAGCTGAAAATTTCTCTACACAAGGTGTCTAGGACACTCAATTCATTACACCCAAAATTCAGCTCAGTATTATATGAAAAATCATGTATACATCAATAATTTATCAACCAAATAACTATAAAAAAAAATACTATAACATTAAGAGAATATCATCCACGAATCAATATCGAAATATAATACTTGGTTTAGAATTATTCTCCCCGCACAAGGCTGAAACCCAAATTCAGGCAGTGACACTTACTATGTGAGAAGAATTAAACAGGAACTTTGTGCCTTTATACTTAGAATTCATAGGATTTGTGGAATCCGAGCCCCATTCTTAGTGGAAATCACTTGAAAATACAACACAAGAATGAGAACTACCCTCTTGGGAATCCATTAAATAAATAAAAAACAAAACATAACAAAAAACGCCACTATCTGCAACACCATGCAATCCTTTTCTACCCATGAATCCAAACAAAGTTATTTTGCTCATGTCTTTCTTTCTATCCAAACAAACACTGTGCAACCCATGAATCCTTTTCTACCTATAATTACCATCTGGCTTTGTTGAATAAAATCATTTACTTAGCCCCCAAAAAAAAAAAAACAACTTCTTTCCTGATAATTATAATTTCTTGAGTTTTCTTTCCTCCAGAAAAGTCTAAGGTTGGCTATCAATATGTTTATAAAATCAAAACTCAGCCTAACAGTGTAGTTTTCTTTCTTTTTTTCTTCTTTTGAGAAAAAAGATAGTAATTCTCATTGATAAAACTTTGCTAAATCAGCACCACCTACTTAAGGTTCTATTATATTGATAAATAATTCTAGTACCAAACACTTTGCCACAACTTTCCTATGTGACTAGTTGAGAGTGGTGGAAAAAAAAAATAATGGGCCTATATAAAAATGATAGGTAGCTAATTATAGTCTGTCACATAACATAGTTGGGGCAAAGCATGTGAAGTAGGTTGTGTCCCTAGAATTGTTATTACATTATATATTCATTTGCCAAACCAAACAATTGACACCTTCAAACTCAGCCTAATGGTGTAGTTTTTTTTTTTTTTACTGGTATAAAACTAGTCTTATGGCTAAATATTTTACTCAAGAGTATGTCAACCATAATAAAGAGACATTTCCACTGTTGAACAAGTAATTTCCCCACTCTAGTTAGCCTAGAGTTACTTTGCCAATGAATATCTTGTGTTACAGTTTTATGTGTATTAATCAATTCAGTTGTGCTCTCCTTTTAAAATAACTAGTCGCAGACCCGCGCAATGCGCGGGAATTTTTTTATTTACTATAGTGAAAAATACTATTTCTATTTTAAGAACTCAAATGGTAAAGCTAAAAGCTGTTCATTCCTAACTAATAGTTAAAAAGAAAATTTTTCTCAATAAGCATACATTAGACAATCTACCTCTCTCAAATAAAAATAACATTTAGTTTATTATGAGAGCACAAAAATTTCTAGACAGGGAGCTAGATCACACAAGATATACCAACTAACCACCCACATTGCTGCGATCCAAACAGTTCACCGAACTATTCAATGGATAAGAGCGATGAACAATGTCTACAAAGGGCATGGTTGTAGTCAACGTGAGCTAATGACTCATGCAGTCATGCTTACAAAGAATTCCTCATTAATTGAAGATAAACGATATTGAAACTTTACCCTGTGCAAGTAAAGCATAAAATATGCTCAGCAATTGCAACCCCAGTTTAAGAAAATTAAGGCCAAAATATCTTAGAATCCCAAGTAACCTCATAACTACGACACTAATACGGAGTGTTGAAACCCAAGCAGGTTCTTCTATAAAGTAATTATATCTCCACAGTAACTAACCCCTATATATACTTTGATTTCAAGCTCTCAATAGAGTTTGTCACAAAAGATATAACAACCCAATGTGACACATTTCTTTGAAGATTGGAACTTCTTTGGGTGGGGTTCATTAGGGATTATACATATTTTTTTGTAAAAATATATATGATTTATGAATATTAAAAGGGACAATCAAACAGGGGGCCAACTTCAAAATCAGAGGTGATGACAATCAGTGCTACAAAAACCAACCTAAGAAATCAAGGAGTAGATATAGTTGAGAGAGCAACTTTACCACCAAATCTTAGATGTGTGTTTGGTTCATTAAAGCTACATCAAAAGGAATCTCCTTCACCCACCAAATCATTTTGGGAACCTCGGGCCTCATAAATGGTGTGGGGTAAAATACACCAAAAGAGAAACTACAATGATGCAAATTTGCTTTGAAAAAAAAAAAACACGCATATGGAGTTAATAGTCCAATTTTGTAAGGGATTAAAAAGACAAACCTTCGAATGTGCATTGTGTCGTTTTCTCTCCCAACACCACATATTCCCATCATTCATGGTCCTAAACCTGGAATTGAAATTCCTTTAAAGACATTTCAAAAAAAATTTAGTCCATAAAAAGGGCAAGGTTACTCATGAATCTTGATTGCTAACCCTAAAGTGAACCACCAATGTTGTAGATGATTTACAAAAAAATGCAACTTAATTTGACATGTAGATCATTACTAAAATATTGATACCCTCTAAGGTATATTTACATTTACATTTAAATTTATTTTATATGCACATATGCTCATTATGCATCTTTCATTATATTAAGAAAATACAAAACCATTTTTAACATTTAATGAGGAAAACCCCAAATTGAATTTATAGCTTTTATTTTTTTGCATTGGAGCATAAAACTGCTTGATTTAATTTAATGAAAATATAAATACCTTTTATTAAGCATTGTGGCTGCAAAACATAGATAAAAATTATGTGATATTTTGCACCAGTCATGATTTTCAATAGAAAATATCTAATCTCTGAACATATTACAATCTCATTTGACGTTATCTCAAAATCTGAATATTAGTCCAATGGTATTGCAACATGTTAAAAAAAAAAAAAAAATACCAACACCTAGAATCATATAGTCCCAATAGAGAAATTTCAAATTTTACAATTAATTCAAACTCCTGATTTGTTTTGCATCTAGTAATGGTGAAGTACTTGTTCATCAAATTGTATTGTATTGTTAGTTGTACCTATGCCCATTTGTCACCAAGCCACATCATGGGGCTTATCTAAATATCAAGTCTAGCTACCATTGGTTTTGAAATATCATAGAATCCACACTCACACAGTTCTCCAAAATGCAAATATGATCAAAAACTTGATGTATTAAACCATGCTTTATAACAAAACCTGTATTTAGCAAGTTGTTCAATGCAGATAATAAAAAAAACATCCAATAGGAAAAAATAAAAAATACCCGAACATTTCAAGCAAAGAGTAACATGGCAACCAATACGTATTTCATCAAAATACATGCTTAAATATAGCTCAATTGGCACTTCTTTCTCCTATAATAATTAGTTGAAAGGTGAGGTCAAGAGTTTAAAACCTGCTAGGTACATCTGTAATTTACCAATAAAACAAAATGGAATAGGTGAAATGTATTGGTTGTAAATTGTAATATGTGATTCCCATATGTATTGGGATGCCTTGTGAGGATATTTTGTGTTCTAAATGTTTCTTAGATTTGTTTCAATGAATTACCTGCCTAAAAAATAAAAATGAATAAGTAAAAAAATATGCAGATAGTAGATGTGTTTAGGATGGGGCCATGAAGGTATCAATTCTACATATAGTAGGATCACTACGTATTAAGAGGCTTATTTTCTACTTACCAGATTCTATAGTCATATTGATTGTCCATGATTTAAAGTTATCCTCTGTGTGGAGGAGATTTAATCCAAGACATTGGAATACATTTCAGAAGATCCAGCAATTAACAATTATGCAAATCCCTAATATCTATGGAGTGGCTTATATGAGAATTCTCTGTATTTTTTGCATTACAAATATGAAATTTGCTCCCACACCTACACAATAACATGTTCCATATGACTATGGCTTTACAATTACATAACCTATATATCAAGCTGAACAAAAACATCCATATTAGATTAAGTTCCTTAGCTGGAGAGCAAAATATATTTCCCACTCACATAGATATTTTGTAACATATTGTAAATGTGAAGAATATTACATTTTTTTCTTTATTGAAATTTCAACATAGATAGAAAAAGAAAAATAAAAGGGCAAGATTGTTTCCAAAAGAAGGCTTTAAATTTATTGTGATATATAATATATGAGCAGATGGTGGCCAAAAAAAAAAAAAAAAAAAAGAGCTAAGAGGATTTCAGAAATATCTTCAGTAACATCATAGCCTATGATTCATAGGAAAGAGAAATAGGATTCGGATTCTTTTCTTTTAAATTAATTATTATAGTGGAGTACAAAAGGACGAATTTGAAGGGTTTAAACAGTCAGTTGTTTAAGGCGGCACATAAATATTGGAGAACCATCCAAATTAGTGGAAAAAATTCACAAGGGATCTCATAAAAAAGAAAACACAAACTCTTTACTAATTTAATGGCCACCATTTCATACAGCTATGAGCTGTACAATTTACAAAGCACACAGCATCCCTCATGTCTTTCATTAAGAGAACATTCTCTTCGATATTCCTTCCCATGACAAGTCTGGTTTGGTGCTGACCGATCAATATACTTAAGCCAAGGCTTAAATCCTATTGGCCCAGGCTGTAGTAATGCATTTATAGATTATTTTACAACATAGATAGGTCTACAATCACCCATTTTAGATGGCTTGGGAACCTTAGTAATTCATGAGAAGATGGTGGCGTTTACCTCCTTAATAATTAGTACCTGACCTGAAAAACAATTGAATGGCACTTGTAACATCTTGCATAACACTCTACGCCTTTTTAAAAAGGGGACTGAGAAACCATATGGAGTTATACCAGAGGGTTTTATCTCCATCCATGCAAATGTCAAACCTTTTAAAAGGTCTAACTCACAAGGAAAATGTAAAAACAGGTCTAGTCCAATTCACACATGGCCAAAATCAAGTTAGAATCCTAAAGACTCTTCGCCTCAAATTGGATTATTTGAATCCTAGGGTAAGTTTTCTCTTTAAACAATAGAATCAATAGAAAGAAAGGATTTAAAAAATTTTAGACCTTTTTTTACATCGATAGTTGGGGTGGGGGCATTTGAATTCTAGAATATGATTTCTATAAAATTTAAATTTTCTCCTTAACCCCAATTAAATTTGTAATCAATTTCTTAATCCAATTTATTTATTTCGAGTATCACAAGATAAGGCATTGTTTGATAGTTAATCCGGTGCATTGGTGTAAAATTCATTTTCAATGAAGTTCTCACTCTTTTCTTAAGCCACCGCTTGGTTAGTCAGAAACTTTTTCTGGAACCTTTTTAGTGGAGAAAAAGTAAGTACTTCACCATTCTTGAAATAAGATGTCAAGGGAGTTCTATAATATATATTGAAAAGAAATCCTACAAAGTAAAGGTGGAGGAAGCGGGATTAGTCTTTATGATGAGGATTATTGAAAGAAGTGATGATTTTCTATGATCATTTTGTTCTAGGAAAAGGTGCAAGAGGGTTATTAGCATCTGTGGAGGATTTAGCCAAAGCAGAACCATCACGGTTTTTCTTAAGGAAGATTGATGTGCAGTAAGATAGCAAGTGAGACATGAAATGGATAATATGTGAGATGCAATATTTTCAGGCTATGAAATTGCAGTACTGTCAGGCTATGTAACAATCTTTCTTTCAGGGGACAACTATCAAAGATGATTAGATGATGGTGATTTGAAACTCCAATTTTTTATTACCAAGTGTGAACAACTTTTTGACATGATACTTGTACTAAATGCCAAAAGTTTCAACAAAAATAATAAAACACAACAATTAAGATAATGTAATCCTCTCATCCAGGTTCATCTCACCATGTAGAAGAAAGTTGAGTTGAATTGACATTCATAATAGGGGTAACCATGTTTTATTTTGTTGGAGGAGTCATTCAAAGAGTGGTAAAGAAAAAGAGAGAGACAGAGAAGAATCCACAAAAGAGTATTCTTGAAATTAGCATATGCAGGTTTCTACTCTGTCTGTACTGAAGAATCCACAAAAAAAGTATCTCAAGTATTGACGAATATTAAAATAGATATATACAGCATGATTCTTTTAGGGGTCACAACTCACACAAGGGAAAGCTACTAAAATCTTGACATTCCAAGTAACTTGGTACTATAATATGACTACACATTCACTTGCATGATGCTTAAGAATTAGGAAACAATCTACCAACCCATCTTAAAATAAAATTGCAGCATATAATCATACTAAATCTGTTGAGTTTTGAATATATAATAAATAAACAATTGAAACACTCATCTATTTTATCAAACAATTGGCGCGCATCTAACAAAAGCAAAATTTAAAAGATATAGGAAGATGTAAAGAGAGAGAAGTGGGCAGTTTTCTAGAGAAGGACTCAAGGGCAGGGGAGAAATTAAAAGAAATTAAAGAATAAGAAGTACAAAAGAAAATAAAAGAGACAAAATACCTTGAGCTTTGGTAAGGTAGGAAGTAGCATAGCGTACATGTATATTTGGATTTGAAGCACAGTTGGGACTTGGGAGAAGGGGATTGCCATTGATGGTGGAAGGAAGGACATGGGTAGTTATATACATCCTAGAGAGAAATGTTACACCGGTTCACTGTCTGTGTTGTAACTTATAACGGCAAGGTAGGAAACAGAACACTTAAGCTGGAGAGTCTAAAGAGAGAGGGAGAGACAGTAGTCTAATGTGGTACAAAAGGAGGCCAGCTGACTAATGGTTGAGGCACAAATGAATAATACCAACGGTTTTGTCAAAATTATCAAAATTTAATTATACCAATTGGAGAAACATCCAAATTAGTGGGAAAATTTCACAAGGGATCTCATAAAAAAGAAAACACAAACCAATTGGAGAACCATCCAAATTAGTGGGAAAATTTCACAAGAGATCTCATAAAAAAGAAAACACAAACCAATTGGGAGAACCATCCATACAGCTACATGCTTTACAATACAACCCACGCCATTTAAATAACCTAGGCATGTAACGCAAAAGAAAGTAACCCAGCAGTAACCCAACAGTAACAAACGTAGAAAAGAAAAAAGAAACCATCAAGCAAAATAATAGAGCAAGAAATTGGGATATAGGGATACCTCAATTGAACCACCCAGCTTATATCAGTATTTATATAGATGTGAGGAGAGGAAGGAAGACAAAGAGGCTGCCGTTAGAATCCAAAACAGAAGCTGAAACCATAGAACAGGAAGATGAAACCGTGAGAATCAAAAGGTGGGGAAGGGGAAGAAACTAAACCTCAAACGATGAATAAGTTGTAACCGTGAAAACTTAAAGCATAAGCCGTGTAAGTTATAACAGAAGGCAAGGGAATAGCATAAGTTGTAACCGTGAAAAACAATTAGGTTTGACAAAGGGAGTTAGTTGAAAAGGCTTTGGGTGTGGGCTTGGACTTTATAGTGGATTTAAATGTATATGAAGTGGATTTTAAAGCAAAGACAGAACTGGATGTAATTTTAGTTTTATTAGTATTTTATTAATTAGTAAAAACTATTTTAAAATTGAATTAAAAATTTGGAAAATAGGATGGAAATGACATGGCGGCTGACGTGGCTTAATGTGAGCATAGCAACATTAAATGCTACGCTTCAGCTTTTAGTAATATATAGACTACTAGTGACTTCTTTGGTTCACTGCTGGAAGCTAGCTAGCTTTAAAAAATTACAGAAGTTATTACAAAGATAACAAAAAATTAGAATTTAATCGCAAAAAGATAATAGAGAATTGTACTTTTCTTATAATCTTATTAATAGTTTTGTCTCAACCGACATTAGAGATCATTTTAAGGGATATGCCACTTCAAAATTGGAATATTTGGTTCATTGTAAGATAAATTAGAGGAAAATCGTATATGAAATAAGGACTATTATTAACATCTATATCTATATATTACTAAAAGCTGAAGCGTAGCATTTAATGTTGCTACGCTCACATTGAGCCACATCAGCAGTCATGTCATTTCCATCATCTTTTCTAAATTTTTCCTACAATTTTAAAATAGTTTTTATCAATTTTAAAATACTGATAAACATAAAATATTTTACAGCCCTATCTCTACCATAAAGCCCACTTCTTATACATTTAATTCCACCATAAAGCCCAAACCCAAAGCCTATTCAACTGAAACCTTTTAAAACCCTCTGTTTTCACGGTTTGAACTTTTTGTTTTCCTGCACGGTTTCAATTTCCTCTCCCTACGTTTTAGTTCTTTCCCCTTCCCCACTTTGTTCTATGGTTTCACATTTAATTCACGCCAGCCTCTCTCCCTTTTAACAGTGGCCTCTCTGTCTTCCTTCCTTCTTGTCTTCCTCTCCTCACACTACTATATAAATACTGACTGAGTCTGGATGATTCGGTTGAGATATCTCTAAATCCCAGTTTCTTTTGTGGTCCATTCTTTTGTTTGATTTTTTTTTTCTCTTTTTATTGCCTTTTTCGTGCTGTGGTGTGGATGATTGTTTACTGCCTCTTTCATAGGGTGTTGAATTTTTGATTGCTGTGTTTTTAAATTGGAGTTTTACCTCTTTGGGTCTGTTCATTTTGAGTTTTTTTATTGCTGGTTTTTTTTTTTTTTTTTTAAATTCTATGTGATTCTAAACCTTTTAAAACCCTCTGTTTTCACATTTTGAACTTTTTGTTTTCCTGCACGGTTTCAATTTCCTCTCCCTACGTTTTAGTTCTTTCCCCTTCCCCACTTTGTTCTACAGTTTCACATTTAATTCATGCCAACCTCTCGCCCTTCTAACGGTGGCCTCTCTGTCTTCCTCTCCTCACACTACTATATAAATACTGACAGAGGCTATATGATTCGGTTGAGGTATCTCTAAATCCCAATTTCTTTTGTGGTCCATTCTTTTGTTCGATTTTTTTTCCTCTTTTTACTGCCTTTTTCGTGCTGTGGTGTGGATGATTGTTTACTGCCTCTTTCATAGGGTGTTGAATTTTTGATTGCTGCGTTTTTAAATTGGAGTTTTACCTTTTTGGGTCTATTCATTTTGAGTTTTTTTACTGCTGGGTGTTTTTTTTTTTTTTTTTTTTTTTTTAAATTCTATGTGATTCTAATGACTTAGTATGACTCTGATTTCTTAGCGTAATGCTGTACGGTGTTTGCTTCTGCTATTTTCCAACAATTGGTATCAGCGCCTACTTCAATATCATGATTGTATAATATGTTGATTGGGTTTTAGAATCAAAGCAAATGTTTTCCTGGTGTTTCAATTTTTTGCAGTAATTTTTCTGCATGATTGTATTTATCATGGTCTTTGGTTTAGACATGGTTTGATATTCATGGTTTTGATTTTAAGTCATTATGCAAGCATTTTTATTTTGTGCTAAGATTGTGTTTTTTAATTGAGATTTATAAGGCTGCTATGGTGTGGCTGATTGTTTACCGCCTCTTTGTTAGGGTGTTGAATTTTTTATTGCTAGGTTTTTTAATTGGAGCTCTACCTCTTTTGGGTTTGTTCATTTTGAGTTTTTTGAAAATTGCTAGGTTTTTAATTCTATGTGATTAATCTAGGTAGTTCTTACTTGCAAGTTTCAACTTCCCATTAAATATGTAATTAACTTGAAGGACGTATTGTAAAATGTTTTGCTCCTTTAGTTAATTAGTTAATTACATACTTCAAAAAATTAGTTCTTTAGTTCAAATTGGTTATTAAAAAAAAAAAAGCAAATTAGTTCTTTAGTTCAAACATTTTATAAATTACGTCTTTAGTTCTTTTTTGAGCAATACATCTTTCACATATTTTCAATACGTCTTTCCCATTTAATATCTGAAGTTGAAAGTATGTAATTAACTAATGAAAAAATATTTTTAATTAATTTTATAGATCTTTTTCATGTGAGAATGATATATTTTTAATGGCAATTTTTTAATGAAATTGGAGAGAAGACCTAAATTGCAGTCAATTTTTTATTGGCAGTATCTCAATAAGGAATATGTAAAATTTGATTTTGACAGTTTTTAGCTACTATTGCATGCTGTTCAATCAGAGGCATTTGTAAAAATGTTCATGCCCAAGCCAGTGATAATTTAATGATTACTCTTTATGTACTCATATCATAAAAGCATCTATGGAAAACTCTGATCAGATAAGCTGCATTTACTCAAAAACTTCTCCACTATTAAATTTACTCAAGAACTTCTCCATTATCAGATAAGCTGCATTTACTAAAAATATGTTAAATGATTTAAATTCTTATATCATTTTTATTCATTCTTGCATTACATTTTTTTTCTTATTTATTTATTGGTGATTCATAAGTGTCATAGATAGATTCAGAGCTATTACCACTATGGAGGCAGAAGTTGCAGTATTTTGGATTAAAAAAAACATATATATGAGCAATCTGGGCTTGATACAGTTGCACCTACTAAAAACATATTACTTCTCCTTTTCTGTAGTGTATTGTTTAATGAGTTGCTCTACTAGGAAATTCCATTGTCAACCGAACAGTTTATGTAACCAAAGGAATTATCCAAAAGAAATAGGACATTGTTGAATGAGTTGCTTTGCTGGGAAATTCCATTGTAAATAAAGTTGGAGTTGTTTCTTCAAGTATGTCCAACTCTCAATTATAAATAAAATGAAAAGGTTATGCTAACATATTTTTATATTATATTTTGGTATGCTAAAATAATTTTTATGTTATCTTTGGGTTGTGTAGGATGTTCAGTTTTTCTACCAATTTATGACAGATTATTTATTAAATTGCAAGTTCAAAAGCTGAAATATTTCTTTAGGTATCACTAAATGTCGGTTGTAAATAGAATGAAATGTTTTACTAAAATAGTTCTCATATTATTTTTGGTGGTGTAAGCTGTTCATATTATCCACCACTTATTTGAAATGATTTTTAGGTGGGTGTAATCAAATGGCTTTCTACAATTAAGACAAAACATTTAATGAAGAGATACCGCTACTTCTAGAATTGTTTCAAAGACACAAATCAGAGCTTAAATCTCTATGAGATTGAATATATGTCATTGATCAGTGAAATGGGCAGCTTAGGAGAGTATAAAAGTTAATGGGAATAAAATATTGCAAAAGATAGGGGTCCTCAAGTTGTCTTTCTTGGGTTCCTAAATTTTGAATTGTAGAAGGAGAAAAAAAAAAAAACAAAAACAAAAGAAAAAGGATGGCATATAGAGCATGTAGGTGAGAATTCGGGGCAGTGCTAAAATAGGCAATGGAAACTTTTAACACAAAGTGAAAGAGTAAAAACAGAGGGAGATTAAAACCAAAAACAGAGAGAGATTAAAAAAAAAAAAAAAAACGATGTTGGTCTAAAAATGAGGTTGGTTTAAGTATTTGGGTTGGGTCTTATCTTGTGATAGTTTCATTTATAATGCAATTGCATAAGGCAAGAATCTCCAAATAGTCTTAGAAAAATGCTCTTCATGTTTCTTGTATGAACTTACTTAACAACCAAGAAGACACTATAAATAGATGATAGCAAAATCAATGCACCTCAAAACATAAAATATTAGATCTTTTTGCTTGTGTGTATTTGCACGCGAGTGTTTGTGTTCATTCATTAAAAAAAAAAAAAAAGTTCTTGGTGTTCAATGATGTGGACACCTGTCATCGTTTTAATTACTATTTTACCCACCCGTTGCTCACAGGTTATCTGTTACTTTGCATGTTTTTAAGTTGGATTGCTTATTCAAGAATGTCTAACTCTCAATTATAAATAAAATGAAAAGGCTATGCTAAAATATATTTTATATTATCTTTTGGTTGTGTAGGTTGTTCATATTTTCTACCAGTTGATTATGAATTATCTATTAAATTGCAAGTTCAAAAGCTAGATTGTTTCTTCAAGTATGTCCAACGAATAAAATTTCCACATTCTATTCCAAATACTAATCTCTAATAATACACAATTAATTCCATCACCAAAACTCCAATCACCATGAATCCTGCAATATATTGATCGTACATATATAATGCAGCTTGAGTAGTAATGCATAGAAAAATATTAATAATTAATAATATATAATAATGACACTATCATAAACAAATTTATCATGCACAATCGCTGGTCTGCGACTAGTTCCAAATAATGAAGAAAACGAAGATAGTAGTGCTGACACACATACATGGGATTTTTCATGGTAAAATTAGGGCTGTTAATATTCCAAATAAAATTAGGACTATTGATAAAATTATGTCTTCATCTAACCACATAAAACAACTCCCACAAAAAGGCATTCCAAGGAACTCAAAGCAGTTACAATTATGAGTATTTTTTGTATAGACTTAAAACTGAAAATTTGGAGAGAGAATGGCTTACCAATAAAAAAAAGAGGTGTCCCCAAAGACGAAAAGCAGCAGACTGATAGATGTTAGTACTCTAAAACTCCCTTACCCTTGTCTTTATGAATGGTCGGATCAACAGGTTTAGATTGAGGGTCCTCACTGGAGCTACTAGATTTTTTGGGACTTACCTCGTGTTCATTATAGAACAAGGTCATGCATTGTCTTATTGTTTCGTGAAACTCTACCTCATCATGTTTGTAAAGAAGATGGAAGCCACACTTTTGCACCAAGCCAGGGCAATCTATCGCAACTGAAGCCTCAATCCGGCTGCATTGATTCGCCAAGTCTTTAAATGAACCACGTGGAATATAGGACAGCCAAATAATTAAATCCACCTTGCTGTAACAACTTGAGATCTTTTTCAGTTATGTGATGGACATGGAGAGGTTCCACACATTCAATATTGGTTTCCAAATGACAAATAAGATTGTAAGAAGTTTCTGAATTCTGAATGTCAAGGATGGTAGTTGGGTTTGCTTCAACTGCAACAGAAGCACATAGAACAAGTCCCATCCAAATACTGTCATTGTACACATTTGGAGGTAAGTGGATTGTCACCAGGGGCTCATCACTCCAGTGGCTAAACCACTTTGGAATTTCACATAGAGGAAAACAAGAATTATAGACACGGCATTGATCAAAGTCCTGTAAATTAGCAGAAAATATAGTGTCTAATGAGTGAGAATAGGAGAAAGAAAAGGAGATGGAATAGTACATTTGTAAAAAAGCAAATACAAATAGTTTATGAATTACCAGTAGGTCACTTTTGCCAAGTTAAGTCTTAGTTTCATTAGTTTCCAATTGATCAATAGGTCTTGGAACTAACTCGTGCTCATTAGAGAACAAGACCATGCATTGTCTTTGTTAATGTATATTATGTTATGGGCTTTAGGCCAAACTAGTTTACTTGTACTTGTACTACACTTTACTTGTACCGCACACATATACTTATTTGTACCACACACATATGCCTCCTATATAAAGGCACACATGTATATTCTTTTATTATGAAATACAATACAATCATTTAATATTTCTAATATGGTATCAGAGCCACTGCTCTGATCCTTTTCTTAGCAGTCTTGTCCGTATTGGTGTTACTCCATTCTCAATTACGCTTCCGCCGTCACAACAGTCGCCGCAGCCCTTTGCCGTTGAACCCCTGACGTCTTCCAGCCGTTATCTTTGGGTTTCGGACTTGCAACCGCTGCCGTTGAGGAGTCCCACACCATACAGACCACTGCACGTACCGTCACCCCTGTGAATATAGCTTTGATTAAATCTCTGAAAGCTTCACTAAGATCGTCTTCCTCCGATCTACAAGCTGGTGAAAGCCTCGCAGCCATCAGAGTTGCCACACACCCCCACGCGCCGCCCAAAGGTTCTGCTTCAGCAGTCCACGCGCCGTCTTAAGCTCAGGCTGACGTCACCCGTGACGTCATCAGTGCCACGTCAGCCCTAGCTTACATTAGCATCTATTCACCTGCTGACGTTAGTGCCACGTCATCCTGCTGACGTCATCTACGCTGACAGTTGACTGTTAACCGTTGACCGCCGTTGACCGTTGACTTTGACCATTGACTTTTTAGGGTTGACTTTTTCAGTCCAGGTTCTCCTTACCCAGTTTTTCGCGTAGATTTCATTTTTGCAGTCTGTTTTTGCATTTTGTGTTTCTAAATGGATAAAAATGATGTTTTTCTTCCTCGCCCCATCAATACTGTATTGGAGGGGAACAAGAATTACTTATCTTGGTCTCAAGTTATGCGAAGTTTTCTGAAGGGTCGCATGCTCTAGCATTATTGTACTGGTGCAATTACCATTCCTGTCAAGGGAGCAAGTGAAGAAGATGCTGCCTTCCTTGGTCGTATAATTGAATGGGATAGTCACAACCACATGATCCTCACATGGATTCGGAACACTTCAATTCCCTCCATCTCGAATTTGTTGGGCAGCTTTGATGATGCAAAATCAGAATGAGATATGTTGGCCAAAAGGTACTCCACTACTCATGGATCCATGAAATATCAGTTAGTGGTTGAATTGCATCAACTCAGGCAAGAACCAGGGCAATCCATCAATGATTACTATGATCAACTTCACTTCATTTGGGACCAAATTGACATTTCTAATCCAACTTGGGCATGCTCAAAGGATGCTCAGTAATATGCTTCCATTAGAGATGAATTTCGCCTCTATGAATTCCTGATGTCACTTCACAAGGATTTTGAACCCATTCGATCAGCTTCTGAATCGCAGTCCTGCTCCCTCTCTTGATACTGCTGTGAACGAGTTGGTTAGAGAAGAAGCTCGCCTTGCAACCCTTCAAGCTCAGAATAAGTTCAATGTTTTGGCTATTACTCCTTCTACTCCACTCATAGAGCAACCTCAGCAATCAGGTGATTCCTCTGGCTTTAGCAATCGTCACAAGCAGACCAACAAAAAGTTCTGCAATTATTGCAAGCGCCCTAACCACACCATTGAGACTTGTTACCGTCGCAACAAATCTACTGCTGCTGTTGCTAACACTGAGCCTACTCCGCTGATGGCTTCCATTTCAGCTAAGTCCCAATCTTCTGGATCCACTATCAACCTCTCTCCCACTGAACTACAGGAGATCATAGCTCAGGCTGTTCGTATAGCCGGTAATGCATCTCTTTCCACTGCTCTCTCAGTTCTACCTGGTAAGTCTCAAACTTGGCTTTTTTATTCTGCCTGTTGCAATCACATGACACCTCACTTGTCCTTATTCTCCAAACTTGACCCTGCACCACACCCTTTAAATATTCATATAGCTGATGGTTCTACCATGCATGGGAATAGTCTAGGTTTTGTTTCGACCTCTAACCTCTCTGTTCCTGGAGTTTTCCATGTACCTGACCTATCCTATAACTTGTGCTCTGTGGGACAATTAGCTGAACTAGGTTATCGCCTTATTTTTTACTATTCTGGGTGTATTGTGCAGGATCCGAGGACGGGGCAGGAGCTTGGGACTGGTCCTAGAGTTGGGCGTATGTTTCCCGTGGACAATCTTCATCTTCCACCTGTTGCTCCTGTTTTTGTTGCTACTGCAGCTGCTGCAGTTTCTTCCTTACCATCTCTCGCACTTTGGCATTCTCGTCTTGGTCATGCACCATCTTCACGGGTACAACAGTTAGTTTCTAAGGGTCTGTTGAGTTCTGTGTCCAAAGACAATTTTGATTGTACTTCATGTCAGTTAGGAAAACAGCCAGCTTTGCCTTTCAATAACAGTGAATCCATTTCTAATAGTATTTTTGAGTTAATTCATTCTGATGTTTGGGGACCTTCTCCTGTTACTAGTATTGGTGGATCTTGATATTTTGTTGTTTTTATTGATGATTATTCTCGTTATAGTTGGATATTTTCTATGAAATCTCGTTCTGAAATATTACCACTATACAGCAACTTTGCAAAAATGGTTGAAACACAATTTTCTAAACGTATCAAAATTTTTCGATCTGATAATGCTCTTGAATATACTCAATATGCGTTTCAAGCTCTGTTACATTCCTATGGCACTATACATCATCTAACTTGTCCAGGTACCTCTCGGCAAAATGGTCGAGCCGAAAGAAAACTTCGTCATATTCTTGACACTGTTCGTGCTCTCCTTCTTTCTACCAAAATTCCTGCCCCATTTTGGGGTGAAGCTGTTCTTCATGCTATTCATGCGATTAATCGCATTCCAAGCACTGTCATCCATAATCAGACTCCGTATGAGCATCTATTTGGGTCACCCCCTGACTATCATCACCTTCGCTCCTTTAGATCTGCCTGTTTCGTTCTTCTTCAACCCCACGAGCACAACAAACTTGAGCCTCGATCTAGACTTTGTTGTTTCCTTGGCTATGGTAAAACTCAAAAAGGGTATAGGTTTTATGATCCTATCTCTCATCGTCTTCGTATTTCTCGTAATGTTGTCTTTTGGGAACACCGATTGTTTGTTGAACTTTCTCACTTTTGTACTTTCCTGACTACCTCCTCTGTTTTAGAAATCTTTCCAGATGAGTCTCCTGTTCCTTCTACAAATACTTCTGATCCTCCTTTGGACTTCTCCTCAGATATTTTTTATGCTTCTCCTAAATAGGTTGAAGATGAACAGGTTGATGACGAGCTACCCCACCTTGAGCCTGGGTCTCCTGCTTCTGCTCCGCCTGAAGATCCTCCTCAAGACATTCCACCTCACCACTCAACCCGGGTAAGATCTATTCCTGCACATTTACTTGACTATCATTGTTACACTACCCTTGCTACTTTTCACGAGCCTCAGACCTATCATGAGGCCTCCACTGACCTTTTATGGCAGATTGCAATGAAAGAGGAACTTGATGCATTAACCAAAAACCATACTTGGGATCTGGTCACTCTCCCTCCTAGTCAGTCTGTGGTTGGTTGTAAGTGGATCTATAAGATCAAGACTCGCTCTGATGGGTCCATTGAGCACTACAAGGCTCGTCTTGTTGCAAAAGGTTTTACACAGGAGTTTTGGATTGATTATGAAGAGACCTTTGCTCCAGTGGCTTGTATCTCATCTGTCCGTGCCCTTTTAGCTGTTGCTGCTGCTAGTAAATGGGATCTTTTTCAGATGGATGTTAAGAATGCCTTCCTTAATGGGGATCTGAGTGAAGAAGTCTATATGCAACCTTCGCCTGGTCTCTCTGTTGAATCAAACAAGGTCTGTCACCTTCGACGTGCACTTTATGGCCTTAAACAAGCTCCACAAGCTTGGTTTTCCAAGTTCAGCTCCACTATCTTTCGCTTGGGATACACTGCCAGTCCGTATGATTCTGCCTTATTTCTTCATCGTACTGATAAAGGCACCATTTTGCTTATTCTATATGTGGATGATATGATCATAACTGGTGATGACCTCCGTGGCATTCAAGAACTCAAGGATTTTCTCAGTCAGCAGTTTGAGATGAAAAATCTTGGACATCTCAGCTATTTCTTGGGTCTTGAAATTACTCATTCCACTGATGGTCTTTATATTACTCAAGCCAAGTATGCTTCTGACCTTTTGTCTCGAGCTGGACTCACTGACAGTAAAACTGCTAACACTCCAGTTGAGCTTAATGCGCATTTGACACCCTTGGGGGGGAAACCATTGTCTAATCTATCTCTTTACAGACGATTGGTCGGCAGCCTAGTTTATCTCACAGTTACTCGTCCAGACATCTCCTATGCTGTTCATCAGGTGAGCTAGTATCTATCTTCTCTAAGATCAACTCACTATGCTGCTGTTCTGCGCATTCTTCGATACCTGAAGGGCACCCTCTTTCATGGTTTTTTTACTCTGCTCAGTCTTCTCTTGTACTCCGTGCATTCTCTGATGCTGATTGGGCAGGAGATCCCATTGATCGCAGGTCCACTACAGGTTATTGCTTTCTCCTTGATTCTTCTTTGATTTCTTGGCGAAGTAAGAAACAAACTTTCGTGGCCCGCTCCAGTACTGAAGCAGAATATCGTGCTCTTGCTGATACCACATCTGAGCTCCTTTCGCTATGATGGCTTCTTAAGGATTTGGGTGTGTCCTCAGCCTCTGCTACTCCCCTTTATTGTGATAACCAGAGTGCCATTCATATTGCTCACAATGATGTCTTCCATGAACGGACTAAACACATCGAGATTGATTGTCATTTTATCTGTTATCATCTTATCCATGGTGCTCTCAAGCTTTTCCCCGTCTCCTCTAAAGATCAACTTGCAGATATCTTCACAAAGTCACTGCCTAAGGAACACACTCGTGATTTAGTTGACAACCTCAAGCTGGTCTCACATCCACCTTGAGTTTGAGGGGGGCTATTAATGTATATTATGTTATGGGCTTTAGGCCCAACTAGTTTACTTGTACTTGTACTATACTTTACTTGTACCGCACACATATACTTACTTGTACCACATACATATGCCTCCTATATAAAGGCACACATGTATATTATTTTATTATGAAATACAATACAATCATTCAGTATTTCTAACAGTCTTATTGTTTCCTTAAATTCTACCTCATCATTATTGTAAAGAAGATGAAATCCACACTTTTGCACCAAGCCAGGAAAATCAATTGCAACTATAGCCTCAATCCGGCTGCATTGATTCACCGAGTCTTGAAATGTACCACGTGGAATATAGGACAGCCAAATAAATCCACCTTGCTGTAACAACTTGAGATCTTCTTCAGTTATGTGATGGACATGGAGAGGTTCCACACATTCAATATTGGTTTCCAAATGACAAATGAGGTTGTAAGAAGTTTCTGAATTTTGAATGTCAAGGATGGCAGTTGGGTTTGCTTCAACTGCAATAGAAGCACATAGAACAAGTCCCATCCAAGTATTGTCATTGAACACATTCGGAGGTAAAGGGATTGTACGCCACTGGAGGCTCATCACTCTGGGGGCTAAACCACTCCGGAATTTCACATAAAGGAAAACAAGAATAATAGACACGGCATTGATCAAAGTCCTGTAAATGAACATAAATAATTGTGTCTAATGAGTGAAAGTGAGAGAAAAAGGGTGATGGAATAGTATGATTGTAGCAAAGCAAATACTATTAGTTTATAAATTACCAGCAAGTCACTTTTGCCAAATTAGTCTTAGTTTCATCGGTCTTTGATTGATCAATAAATCTTGGAACTAATTGAACTTCAAAGTCGCTAGTAGAAAAGATTTTTTTTTTCATCAACACCACTTTGTTCATTTCTTTTCTTTTCATAATCCTCTGTATGTTTACGAACAATCTCCCGCTGCACTAAAATCAAGTCGTTGCAGTGTCTTAGTTCTTGCTCGAATTGTACTTGATCATGCTGGTACAAAAGATGTAATGCGCATTTTTGAACCATCACGCCTGGCCAATCACTTACAAATGAAGCCTCAATGTGGTTGCAGTATTGCAACAAATTTTTAAATAACTCAACTGGTACGTAGGATATCCAAATGAATTCACCTAGATTAAGTAACCACGTGATTTCTTCTCTACTAGTGTAGCAAGAAATTGTCTTGTCACCCACATTAGCCATAATTGTTCGGCATTGACAATATAGGAAGTGAGGAATTCCGGAAACCAGATAATTCAAGATGCTATGTGGATCCTCGTGGAGTGAAAAAGAAGCATATAGAATGAGTCCCAAACAATTATTATCATGGTACAAATTTGACGGTAGGTCAATTGTCACTGAATGTCCATGATTCTTACGACTGAACCACTCGTGAATTTTACTTGGAGGGAAACAAAAATGATACAAAGTGCATGGATTAAAGTCCTGCAAAATAGAAATACAGCTTGAAATTAGAGACACAGCATGTTTTGTACAAACTAGTTCATATTGTAATGTATGGTTATGTTAATTAGGAGTCTGGTTACGTATGTGGTTTTTGCAAAGGCTAGAAAACTCTAGAACAACTGTTTGAAAGAGGCAAAAATATAGAGAGGTTGAGAGAATTAGAGATGTTACAACGGTCCATTCCATTTTTACTTTTTATATTGCCACGATCAAATAAAGTTTAAGAAAACCCTATTTCTACATTGCACTTAGGGCTGTCCAAGGGATTCGACAAACCAACCCACCCGAGTGACCTGACCAGAACCAATCCAAATCTAGTGGCTGTGGTGGTTGGCGGCTGCAGAATCTGATTCCTCCAGGTCAAGTCTTGGTTTCTCTCCTCCAACACCCGAACAAACTGATTTGACCAAAAACTCAACTAAACTTCAACGTGATCTCAGCTATTTTCGGCGAGATCTCACCAAATCCAATAAGATCTCGCTAGATCTGGCGAGTTTTCCACTGGATATGGCGAGTTTTGATTTTTTTAGAGATCTCGTCAGATCCGGTGAGATTTCCACTAAATCTCCTCTATTTTCCTTTGAAATCATGATTGTCGCCGCCTCTCTCGATTTCGACCGAAACTGATCCGACTTGATCCAACTTGTTGAAGTTATCAATTGGTAGAAGGTCCTCCATTCTGCCACCCACCGGAATCGAGTCTAGCTCGGGTAGAGCCCAAACCCAATCCATGGACAGTCCTAATTGTACTGTGCATATTCATGTAAAGTGTACATTGTAATTAAAATAATTGTATAATTTTCTCCCAAGCATGTACGGATGTATTGAATGTGTACAATTTACAATATATCAATCATATAAACCTATCATTGTCCTAAAATTTAATACATATCTTTAAGTAATCCCTCTCCATTTTATTTTAAATGGAAATAGCCCAGCCTCGATGGAATAAAATAAGGTTTGTGTAAATGAAAGAAAACTTTAACTATATTTGCACAAGGGTATATATACTATATAGTGTAGAAATTTTTACCAACGCGCCAGTTTTGTAAAATTGTTTCCAAGAGTGTGAGTTCTCAAAAGAATACTGGCTAGAAGTTCCACTTGTCTCCCCCTGAGAAATGGGCAAGCATGGACGGTCAAGGTCCTCATACAAGCCGTCACCGCCATTGAATTCATCACTACGATAAAACGGCAATCTTTCATATACTGCCTTCTTACAAGAGCCACGGATATCATATAAATAGTCAACATACGATATTACGCATTGTACCATGGTACGTGTAAACTCTTGCAAATTTTGCTCGTATAAAAGATCCACCGCACACTTCAGCGGCGACACATCTGGACTACCGCTTAGAAATGAGAATTCAACCCAAGTGCATCGCCTCCAATGGGGTGCAAGGATCACACGTGGTATGAATGAAACCCAAATAAATGCACGTTGATGTAATGAAATTAATTCGTCATCTTCATGGATTCCATGGAAGAATAATGGACTCATACAACCCAAGTTGGTCTTCAAATGACAACTGAAGATATGAGCAAATTCGGAATTCAGGTTCTTACAAACCACGGTAGGATGCTTGTGAAATGAGAAAACAGCACAAAATGCAAATCCCATCCAATCAGGATTGTCATACAAATCTGGAGGTAGCCACATTCTCACAGAGGATCCATTAGTGCTCTGATGGCTGAACCACTCTGGGATTTCACTTTGAGGAAAACAGTGATTGAAAATACTACGTTTGTTGTAGTGGTTCTGCAAACATATCGGAAATGTTAATAAGCTTGATTAAGTTTCGTGCAATGATAATTTATTTAATCTACACATTTTTATACACAACTAAAAAAGCAACTAAATTCGTAACTTAAAATCATGATTCCAATGTCAAAAATCGTGATTTTAAGTCATGATTTTATTTTTATTTTTTTAGTTGTGTGTAAAAATGTGTAAATTAAGGTGTGTGCAATCAGCACAATTTAGTACAAAAGAAACTGTTTATTATTTCATGTTTTAATTTACGTTTGTTAGGTCAAAATTATTATATATTGGCAACCCGTATTTAAAATGTTTGCAAAAAATAAATTGAAAAAAAAAGTTCTCATGTACTGTCTTACATGTTACGTATTCCATAATCATCAATTCACCGCTAAGTTAATAAACATAAAAAATAAAATAAAATAGCAATTATTGAAATGGTATATTTTGATTTTGATAACAAAGTGGTCATGTTGAACCTGTGTGAAAGATTGAAATTAGTATTGTCTTGCCCCACACTTTCTTTAAACGGAAAATTACAGATTTTATCCTAAATTATTTTTTTTTACACTTATTTCATGAACTAAGAGAATGCATGATTGGTTCCCTAAACTAAAAATCAAGTAACACTTTATCCCCTCCCATCTATTTCCCAATTAAGTTGGATGGAAAACTAAGTCACACGCAATTCACGTGACACGTGCTTATGTGGAACCCCTTAAAATGACCGAATTCCCCACTAATTCACTTAAAACAAATCATCTCTCTCATGTCTTCTTCCTCTAGGCCATTACCATTCATTTGAAACCCTTGAAATCCAAATCAAAACACAAATTTACTTTCATCAGAGACCAAATATAAAACCATGGAACCATACCCAATTCCCACTCCTCAAACCTCAAACAAAATACCCAAATCCTTACAACCAATAGAAAACCCAATCCTTAAATCAACCAAGACCTAAACCAACAAAGGACCAACAAAAAGAGAAAATAGATAGATAAATAAAAAATAAATAAATAAATAAATAAAAACATAAACCATGAAATAGAAAAGAGAAATGGTATGGCTCGCCGTTACTAATAACCACTAAGGCTTGGGCAAGGGTTTCAAGTGTGAGAGAGAGAGAGAGAGAGAGAGAGAGTGTGTGTGTGTGTGTTTAATCTAATGCAGGTTAAAAGAAATTAAAAAAAAAAAGGAATTAAAATTAAAGAGAAATAAAAAGAGATAATAAGTTTCTACAGAAAAAAAAAGAAAAAAAAAGAAAAAAAGAGATAAGTGTGATATGATTTCAAAGGTTTATTTGTTTTAAGTGAATAAGAGGGGGGCATTTCAGTCATTTTAGGTGGTTTCCAATAAGCACGTGTCATGTGAGTTGCACATGACTTAGTTTTCCGTCCAACTTCTTTAGGAAATAGACAAGAGGGGGTAAAGCATTACACAGATTTTAGTTTAGGAGGCCCGATAGTGCATGATTATAGTTCAAGAGATAAGTGTGTGAGGTATAGTTTATAGTAGAAAAGTGTAATTTTCTCTTTTTTAAGTTACCTATTATTATGGTAGAAAATTGTAATTTTCCCTTCTTTAAGTTTCCCGAGAGAAAGAGAGAGAGACCTGCAAATATGGTTTAAACCAAGATTCAAGGCTGCTTGACATCTTACTTCCACATTGGCCATTAAAAAACGGTATGCCTAAATAAATAGGTGAGCGATCTGAGTTTCTTGAAGTGCCTACTGCATTACTGTGAATTTCCGGTTTACACTTCTCTTGTATCTTCTCTTGTATAGCATTACTTGGTAGAAGCTTTGGCATATGCATGGCGTAAGGCCTCCTGCAAGTATCAAAAAACATTTCGAATTTCTTATCTATTACATTCAAGTGTGGTAACAAAATCTTGTGAAGTAAACTTTAACCTTTCCGGTGTGAAAGTGCAACAAAAATCTTCTTTATGGTTCCAGCCCTGCAACTTTCCAAGTTGATCTATAAGATTTAGGTAAATAGTTTGATGATAGACCTCTGGAGTCCCTAACATATACTCCACAAGTGTTTGCACAAACTCTTCAACATTTTTCTCGTATACAAGACGGATTCCACACATTCCAGTTTGCACACCTGGATTATCGCTTTCAAATAAAGCCCCAATGTGACTGCACCGATTCATTCCAAAAAGCAGGCGTGGTATGTAAAATACCAAAAGTCGTTGTGATGATTCATCAAAAACGTCTCTAGAGAGGGGAAAGGCCGTGTAAGGTGCAAAAGAAACTCCATCACTAGCTAAAAGACTAGAAAAGCGAAGCAAAATTGTTGAATTTGTTGAATCCTGTTTGTAACCGAAAGCGTCTCCTTGCTTCCTAATAGTGTACAAAGCATATACCATGAACCCCAACCATCTTGAATTATCATGCAAATCTGGAGGCAACTCCATTTTTATGTATGGCCCAAAATTTTGATAGCTGAACCAGTGTGGTGGTCTTGCAATCTGAGGAAAGATATAATCATACCAGTGGTTTCGTGCCAAATCTACCTGAAAAAATACATAAACATACGGCATATGAGTGAGACATGAAAACAGTAAAAAATAAGGAGTTCAGTTAGACATGGCAAAACGGGCGGGGCGGGTCGGGTTCGGGTCGGGTCAATCAGGTTGTGGGTCAAACGGGTCACAGGTCAAAAACGGGTCATTTTAAGCAGGTTAAAATCGGGTTCGGGTCAACCGGGTTGCGGGTCGGGTTGACCCGTATTTTTCACATGAATTTTTTTTTTTTTTTTTTGATAAAGAAAATAACATGTATTTGCCATTTGGAAAGTTATGCAACAAATTACTTGATGTGAAATGCATTATTTTGAATTCACCACTTATATCAAGAATGAACTCAGTTAAACTTATTAATACTTATTCAATAATTTTAAAATTATACAAAGCTTAACATTGCTATTTAAAACAAAATAACACAAAGATAAGTAAAACAAATATACAAGTTTTATTTCTACACAGTATCAACATTCCAAAATATAAAACAAAATTATAAATGACTCATTGCATAACTCATTTGATAAAGAATAAAAACATATAAGAAATTTACAATCTTGAAAATTAATTTTGTAATCTATTATCAATTGTGGTTAACACTCTATTTCAATTTGAGATATACTTTAAAATTGATTGCTTACTTATTTATACATGATATGTTTTATGAATATCATATTATTATTAAGTAACACACATTCTAGAAAATATCATAATTTATTTTAAAAAACTGTTTATTTTGGACATAAATTATTAAAAAATAGGTCTAAGTATTCATAATTTATGCTAAGTTGATACTTTAGCTTCACTATTTTCACATTTGTGAATATTTCTCACATATGTTTACAATTTTAAATCTATGTTTTTAACTCTACTGTAACCAGATTATCTTGGCATGTACTTTACTATTTGATATCTAAAAATCTTTACTCATTACAGATTGTTCAATCATTTGTCTTTCAATTAATTTGCATGCAGTTATGTAAATGTATCAATTGTTTCCTTAAAGTTCACAATAAACAATTAAACCAATATTGTCTTAGTTTTACTATTTTTTTTACAAAAAAAAAAAGTTTTAAAAAAATGGTTCGGGTCGGGTTGACCTGCAAAAAACACGGGTCGGGTCATGGGTCAACCCGTTTTTGCTTCGGGTAAAAAAAAAATCGGGTTCGGGTCGGGTATTTTTCGGGTCGGGTCGGGTTGGGTCGGGTCAGAAAATTTTGACCCGTTTTGCCATGTCTAAGTTCAGTGATGCATAGGAAGAGACCTGATACAATTTTGAAAGCAGTGACTTGAACTGTGTTTTCAGCCTGGGGTTTGACTCATTTTGGCCATTAGACTGACTGGATTCAACCTCATCAACGTATTGGGGATTACCCATATGATATGTTATGAATTTTTTTTCACGTAGACAGAGGTCATCAGGGCTCCCGAAAGTTTCTTGGCTTAATTTTTCTACAAATTCTGCCATATCTGTCTCATATAGAACACGTGCACCACACATTTTAATCTCAATATCCTGGCTGTCGGTTTTGATCAAAGGACTAATGCAACTGCGTTCATCTAAATATTCTTTGAACCTCTCGTGCGATATAAATAGCCAAAGCCCAAATGAACCACCATGGAATTTTTCCTTAGGGATATTATAGACTAAGGGACAATCTTTAAGGCCACCATCCAAGTCCAAACGACAAATAAATTCATGGTTGTGTTTTAAATCCTGACCAGGAGAAACGTTGTTCAAATTCGCAACTTCAAAAATGACACATAAAGCAATTCCTTTCCATCTTATTTTATTGAACTGATCAGGTGGTAGTTGGATTGGTACAGAATCTACAGATGACTTAGAACTCCGATGGTTGAACCAATCTAGAAGTTCGGTTTGAGGAACAACACTGTAAAAGCCTTCAATTTGATGAATTTGCTCCTGCAAATATTTAAGGGCAAAAGTAAAAAATATGTTCAATGCAGGTGTGTGTGCGAGAGAGAGAGAGACCTCCATGAATCTTTGCCATAATGCCTGGAAATGTATATCGAGCAAAGAAATCTCAGTAATTTTGCCACCTTCATCATCAACCAAGTCAAGGCAATCAATAAAAGTGAATCCTGCTTCACCCGAAGTCCAAACAACAACTTGATTTTTATAATTTTCAAGTGAAATACATCCTCATGCTGAAACAAACTGTGTACTTATAGGAAGATATGGCAATGATTTAAGCTTGCCACAATGATCCAACAGAAGAAGTTTGAGCTCAGAAAGTTCAGAAATGCTATCAGGCAAGCTTGTAAAATTATTTTTTCTCAAATTCAAAGACTTTAGCGAGGACATGCAGCTAAGATCGTCAGGGAAAGCTCCGTCCAACAGATTACAGTCACTCAGATCTAGAGATACCAAAGAGCTTAATCCTGAGAACGGGTTGGGCAACAAAAGGCTGATGGGCTCTGATTCAAGACATGGAGCAATGGAGAAACAATAGGTCCATAAATCAAGTGTAGCACAAATAAGATTTATGAGATAAATGCCTGGGAAAGCGTGTTTTGGCTGTTGACCCTTACAACCTGATAGAGTGAGAATTTTAAGAGACGTCAAACTACAAATGACACTAGGAAAACTCAAAAGGTTTTTGCAGTCTTGAAGATTCAATACAGACAGACCAGTTAGATGCTTGATAGATGATGGTAGTTCTTCTATGGAAGTCCCATCCAAATGAAGCTCCAACAAGTTTGTCATGTCTGTCCCAATCTCTGGAAACTTCTTGAGTTTTGAACAGCCAGATAGATTTAATAGAATAAGTTTCTTAAGACCTCCAACAGATGGGTGCAACTCATGCAAACTCGTACAACCTTGAAAAATCAGCCTTTCAATATTTGGGAATCCAGTGAAGTCAGGAGTTAGAATTAAGTATTCAGAATTACTCAAGTCAATGAGCTTTAACCTGTCCAAGTTCTGTGATAAAACAATAAGCAAATATAGAAATTAAGCAATCAAGAACCTAATCTTAAAAATAAAAAATAAAAATAAAAATAAAAATCCAAAAGAAAAAACTGCAAAAGTGGAAATCTTACCCTAAATTCCTCTGGAAGTTGCCGAATACGACTGCAATGCATAATGAGCTCAACAAGTTTGCCTGGCTGAAAACTCCTTGGCAATGATTTCAAAGGATAATCATGCCATTCCAACAAACGTAACTCATTAGAAAGATTACTGAGACCATTACAAAGGCGCACCTTGCAAATTTTGAGCAATCTTAGTTTATTCATCTTTGAGAATGATTCAGCATTCACTTCTTTTTCTTCATTTGGAGTCAATTTCAGCACCATGCCTTCTATTTTGTTTGTTCCCTAGTAACCAAGAATAATAAAATTAGCATAAGGAAAGATATAGCAAGAATTTACATGAATTGTAGAATTATATACTTCTCTAAATATATCTCTATCCACTTACATTATTGTTCATTAATACATCAAGGACATCATCACGAAGCCACAACCTACTACATTTTCTAGGTTCCTTTTTCTCATGAACAATTTCCCAACCCAGTTGTTGTAATAAATTATGCATCCACAATTTCTCACCTACTATAGTAATCAAAGATTTGTCTTTGAGACTCCTTATATTAATGTGGGAGTAGCAAACTGATTCTAGTATATCAGCTACACGATTCCAGTTCTCCCCATTAAAGAAACATGCAATATCCAAAAATAGCTCCTTCTCCATAGGCCCCAGTCCATTAAAAGCTATTTTAAGTTTCTCAATAGTTTTTCCATCAGGAATTGCATTTAGTTGAGTTCGAGCACTATCCCATTCCCTTTTTGTTGTTTTATCAGACAAAAAGGCACCCAAAACTTCCAGAACCAAAGGAATGCCTTGAGCATAATTGACGAAATCATTGCACAAATCCTTTAAATCATTTTGACAAGGATGTCTGTGGAAGGCTTTCTGTTTAAAAAGTTGTAAAGCTTCGTCATTATTTAGTCCTTTAACCTTACATAGAGTTATATCTTCTTTTTCTGAGAACCCCAATTGAACTTGATAGCTCGCCAACGAATGTTTATCGTCAGTAGTTATAATGATTCTACTTCTTGGACCAAACCAATCAGGCTTTCCTACTAAATTTTCTAATTGTCTTGTTTTACTCACATCATCAACAACAATAAGAACGCTTTTATAACCTAGCCTATTTCTGATCACTTGGGTTCCCTTCCTCAAATCTCCTTTAGTCTTCAACTTCATATCACGAAGGAGTTGATCTTGTAACTTCTGTAAGCCATTTGGATCTTCAGATAACTCTCTCACATTTTCAAGAAAACTGCAAGCATCAAATTTACGATGGATCCTCTCAAAAACTACTTTTGCAAGAGTTGTCTTACCCATTCCACTCATCCCGCATATCCCAATAAAGCGAACATCTTTGGACTCTATATCTAGATATAAATTCATTTCCTCAACCCGAGACCTTATCCCAACAAGTCCGTGAACACTGTCTTCATAAGGTGTACTATCGATCAATTCAGAAATCCGCTCAACAATGTTTCTGATAAACTCTACCTCGGACAACCTATAAGAATGACATAATCTTTGTGTAAAAAACAAACCAATTCGAGATGTAAGCTGTTTTGCGTCTTCACCCTCAAAAGGAGAGCTCTAAAATTGAACTAAACTACGTGGTCGAATTTGATAAAAGGGAACTATTAATTTTCCACACCAAAAAAAAAAAAAAAAAAAAAGGCTTTTTTTTTTTTAAAAGAAAAGCAAGAACAAAACGTCGCTTCTGAATCGTTGATGTAGACTTGAAGCGGTAGGGACTATACTATTCAGTATGGATTTTATTTTTCTTTTATTTTATTTTGGAAAATACTATAATTTAATTGAAAATTCTGATTGGCCTTTTGAAACCTAGATGTCAACCACAAGTAAATGTTAAATGCCATGCTATGAAGTATGAAGTATACAATCCGTACTTATTAATGACCCAAAAATCATCTTGATTTCATGTTCCTAAGCAGCAGCCCATAAGAATTGTTGACGCCTGGCTTGAATGGATGCCCAAACTACACATGAGGTGGCAGCACATATTGGGCCATCTATTCTTACGTAAATGAAGAAATTAAACAAGGTTGCGCTCATATTCTTGAATTTTTTTTGAAAGAGTTTCAATCTATGGCATTCGCTTTTGATAATAGATCTTTATCATCAGACCAAGACATCAATCAGTTTTTGGTGTAGATGAGGATTGAATCTCAGATCTCTTATACATACATCATAGACTTTACCAGTTGAGCTAACTGGAATCCACCCTCATATTCTTGAATTAAATTTGAATTTCGATTTGAATTTGAATTTGAATTTCCAAAATCTTTGAAATTGACAGCATACCATCAAAATATTTAAAAGAACCAAAATACCCATTATAAAATGACCAAAATACACTTGATTATTATTATTATTTTTTTTAACTTTGAATATATCCAAAATGACTGAAATACTGCTAAAATTTTTTAAATAGCCAAAATACCATTTAATCCTCCAAAATGACCTAAATACCTCCTAACTTATAAAATGGGCAATATAACTTTGAAACATCTAAATGATTAAAAAAAAATAACCTAGAAATATTCAACATGACAACAACAACAACAACAAAAACAACAACAACAACAACAAAAACATAGCTTTTGTTCCCAATATTTGGGGTCAGTTATGTGCATACTCAACAAATTTGTTAAGGTTAGCCACATATATTCTTTCTCCGTTCTATTCTATTTGAAGTCGTATTCTTTATTACTTCCTTAATTGACATGTCTTTTTTAACAAATTCTACTAACGTTCTTACTCTATCCTTTTATGTTTCCTCCACTTAAATCAACCCACTCGTTTTTGCCGGTGCGTCAGTCACTATTTTTTAAACATAACCAAACAATCTCAAACGTCCCTCTCTCATCCTTTCATCAATAAAGATCACACCTATTTTTAAGCTAATTTCCTCATTTCGAATCTTATATTTTAGTGTATGTTCACTTATCCATCTTTATATTCTCATTTCAACTATACTTGTTTTATGAATACGTTACTTCCTAACAGCCCAATATTTAGTACCATAGAGCATAGTTGGTCTTATAAATAGTCTTATAAAACATTCCCTCTAATTTAATAAGTATTCTACGATCACACAATACACATGATGCTCTTCTCTACTTCATCCATCTTGCTCTTATCCTATGACTCACATTCTCTTCAATCTCTCCATCTTTATCAATTATTATTCCAAGATATTGAAAGTTCTTGCTCTTTAGTATCTCTTAATCATTGAGTCTTACCGCTTGTTCACCACTGTTTCTACTTTTACTAAACTTACATTTCATGTGCTCTATTTTAGTCCTACTTAATCAAAAGCTGTTAGATTCTACAATGACTCACCAAATGGAATAAAGTCAACTTCTAGTTTCATCGACTAAAACTTTATCATTTGCAAAAAAGCATTTACTAAGGGGCTTCCTCCTAAATCGTTTTAGTGAAGTCACTCATCACTAGTGCAAAGAGATATGGACTTGGCGTAGATCCTCAATGCAAACCTATAGTGATAGAAAACTCACTTGTGATGTCTCTACTTGTTCTCACACTAGTTACAGCACTGTAAAGCATATCCTAATCAACCTAATACACTTTAGAGATACTTCTTTCTTTTCCAAAATCCACGAAATAACTTCTCTAGGTCAATAAAAACCCTACGAAAATATTTACATGTCTCTTTATATTTTCCACTAGACGTCTAAGTAAGAAATTTGCTTCCATGGTATATCTTCTTGGCATAAATGATAAGACCAAATTAATTCTCTGATGTGTTTATTTTATGAATTAACTTATTTTCAATCAATCTCTCCCAAAGTTTCATTGTGTTACTCACAAATTTAATTCCACTATAAAATGTATAGATTTGAATATGCCTTTGTTCTTCTAGATAGGTACTAAAGTACTCCTTCACTCACTAGGCATTTTGGTAACACTCAAGATCTTGTTAAAAAAAGTTTGTTAATCAGCAAATACCCACATCACCCAAGCACTTACAAACATCAATGGGCATTTCATCGAGCCCAAAGCTTTTTCCATTGTCATCCTCCATAATGCATCATTTACCCCAATCATCCGAATTATTCAAACAAATCTATGGTTTCTATTCTCGATTAGGTTACCCAAATCGCTCCAAATCCACACCATTCCCATTAAAAAGCTCATCAAAATAACTTTTCAATCTCTCTTTAATTTTTTCTTCTTTTACTAGAACTATGATATTTCATATTTAAGGCTATGTTTGGTTCATGTAAAATATTTTCAGGAAAATATTTATTTTCCGGAAATGCTATTTTCGGGAAAAGGAAAATATTTTCAAGTATTTGGCTGCATTATGAAAATTTTTCTAGAAAATGTTTTCATGTGTTTGGTTGCATTCTGAAAATGCTATTTTCCTACTACTTTCTCACATTTTCTCACCCATTTTCTTAGTTACCAAACAAATTTTATAATAGAAAATTTCAACATATAAACTTAAAAAAACAAAAATCACAACAACACCATTCGATCAAATCCACCATTCGGTCAAGCTGAGAGAGCGAGGAAGAGAGAGTGATCAAAAATGGAGAGAAAGGGAGAGATTGGTCATGGGTCATGGGCAACAAGATCGGTCATGGGTAACGACGAGATTGAGAGGGCGACAAGATCGAGAGGGCAATCTCGGTGGGGTGCGATTGGTCTGGGGTGATGCGATCTTCGGTGGATCGGTCTGGGTGCGATCGGTCTTCGGTGGTGATGCGATCTCGGTGGTGGTGTTGGGGTGCGATCGGTTCAGCCTACTTGCGGTAACTCTCTCTTCTTTCTCTCTCTCTCTCTCTCTCTCTCTCTCTCTCTCTATCTCTCTCTCTTTGCGCGTCTGAGACCCAGAAATGGTTTGAAGTGAAAATAGAAACGGAAACCAATTTCCGGGTCAAGGGAGTAAAACACATGGTCAAAGGAAACCAATTTCCGGAAAATTTATTTTCCATGCGCAACCAAACACCCGCATTTACGGAAAAGCATTTCTGGAAGTGATTTGAAGCCAAAACAAACACAGCCTAAGTCGCTGGTTTCGTTTTCCATGTCTTAGCAAGCTTTTAAATATTCTTTTCTCTGTCCTTTGCCCCAAACTCACTATATAGTCTATCATAAGACTTACATTTAGCCTCTTGGACAATAGTTTTTGCGTCCCTCTTCACCACTTAAGAATTTTTGTAATTAAGCAGCATTGTCTTAAACCTAGGTAGGCTTTTGTAGCTCTATCTATAATTTAATTGATGCTTAACCTCCGTATTCCACCACTATATCTCCTTAGTCAATCACTCACATCCTTTAGATTCTCTAAGCACATCTTTAGCCACTCTTTTAATACAACTAGCCATTTCATTCCATATCTTATCAACATCTTTGTCTAAATTTCACTTCTTTTATTTGGTTGTTTCTACTAACTATATAAAAAGAGCCAATGGCTCTATCTATAGTGATTTTGGTTTGTTCAACTTTTGTCTTTTGTAACAAGCCAAAACGATGAGTTTGGGCTAGAAAGAAAATTTTTTAATATTAAAAAAATGTTATTTCTACAATATTTTCACAATAAATCCTAAGTGGTAAGTTATTATTGACTATTATTGGTAAGGAAAAAATAATTTCAATGGTGGGTTTAAATTAAAATAATTAATAACTTACCACCAAAAATTTGTTGTAAAACAATTGTAGAAATGTTGTAGACATAGCCCTTATTATTTAATACTATTACCTAAAAGCCTTAAAATAAGGAGAATCAACGAACTACTCTTTTTCTTTTCTTTTTTTATTTTCTTTATTTCTTCAAGTACGCCCAGTTTGGTTTAAGCTTGTTTTTGCTTTTGTTTTATTTTTTTAATGATTTTTATATGTTTACTTTGTATTTGCAATGTAAGCTTACATTGTAGAATGTACACATAAAAAGTAGCAAATATTATACACATTTACCAAAAAAAAAGGTAAATATTGTACAAAATTTGCAAATGTGTACAATATTTGCTAATTTTTGTGTGTCTACAATATAAATTTACATTGTAAATACAATGTAAACATAGAGATATTGTGAAAATGTTGGGATACTTGTGTCAATTCCTTATGGTTTAAACTAAAATAACATAAAATAATAAAATATCAACCCGAGATCTAGCACAACTAAAAATAAAGGTATTGTATTGTGAAAATGTCATGACATTTTATTGTTATCGCAATATTTTCACAACTATTGAGGTGTAAGTTCCTTATATATCAAAATAAGATAATAAAATATTAGATTAGGATCCACTACGGTTGAAAATAGAGGTAGTGTGAAAATGTGATATTTTGTTGCATTCCTAGATTTTATTTTATTTTTATTTTATTTTTTATTATTATTTTATTTTTGGTTTAGTCAAATTTGGTAAGCCAAAATTCACTATTTCAAAGTACAGTTTTCTTGGGCTGATTTTTTTGTTTGTTTTTATTCTTTTACACACTGTTTAAAAAAAAAAAAAAAAAAAAAGACAATTTTACACCAAAATTAAAAAGTAAAATTGGACCCTTTAAGTTTGGGGTAGTTTCATTCCTTCGTAAACTTTAAAATTGAGCAAATACCCTCAATTGTTACTCTATTAGTTAAACCATTTTGAAATCTTATGATTATTAAAATGTTTCACTGTACATTGTTTGAAATACCCTTACTAAATTTTAATATCCCAAAAAAAAAAATTTGTGAATTTTGAGTTTTATGCGGTAGTCATACTTGGAAAGTTGGAATGACGATATATAATGTTCTATTTGTTTCCTAGAGAGTGTTGATTTTCCTAGGTTTAAATATTCTAGACTTGAATTAATCTAATGGAAACTTCAATGACGCGTGCCTTTTGTTATCCACTTATCCTCTTCTTTTTTTATTTCTTTTCTTCCTTAAAATAGTGTTCATTAAAAACTAAGTAAGTTAAATATTGTGACTAGGCTCATAAAATGTAAGATAATAAAAAATGAAGTATGAATAACAAAATATTTATTGTAGATAATTGCAAGTGTTTGATGAAGACCTTCAATTGTAGTATATGACATTATTCATTGCGAAAATTTAAATATTGTAACAATATCTTAGCAAAACTCAATTGTTTATTGTTGGAAGAAGATAATATTCATTATCACTCTCAGAAGTTTATAGTGAGTGAATATTGTCTTTAGCAAATAAGTTTTAAGAAACTATCATGACAAATAAATAATCATATATTAAAATAGTAACTCTAAGTTTAAGTACATGGTTTCATTCTTCTTCAAATAAAAGTTCTATCTAAATTTTCTCAATCAAAGGGGTAGTCCCAAACTAGTAATCTTTAAACATAACTTGTTTCTCTCCTTTCAAACCCCTCCACCTAATCCTTGGGCTTCTATGTCTAATATCTCTCTTTTTTCCATCTTCTAATACAAATATCTAGTACCCACACCCTATGTTGAGAGGCTACACCCAATATTGTCTTTATCAATTTTTTCTTGAACCAAGTGTTTGTTAATATTAAATCATACACAGTTGCCAATTCTAGGATAGCATCTCCCGATTCATTCCTTAGAGCATCCGCATCCGGATCTCATATCTCATCTTATTTTACCATCCCAAAAAGCTACTTTATCAATTATCCCATACCATTTTACAATTCACCCAACATCCCAAAACTCTATTTTCCTCTTCTACTTATTAAAATAATATATCTACCTAATAAAATATATTTTTTCTTTTTTTGTTTTTTCTCAATTTTCTCCCCACATGCGTGCCTTCCAGTTCCAGAATCCTCATTTACTTTCTTTTCACCTTCTGAACTCCCTACGATCAAACACCTTCCTAGACACACCCAGCTCGCCGGACTTGGCATGTGCATCCATCAAAGTATTCCCGACACCTAAATCCCCCACGAATCCCCTCTTTACCACAAACCCATGAACTCCCTCAGTAATTCCCTTCCCAGATACATGAGAACACGCCGAGAGAACTGAAACCATAGCAACCGAATCAATAAAACCTTTCCCATCACCCTCATTCTCACTCTCCTCAACCAGCAACTCATAATCAACAATGGTTGAACTCCCTCCGATCTCCGCCACCCACCGATCCACCACCACAACGCAGCAACCCATAATCAACTGTCAACACCAGAAATCGGAACCAAACCCATCGGAACCAAAAACCCATCGGCCCAACAAAACCCATCGGAACCAAAAACCCAAAATAAAACCCACCAAACCCAGAAACCGGCCACCATATAATTCACCAAACCCAGCAAACCAATCAACCAAACACCGGCCACCAAACCCAGAAACCGGCCACCATGTCAACACCACCAAACCCACTAAACACCGGTCTCCACGCCAATCTCGACTGTGTTGACCTCCAACCACCACGTCCATCTCAGCCGCGCCACCAGCCTCGCCACCACGCCGATCTAGCGTGAGCTCCGATCTGGCAGACTCAACTGAGAGAAGCGAGAGAGAGGGGATGAGAAAGAGAGAAGGAGGAGAGAGAAAAGATATAGAAAAAATGAGAGAGGAGAGAGAAATAACAATATAAAACTTGTTCTGGGCATTAAAAAAAATTTTTTTATAACATTTCGCTACAGTACCATCTTACATTTGAGATGGTACTGTAGCAAAATCTCAAACAAAATTTGGCTTTTGGCATATAGCCTTCCAATTGTGGATCAATTTTTGGGGCTGTAAGCCAAATGTACTTAACATTTGGCATATAACTAGCCCATTGTGGATGCTCACTCCATATCCCTAAACTCTATGAACTCTTTCAAAGCCCCGTCAATCTTTTCCAACATGACCAATAAGCTCTCCTCCAATAAAAATCTTTTCCCTGTTTGTTTCTTCTCCTAGGACAAGTTATATGTTATGATTAGTGGCTTGAATAGTGCACGTGAAAATGCATAGTCCTTGTCTTGGAAGGATTTGTAAACCAAGTCCTAGTTATATTAGGACTTGTATAGCCGACTTTTTGATATGCTCTCAAATAGTATACCCTTGCCGACTTAATTAAGCAATTCTACTTCTAGGTGGAGTTTGTATTGTACTCCATGAAAAAAGGCCCACATCTTTGCTATATATACACTAGTTATGCGGCTATTGTTGATGAGTTATGAGTGCCGCAATATTAGAATAGGTTTTTTATATTCTCTAGTATTTTGTATAGAGTTCTAAGGCATGACTTTGTTCTAGATATTTTCAGGTTTCTGTAGTCACGCGCTTCTGGTGATTGAGAGCTCTTTTGGGTGTATTTAGGGTTTGGGTTTTGTGAGAGTGTTTTGGTACTACCTTTGTAATCTCTTTCTTTTGTTAGTGAAACTTTCTCCTCGACACCGCATGTGGACAGGGGCGAAGGCACACATAAGCTTGGGGGGGCCAAGGCCCCCCCTAAAGCTTTTGAAACCCCCATATAGTACCATATAAAAACAAACTGGGCCTGCAAAAGTACAAATTGGCCCCTCCAAAAAAATTTACATACCCAGCCCAATATTAGCTTTAATGGTTTTTGCTTTGAAATATGATTGTTGTTGTATGATCAATCAAAGGACCAAGACAATTCTCATATGTTTTCTTTTATTGTGAGTCACTCATATGAATCATACCATGTTTCTTTGTAACTCATTCCCTTTATAATATAACTAGTTTTACAATTACAATATTTTAGTTTCTCAAGTGGACTCACCCAACAAAACTCACATTTACTACTTAAAAAATTACTAGGCTGTCAAGGTGTTGTTTCCTTTTATTTTTTTCTAAGAAAACAAGAGTGCAGTGTAAATGTGTGTTCAAATGTGAAAGTCTACTGTATAGCCTCTTTTTTTTTTTTTTCTTTTATAAATTTGATAAAAGTCTATTGTATTGCTTAAACTGATTACTATCATTATTTTGCTAATTCTTTAACACACACATGAGTAATGACTAATATACAAATACATAATTCGGCCCCCCTAGGTTAAAAATCCTAGCCACGCTCTGCCTGTGGACGTAGGCCAAAAGCCAAACCACGTAAATCTTTGTACTCTCGTGTGATTGTTTCTTTTGTCTTTCTATTTCTATTATACATAAGCCCACTGTTATTTGGATACACACACAACAAATTGATATTCATGCTTCTACTATTCTCAACAAATTGGAATTAAGGCTTCCGCTTTTACAACATTATATTAACATAATTCTATCCCCCATCCTACTAACATCAACAACTTTTTTTTAAAATTTTTGTCTATATTTATTGCCACCCTAATTCTGTTGTTATCTTTTCCTATATACCATAATTCCTATCCTATATGTTCAATTTCACTAGATTCCTAACCTATCCATTCTTCCCCTTGTCATTGTATTTACTATTTCCATTAGTTTTCTAAATAAAGACCTTAAAACCTCCAAAATAAACTTAAAAATTCCAAAATTATCATAGTATCCAAAAAAAAAAAAAAAAAAAAAAAAAAAAAAAAAAAAAACCACCAAAAAGATTGAGATACCCCTAAACCATCCATCAAAATGATAACCCACTCACCCCCCCCCCCCCCCCCCAAAAAAAAAAAACCATCAAAATGAAGAAATAAATCTCCAAAATGATCACAATATGTCTCAAAGCTTGAAGTATCACCCTCAAACTTTTAAAGTTTGAATGAAAATAACTTTCAAGACCTTCAAAGTAATTCACAAACTTTGGAAGCATAAAAAGTAAAAAACCCCCCAACATCGTGATGCTTATAGCGCATTTGTCATATTAGGTCATGTTATCTCTAGTGTAATTCATTAATTCTTATAATTTTGGGAAAGGGTGTATTTTGTTTATTTTGGAGGTTTGGATGTATTTTGATCATTATGGAGTTGTAAGGGGTATTGGTCATTTTAGAGGTTTTGGAGATATTTGGGCATTTTGATGATTTCAGAAGTATATTTTTAATTTTTTTTTTTTTTTTTTTTTGGAGGATGCTTTGGTTCTTTCCATTGATTCTTTTTTTTTTTTTAATTTAATTACATTGTAATATTTTACATCATTGAATGTACCCATTTGAAAACGATTAGATGATGGCAAAATTATAAGAGATTGGGATTCCTTATTCCTCTTCAATAACAAACAAATAGTTACTTGAGATTTTGGCGTAATTGTTGAATGCTTGCTGTGCGCACCCAAAACAAGATTAACAGGCTGGCTCTCTCTTGGGCTCATAATCTATTTCTAATGTGGATTTTGGATTTCCTACTTTGGGTGATTCTTGTTTAGAGCAACAACAATATCTCTCCAACCTTTGTATTCCTTTCCTCTCACTCTTATGACTCTATTGCTCTCAACCCTAAGCTTCCTCTAGAACCTTTCAACAACCTTTTCCCTTGCTTAGTTTCTCATATTTATAGCCCAAAACTAGTGGAAGAATCATGATCAAGGTGGTGAATTTCGTACCGTACCGGCTAGTACAGCCGGTATATACTGCACCGGCCAGTAAACCAGCACAGATACCTCCCTTGTTTCGTACCGGAAAAAATACCGGCCGTACCAGCGAAATCCGGTTGTTTCGGCCGTTAAATGGATACTGGGCTGAAAGTTCTGGCAAAGCCTACCATTGCAAAAACCCGTAGATCCGTGACACTGAGACAATGACGAAGTTTCGGTGGAGACTACTGCTGCATCATGGCCTCATTCTGTTAATTTGCATCTCTCGTTCTTACTTCTTTTTCTATCTTCTCCTCTTCTTCGCTTAACACCAGCCTTCTTGTCTCTAAGTGTTTGGCTTCTCAATGCATTTTCAAAACATGTAGCTGTGTTTATTCTCTTTGAAAATAACGTGTGGTTGTGGTAAAAGTTAAAGTAAGGCTGTAAGGCATTGAATTCTATCAGAGTTCACATGAGTTTGGCGGGGTCTTTGACTGTTTGAACCTTTTACAATTTTTTTTTTATTTTTTTATTTTTTGATATAATAATTAAATAATTTAGATATATATGTGATGGATTGGGCCATTGTAGAAGGGTAAAGATAATAATGAATTGGGCCTAAATATACTTAAAGAGATAGGATTTAAATTCAGCAAAAACATATATATATATATATATATATATATATAGGATTTTATATGTATAGCGGTAAACCCGAAACGGTACACCGGTATTGACCGGTTTCCGAAATATATCATACCGTTGGCCAAACCGGTATAGCCTCCAGTACGATATTGACTTCCTTGATCATAATTACTCTTATGGCTAGTGGGAGAGGAGGTCCAATGCTGTTATCGCTAAGTGGGTGTTTAGTTGGGAGTGGGGTGTGGTGAGAGTGGCATTGGAACTGGTTCCCTCCTCAAGAGGGGTGATGTTCGGCAGTGGTACTTCTCAAGACGACACCAGGTATCTGAGATATGGCCTTCTCGAGCAGTCATACTCGTCGGAGATGAGATTTGCAGGGCAACCTCCTGGCTATGAACCAATGAGCATATATTACAATGACTTGGCTAATAGGTTTTGGGCCGAACAAGACTACAGAAGGTCCGTGTCCAGTTTTTGGGCCGAACAATGACTTGGCTAATATATTACAACCCTAGTGGGCCTTAAGCCCAGTTTTTGACAGGGGTGTTAGGACCATGAGCCATACTGTAGAGCTGGGGTTCAAGGCCCTACTGGCCCTAGAGGTTTGGTGCCGTACATTAGCCCCCCCCCCCCCTTGATTCATGCTCGGCGCCTAAGGATGAATCAAGGAACCCAAGAGACAGTAGCCATTCGAGAAGCTCAACTGGTATGTATTGGACGGTTAGGAGGCCCATTAATGCGCCCTCAAAAGATGGGTTGTATCTGACAGTTGGTTCAGTCGCCATCATTGTCTGACGGTTTGCGAACCGAGGCGGCGCGCATGTGATAGTTGTGGTGGGATTCATAGAGTTTCCCGTTCCTTATTTATTAAGTGGTATTTATTCTCTCCCTTTTGGCTTCTATAAATAGCCCATTCTGGATCACTCTTTCACTTTTACATTCTACGCTCTCTAAACTTCCTCCCTGTCGTGCGTACCTCTCTGTGCGTTCATCCTCCAGCCCCAAGTACCTTCCTTTCCTAGAGCCCAAAGTAAGTTTCTCTGCCTCTCTCTCTTGTTTTAGTTTCTTCCTTCAATTTTAGAGTTTAGGATGGGTTTTTCTCACCCTTTAAACACTAAGGCGTCCCTAGCTACCTTTAAGCAAACATTAAACATCCCTGAGGCTGTGAATGTGGCATACTACCATGAGAGCGAGATCACTCTCCACAAACGCTCCGGGTCAAGTACTACTTTCTTCCCCTTGATGGGAATTTTGGAGGGTGGAGTTAGGTTTCCCGTGAACCCACTCCTACTTAATACACTTAGATTTTATGGTTTGTACCCCGACCAGCTTCCTCCTAATTTTTACCGGGTACTTAGTTGTGTTAATAGGTTGAACCAGATATATGGTTTGCAGTTGAACCACCACAATATAAACTTCATGTACAACTTGTGTGGAAATAAAAAAACCAATTATTACTTAAAAGTTAGAGATTTTTAGGGACGACTAATTTCATGTTTGCCTGATTCTAACAGAAACTTAGCCAAGGAGTTTGTTCGGGTGAGCGGCAACTGGTTTGCCGATGAACTCCCCTGCCCACTCTTACCGCGCAAAGTTGGTTCGTACTACCTACCTATCTATTTCCCTTCTTTCTTCTTCTTCTCTCTCTCTCTCTCTCTCTCTCTCTCTCTCTCTCTCTTTTTTTTTTTTTTTTTTTTTTTTACTTATGATTGTTTTACCTACTCGGGCACTAACTTACTGTGTTCCTTTGTGGAAGACGGCAAAGGATTCATTCCGGACCTTAGAGTGGTGCACGTAAGGGACTTGAATTTTGTGCTCAGGTCCGAAATATTTGTTCACACCGACGGGCAGCTCCGAGCGTTGCATCTCATACTCAGTTGCGACCCCGTATACAAGGCTTGGCAACCCTTCAACCAAGACCTATTATTAGACAGCCCTTTGCTGTCTTACATAGACGTGCTACACGCGAACTTTCTCCCCCCCAAACTGACCTCTGACGAAGCCTAAGACATCGGTCCACGCTATATAACCATGGAAGACCTTGCCCTGATCAAAGATGAGTCTGCCGAATGCGTCTCTCAAAGCCACAAGGAACACATTCTCATTGAAGAACCAGCAGGTCCCGCCCCTCCAACCGAGCGAGAAACAACCGAGGTTGGATTAGACACCAAGATGGTGACAAGAAAAATGATTGTCGATCGATTTCTGTTCAGTACCCATCCTCCTGCCCAGTCTCAACAGCCTTAGGGCAAGGGCCAAACTCCTCATCCCCCCCTTCTAGTCGTGCGAAAAAGAAACAGCGCCTTGACAATCAACCGCCCCAGGTTCCTAGCAATGCCCCTTCCAAGACCTCGATCCGGCCGACCAGCAGGATCATGATCCGGGTGCCGGTGGCTGAATCTCAACCTTCTGCCCAAGTTGGTGCTAATGTAGTGCCTTCCTCTCGGCCAGAGGCCCATTGGCAACTTACCTTTAAGTTTGGCATAGGGCCTCTGCCAGCTACGGCGAACGTAAGAGTATGGGATAAGGGCAAGGGGGGAAGGGTGGCCCAAAGTTTAGTGCACGACCTACTACTGCCCGTGGATGGTCGCTTTTTCACTGAGGGGGTTGAGGATTCCTTGGTACGGCGGCTACAATGGCACACCATCACGATAATTTTGTTTTCCTTTTTCTTTCATCTTAATCTATGCGTAATTTCTTTATCCTTATGTCCAGTGTTTTTCTGTTACCAGTCTTCACAAATGACATACGTCCTTGGCGAGAGACTGAAGGAGCTCGCTGAGGACGCTGATTGGGAGAAGGCGTTGAAGGATGTTGCTAATGCCACAGCTAAGGAGAAGGGGAAGGATGCCGAGGCTGTTGAGAAAAAAGGCTCAATCCTCGAAGAATGCCCAGCTACTGGCGAAGGAGAAATTGGCTGAGGCGGAGGACCGACTGGGGAGCACCGAGCTTAAACTTGCAGAGGCAGCCAGCCTGAATTTGGCCCAAGCCAACCAAATAGCTGACCTGAAGGCGGCCCTTGAAGCTTGCGAAAACAAATGGTATGACAAGGGCTTCGCGGATGCCAAGAAATCCACGAAGCCGGCTGTCCATCAAGCGTTGCTTTATTGGTTCGAGAAGGGTTGGCTGGCGGCTTTTCAGGCAATGGGGGTGGCTAAGGACTCCCCCTTGAGAAACCCAGATCAAATCCTATACCTGGCTCCACCCCCCGCCTAGAGTTAGGTCGATGCTACGGACGAGGAAGAGACCACCAGCATGAGGGAGCTGGTCCAAGTGATTGACGACCACGTTAATCTCGAGGTTTCTAGTAACCTCAATGTTGCTGATAATGCACAAGCCCAGTAGCCACCGACCGAAGACGTCCCCAGCTAGCCAACTGATGAAGCAACCCAACTCCCGCCCACTGGTCCAGCTACTTAATATATATGTTTAACCAACTTTTTATCTGTGTTAGCTTTTTCTTTATTTTTGCTTTTTTGGTTTGCCTAGGGTCGCCAGGTTGTGGCGACGGAACAATAGCTTTAACTTTAATTTCTTTATTTTCGGATTTATTTTCCTATGGTCATCAAGCTGTGGTGACGAAACATTCATTTGATTGTTTTATTTTGCTTCAATTTGTTTATATTCTCAGTTTTGGAGACCGGGTATTTTATGACTGTATATTTCTTTACTGCTAAGCTATCCTTCTCATAAGTCTGATTGTGATTGTTCTTGTTTGTTCCTTTCACATTATTAAGTCTAGCCGAGTAGCTAGATGATAGCACGTCAATAACCAAGCACTTCTTCACATATATAATGGCTGGGGCTGGCCTAAAGAGATTCGGTATGCGGGACAAACAATACCTCGCAATTCGTGATCATTGTGCTTCACCTAACTTAGGAAAAATGAGGTCTAGATAATTAAGCTGAACTGAACGCAAAGTTGACCAGGCACAGAACCCTCTATTGTGAGGAATTCTAATTGTAGAAGCATTGTTAGAAACATTTGGCACAAGGTTTTCATCTACCCGGTGATGGAAGTTGAACCGGAAACAGTCTTTTACCCTTAGTTCGAAACAAGGTTTCCACCTATTCGGTAATGGAAATCGAACCAAGGACGGGTTTCTGTCCTTAAATAGTTTAAAATAAGGTTTCCACCTGTCTGATGATGAGAATTGAATCGGGGAAAAGTTTCTGTCCTTAGATTTTAAAATAAGGTTTCCATCTGTTCGTCGATGGGAATCGAACCGAGGATAGGTTTTTGTCCTTAGAATAGAACAAGCTGCCCTAGTCCCCTCGACTCTCCTTGTATTTGCTGACCGGGGCTGATGGGTTAACAATAATAGAATGAAATGCACCTGCACAGATAAATATCGTCGTCGTATTAGCTTAACAAAATATACATAGAAGATTTTGTTGAATTTACACTCCCGTATACAGATGATCAGTGATATAACTTCCTCAGATTATGGACATTCTATGGCCGGGGAAGCGGTCTCTCGTCTAAGTCCTCCAAATAGTAAGCTCCTGCACCCGCAATGGCAGTAACCTAATAGGGCCCTTCCCAAGTCGGGGCTAGCTTCCCTGCATTAGTATCTCGCATGTTCCCCACCACTCTACGTAACCATAGGTCTCCAGCATTGAATTCCCTCGTACTTTTCGTCTCGGTTATTGTGCCGAGCAAGTTTTTGCTAATATTCGGCTAGCCTTATAGTTGTCGATTCTTGGTGCTCTTCCAGCAAATCTAGATGTTCTACCATCAATCTTTCATTCTGGGCGAGGGCAAATGCTGCAACTCGTGCACTACATAAGTTTACCTCGGCTGGTATCATAGCTTCTACCCCATATGTTAGGGAGAATGGGGTCTCTCTTGTAGATCTCCTGGGAGTTGTTCGGTATGCCCACAGAACGTTGGGCAGCTCTTCGGCCCACCTCCCTTTTGCATCGTCCACCCTTTTCTTCAATCCATTCATAATTGCCTTGTTAGTGGCTTCAGCTTGTCCATTGCTCTGAGGATACGCCAGGGTAGAGTACCTATTCTTGATGCCGAGATCACTATAAAACTCACGAAAGGCCCTGCTGTTGAACTGCAATCCATTATCAGATATAAGAGAGTTTGGCACCCCAAATCTTGTGACTATATTCCTCCACATAAACATTTTTAATGTCCAGATCTCGAATGTTAGCTAGCGCCTCTGCGTCTGCCCGCTTAGTAAAGTAGTCAACAACTACCAAAACAAACCTTCGATTGTCCGTAGCCCGAGGAAATGGGTCGAGAATATCCAGTCCCTATTATGTAAAGGGCCAGGGGCTATTGACCGGGTTCAGATGGCCTGTTGGTTGGTGAATCATGGGGGCATGTTTTTGGCATCATTCATGCTTACGCACATACTTGGCAGCATCCTTTTGCATTTGTAGCCATCAGAATCCCTGAGTCATCTCTCGGTGCGCCAACGAACGCCCCCCCACATGACTGCCACACACCCCAGCATGTAGCTCGGCCAAGAGATCACCAACTTTCTCAAGGTGTAAGCATAAAAGGTACGGCCCTCCGAAAGATCTCTCGTATAACTTACGATCTACCAATAACCAATACCGAGCAGCTACTCGGCGAACCCTGTTAGCTTCCTTCTCATCATCCGAGACTCGATCCTCGGCTAAGAAGTCAATGATCGAGTTCATCCAACACAGCCCGACCGCTGAAATAACTATAACATCAACACCAATCGCTGCATTAATGCTCGACTCTTCGATGAGTTCCACCTTGATTAACTGTGGCACATTCTCCGTCATTGATGACGCTAATGTGGCTAGAGAGTCTGCATGTCTGTTCTGTCCCTGGGTCACTTGGGCCACCTTTACCGTACAAAACTTACTCATGACTTGCTGTACCACTTGCAGGTACTCTTTCATTCGAGAATCCTGAGCTTCAAAAGTGCCCTGCACCTGACTAACCACCAGTCGAGAATTTGAAAAAATCTCTACATCCCAGGCACTCATGTCCAAAATAGTTCTTAATCCAGCAAGCAAGGCTTCATACTCAGTTTTGTTGTCCTGAATCCTAACCTAAAAGAGTGCTCCAACCATACTCCCTCTAAAATGGTAATGACAATCCCAACACCAGGCCCCATGATGCTTGATGCATCATCCACAAACACCCTCTATGGTCGACATTCCACATGATAAACCATTGCCCTTTCGTTCTTAGGAGAAAACTCTGCCAAAAAAACAGCCAAAACCTATCCCTTCACTGAACTTCTTGGCCTATACCTTATGTCAAAGGCTCCGAGCCGAGTACCCCATTTAGCTATCCGGCACATGAAGTTAGATTTTTTCAACAATGACTGTAATGGATATTCGGTCATTACATATACGGTATGAGCTTGAAAATAGTGAGGCAGCTTCTTGGTAGCATGCACTAGTGCCAGCACCAGCTTTTCTAGGGACAAGTATCTGGTCTCCGCGTCAACCAAAGTCTTGTTGAAGTAATACACAGGCTGCTGCATTCCTTGATCCCTTAGAAGCACGGTATTTACGGCGTGATCTGACACTGAGAGGTACATGAATAAGTCCTCCCCAGGCTCCAGGGTTGTCGACATGGGTGCTTGCATCGAATACTCCTTTAGGTCATGGAAAGCTTTGTCACACTCTTCGTCCCATTGGAATCCCCTCCACTTTTTCAAGAGTTGATAAAATGGACGGCAACAATTAGCAAACTTAGAAATGAACCAATTAAGGGTGGCTAACATTCCGGTCAATACTTGCACTTCCTTTAGGTTGCTCGGCGGCTTGCAGCACTTCACGGCTTCGATCTGATCGGAATTGACTTCTATTCCGTGGCCTGTGATTAAGTATCCTAAGAACTTGCCGACCCTTACTCCAAAAGCACACTTATCAGCATTGAGGCACAGTTTATGTTGCTGCAATACGTCAAACACCCCTTGAAGATCTTCTACGTGCCGCATCTCTTGTTTACTTTTTACAACTATGTCGTCAATATACACCTCAACCATATGCCCAATTTTGTCTCGAAACATTCTAGTCATCATTCGTTGATATGTTGTCCCAGCATTCTTTAATCCGAAGGGCATCATGGTGTAATGGTAGTTGGCATCAAGAGAAATGAATGCCATCTTCTCCTGGTCCTCGGCAACTAGGGCGATCTGATGATAACCTTAAAAGGCGTCCAAGAAACTTATCATCGAATGTCCATAGGTGGCATCAACCAATTGATCTATCTTCGGCATGGAGAATGGGTCCTTTGGGCACGCTCGGTTTAAGTCCGTGAAATCTACACAAACCCTCCACTTGCCATTCTTCTTCCTAACCACTACGGTATTCGCCAGCCACTCTAGGAAGAAGATTTCCCTTATCGCCCCGGCCTCTCTTAATCTTCCAACCTCTTGTCTCACTGCTTCAACATGTTATTTGGCCGACCTTCTCGGCTTCTGCTTCTTCGGAGGAAACGACGGGTCTACGTTAAGTTTGTGAACAATGAACTTTAGATCAACCCCGGGCACTTCATACGGGCTTCAACCAAACATGTCTACAGTTTGCACAAGAAATAACAACATTTATACCTTGTCCTCAACCCTTATACTTGCCCCTATCTGAAAATACCTATCAACATCCGATAGTATCTTTACCCTAATTATTTCCTCAGCACAACTAGCCCCTATTCCCTCTCGGGGCTCTTGTAATTGCTATAATGAGGCCTCCTCAGATGGGTCCTTCTGATCGGCCTGCTCATTTTTCCAATTAACCGTCGCAACCAAGCATTGTCTAGCCACTTATTGGCTTCCTTTTACTACAACAATGCCCTGCTCGGTACGGAACTTAACCTTCACATGCAGGGTGGATGGAACAGCCCCCATTGCATGAATCCATGGCCTTCCCAGAATCGCCGTATATGGAGAAAACGAGGCAACCACTATAAATGTTACTACTACCTCCTTACCTTCCATATTCACGGGAAGGGAGATTTGCCCCTAGCGAATCACCACCCTGCCATCAAACCCGACCAGAGGCATGTCATACTTTAAAAGATCCTTGTTTTTCAGTCTGAGCCCTTTATACAGGTTGGGATACATCATGTCGACCCCACTTTCTTGGTCTATCATTACCCTCTTCACTATGAAACCATTAATTCGAGCCATCACTACCAACGCATCATCGTGCGGCTGAATTGTTCCTTCTAAATCATCATTGTCAAAAGTGAGGGGCTCTCAAGCAAGCTTCATTTTCTTTTCGAAGGGTTGCTTGACCAGGCAATCTTTTACGGGTATGACAGTCAACACCCCCTTCTAGTCACAGCTGTACCACTCAGGGCAGCGTGAATGACTTCAATCACTCCTAATGGCAGAGGGAAAGGGTTTCCCCTTTGCTGTGCACCTTGCCCAGTACCCCAGTTCTCGGAACCCACCACAAATTCCTTCAAATATCCCGCTTTCACCAACTGCCCTAAGTGATCTTTTAACACCTGGCATTGCTCGGTGGTATACCCCTTATCCTTGTGATAAGTACAATACAAGTTCTGGTTCCTCCGAGACGAGTCACCCCTATCTTGTTCGACCATCTGAAGTACGATTCATTTTTAATCTGGTCTACGATCTTGTGCACCGGTTCTTTGAACGCCACATTCACCTTCCCCATTTGTGCCTCTGGCTCTTGTATTCTTAAATCCTTCCGGGGCCTTGGCTGAAAACCATCCTGTTGAGGACGATTCACTAACGGGGCCTTACCTTTACTCTGTAGCCGATCATCCTCAAGGCGTTTATACTCCTCAATACGCCTCATGAGCTTCCTCATATCATTGAGAGGCTTCCTCGTCAATGACTCCCATAGTTCGGAGTCCTCGGGCAACTCCATCCTAAAGGTGCTTGCCACAATCTTCTCTTTCCCCCCACCTATCTCATTATAAAGCTTCCAGTACCGACTGACATAACGGTGAAAGGTTTCCCCAACCGTCATCTTCATAGATAGTAGCATGTCCACCAGTTGTGGTACTCGGCTATAGGTTACAAACCGGACACCGAATTCTTAGATCAACTTAGCAAAACTATGAATGGAGCCCTTCCGTAACCCATTAAACCATCTCAATGTAGTGGGCCCGAGGCTTGAGGGAAATACCTTACACATAAACGTGTCATTGTGAGTATGCAGAGACATCATTTGGATATAATGGCTGACATGCTCTACTGGGTCCGTTTTTCCATCTTAGGAGTTAAACGGCGGTCGTGTAAATCTACTCAACATTAGGGCCTGTTCAATGTTGTCTGAGAATAGCGACCGAGCAGCTCTGTGTAAGGCGTGGCTCATAGCGTCCATGGCGGCATTACGAGGCCGTCGCTCTTTTGGGAGTCCGAACCTCGGTCTGTATACTCGCGCCAGCGCGAATGCTCTCGATGTCGATGGGACTCTTGTGAACGTGAACGGTCCGAGTGTCGGTGGGAACAGGACCGATTGGATCCGATCCCATGACGATCTTCCCCATTTATAGATCCCTCTGCTCGGTTGTCTCGGTCCCTTTTCTAGGGCCTACACATTGCCTCCAACTCCAAATCTCTCACCAATCTGCGCAACCGCTCAAGCTCCTCATCTCGCCCTGAAGCACCTGACATTGTCCGGTGGGTTTGATACGACCCCTCTCCAATGCCGGACTATTCTTCCTCTTGGTCACGCTCCCTATCTTCACGCTTCTTTTACGCACCCAAAACAAGTTTAACGGGCTGGCTCTCTCTTGGGCACACAATATATTTGTAATATGGGCTTTAGATTTCCTACTTTGGGTGATTCTTGCTTAGAGACCCAACAATATCTCTCCAACCTTTGTATTCCTTTCCTCTTACTCTTATGGCTCTATTGCTCTCAACCCTAAGCTTCCTCCAGAACCTTTCAACAACCTTTTCCCTAACCTAGTTTCTCATATTTATAGCCCAAAACTAATGGAAGAGGATGTCCAATGTTGTTATTGCTAAGTAGGTGTTTAGTTGAGAGTGGGGTGTGGTGAGAGTGGCATTAGAACTAGTTCCCACCTCAGGGGGGTGATGTTTAGCAGCGGTACTTCTCAAGACGACACCGGGTATCCGAGATATGGCCTTCTCGAGCAATCATACTTGTTGGAGACGGGATTTGCTAGGCAACCTCCTGGCTATGAACCAACGAGCATATATTACAATGACCTACCTAATGGGTTTTGTGCTGAACAAGATGACGTAAGGTTCGTGTCCATGACCCTAGTGGGCCTTAAGCCCAGTTTCTAACAAGGGTGTTAGGACCATGGGCCATACTATAGAGCTAGGGTTCAAGGCCCTACTAGCTCTTGAGGACCGGTGCCGTACACTTGCCTTGGAAGATATATAATAAAATGGATGGATATTGTACGATTTGACATTTTTCTGATATATGAAACATGGGTTTTCACTAAATCGATTCGCATGAAATATGGAGGTACTTTGGTTATTTATGAGGTTTTGGGGATATGGAGGCACTTTGGTCTTTTTGATCATTTATGGTTTTAAGTTATTTTGGAGTATGGTTAAGGAATTCTAAATTTTTATTGGGTTAGATGTTATTTCAAATCTAAGGATTTTAAATAAAATTCTTGGTGAATTTGGCCCAAATCCATGTTGATGTGTGTGTGAAGCTCTCTTGTGGAGACTTTAAACCCCGACCTTTGTCCCTCCACGCTCCACAAACACTTATACTTATAAAGTGACAATCGCGTCAATGGTGTGCGATGGTAAATCCAAATTGTTGACCATTAAGCAATCTAACCAAAGTATTTTGATTTGAGTAATGCTACAAGCACAACTATTTTACAACATTTTTACAAACTATTGATGTGGCAAATTTTTACCAGTTCTAATCTAGACCATTATTAATATTACATTTTTATTTACCAATAATTATTTAGTAAATACTAAGCTACATCAGTAGTTTGTAAAATAGTTTGTGTCTGTAACATTCCTCTTTTGATTATCCAAATCCAAATCCACATCCCTAAAAGACAAGTTCTGAATAAATTCATCACTACTATAAATAATTTAATGATAACTCTTTGATGTTATGACTCCCAAAACCTTTCTCTAAAAAAATCCTTAAATATTCTCAAAAAAAAAAAGTTTCCTTAACTTTTCTTATTGTGTGTTTTATTTTTAAAGGGGGTGAAAATTCTTTTTTTTTTTTTTTTGGTGTGCCTTACTGTTTTTCTCTCTACGGGCTGCACATGTATATTTAGTGACAAACTTGAAACTTAAAATAGTGTCAACCACCCAAGGTTTTATAAACACTTTTATATGCACAATGTGCCTAAAGATTTAAGGAGAAAAGAATTCAAACTTTGAAGATTATCAGCCTATTGTAATTTTTGTTTTAATGTAAAATATTTTAAAAAAATATTTTTACATCTTAGAATATTTATTTTGCTGTAAAATATCTAGTTAAAAATAAAATATTTTCAGTCAATTAGACCCTTAAAGCAAATTTATGTAAAATATTTTACAATTGCTGCACTCTCATTTCCGATACCCCTGCCTCTCTCACTCTCACATAGTCATGCTTTCCCGGTTTCCTCTCCATTACCCAACCCACCATCCAACCCTTCTCTCCCACAAGCAGAACACTAAGACACTCATCACTGGCCAACGATCCGATCGTCGGCGCCACCCATCACCGGCCTCACCTCCACCCATCACCAGCCTCACCTCCACCGTGGTCAGCTCTGCACACCGATTCTCAAGTCTGAACTTCCTGGGTTTTATTTTCATTATTTTCCAACTCCACTGGCTTTACCTCCATCGTCTCTGCCTCCACCTTCAATAGGTCACCCACTGGCGCAGATATGGTTTTACTTATTTGCTGTGTGGGTTACTGATTTGAGTTTTATAGTGTTGCGTGGGGTTACGGCTTTCCAATCTCTATTTTAAGGCTGGGTTTGTGGATTTTTGTTGGGTGGCTAGGACATGGTGGTGGCTGGGATTGTGGGTAGCAATGGGTGGTTGGGCGGCTCTTTTTTTTTTTTTTCCCTCTCCAACACGTGGATTTGAGTGGTCGGTGGAGTGGAGGTGGGTGGTTTTGTTCCGATCTGTTGGTGGTGTGGGTGGTCAGTGGTGTGGTGGTGGGTTGGGTTTTGCCAATTTGGTGGTGGTTGCTTGGATTTGCTGGGATGTAAGATTTGGAGGCTCAAATTTCATTTTACCGTGAAAGACACTTGAAAATGGTTTTTTGTTATTTTTATTTACACCATCAATTACTGTAAAATGAATATATTTTCAAAAAAAATATTTTACATTTAAAAATATTTTACTATATTTAAAAAAAAAAATAGTGCCAACCTTTCTCCTAATCTTGCAATAATATATATTTATTATTTAGTGATGTTTATAAAACTAGCATTTTTACATTTAAAGTATACAAGTTATGCTTTTACGGTGATGACAACGTCAACCTTTTAACTTCTACATTTAAAGTAATTAAGCATTGCAGTCAGAACAAGGAAAAAAGATTCTCATTAGAAAGAGATCAGAAGTGTTACCCTTCCCTTAAATGCTGTCCGGCAATTTTGGTCACTTCTCTTAAAGCAACTCTTCACTTTTCCACCACCTCTGGGTTCTCCTGGAAACTTTCTTCATGTTTTGAAAAAGCCGCTTCAAAAGTCTTCCTCTGATGTCGCACAACAGTAGGTTCCACATGGTAGAAAATGGGCAATACTGTTAATATCCCTCTCTCCCTGCATTCAACAATCTTTGCAAGTTCTTCTAAGCACCATGTAGAAGATCCATAATTTTCAGAGAAAATGATGACCGCAATTCTCGATTTCTCGATTGCATCCAAGAGTTCCTGAGAAATGGGCTTTCCCATCTGATGTAGGACAAAATATTCTAATTAATTTCTGTAATATTTTATATTTGGTGTTTTTTATGTAATTTTTGTTATTTTAGGTTTAGGGCATTTATTTCCTTGTTTTTAGGTGTTTTTAATGTTGTTTAGTCAAATTAGGGTTTTATATGCTTTCATAGCCGCCTTAGGGTTTCTAGTTGCCCTAGGTTTTGTTTTTACTATTTAAACGCATTGTAGCCTCCAAAGGCAATTCAGTTAATAGACTATTATCAATAAACACAGACATTTTGTCAACTTTTCTTCTGGTGGATTCCAGTTTTATCTCCTTGTGGATTCAGGGAAACCCCTCGTGGATTCGAGGTTTACTACCAGGAACTAACAGTTTAGTTTCTGTTCCATCAAGAGAGCATCGTGTGTGCTTCTCTTCAGGCTTCCGCGACATCAGTTGGTATCAGAGCCTTGACTTACCCTGGTCTGATGGCTAACCGGCGAGACGGTGACCACCACAACAATGATGGCGGTGACGACGTCAACAACCTAGTCCTCACTAGGGCTGAGTTCCTCAAGTTTCGTGAAGAGGCTCGTGATGAGCGACAATTTCATGAAAAGAGTCAGAAAATTTTGGGTGAAATCCAGCAAAAGATTGCTACTCTTCTTGCTAGAAAATCATCTCACAACAACAATGTTCAATATATTCAAAGACGCACTCCTGACTACAAGAAAATTTCATTCTTTGACGGAGATATGTGTAGGATGGATTTTATTGACTGGCTTCTTGATTTAGAAGAGTATTTTAATTTTTGGAAGATTTGTGATGAAGAAAAGGTGCGGCTTGCATCTAATAAATTAGACAATGAAGCAGAAGAATGGTGGGAAGACATTCAAATTGATAGAAAGCGACGAGGTAAGCATCCAATTCGCTCTTGGCAAAGAATGAAAAGAGTATTAATTGATTTATGGTTTCCTAATGACTATTATGATATACTAGATTATACAAGTGTTGATTATAAATCTGTGTATTCATATGAAAAGCAATATATTCGAAACCAAAATTATGACAGCCAAGTCCATGTGTCAAGTTTGAGGGTTGAGAGGAAGCAGCCTATTTCTAAAGAAAATTTTGAAGTGGTTAAAAAAGATCAAGATTTGCTACAAGTTATTGAATTGAAGATTGAAAATACCACTTGTCAAAAATTTGAAGAAGAGGTCAAAGAAACGAATGTTGAGTTGATTGTGAATAATGATAGGAATGAAGAGATGGTAATTATTGAGAACGTTGTGGAAGATTCAATTGAGGTCAAATATGAGGATGAGTCCACAACTCACAATCCTCAGGTCTTAGTTGATTTGTTGAAGATGACTACACAATATGTTGATTTTCTTGGAGTAGAAAATTTTAATTTTACTATTAACCCTTTGTTGATTGATGTTGCAAATAAATTGAAGATTGATGAGAAGAAATTTTATGCTACACTTTATAACAGATTCAAGTTTCAGAACCGGATCAAGTTATTAAAAAATTCAAAGTATTTGTTTATTTGGAGTGGAAGATTTCAGATTTCAAGAATGAACTCGAGGACGAGTTTATTTCAAGTGGAGGGGTCTGATGTAGGACAAAATATTCTAATTAATTTCTGTAATATTTTATATTTGGTATTTTTTATGTAATTTTTGTTATTTTAGGTTTAGGGCATTTATTTCCTTGTTTTTAGGTGTTTTTAATGTTGTTTAGTCAAATTAGGGTTTTATATGCTTTCATAGCCGCCTTAGGGTTTCTAGTTGCCCTAGGTTTTGTTTTTACTATTTAAACGCATTGTAGCCTCCAAAGGCAATTCAGTTAATAGACTATTATCAATAAACACAGACATTTTGTCAACTTTTCTTCTGGTGGATTCCAGTTTTATCTCCTTGTGGATTCAGGGAAACCCCTCATGGATTCGAGGTTTACTACCAGGAACTAACAGTTTAGTTTCTGTTCCATCAAGAGAGCATCGTGTGTGCTTCTCTTCAGGCTTCCGCGACATCAGTTACTAAACTGAAGAGAAGCACACACGATGCTCTCTTGATGGAACAGAAACTAAACTGTTAGTTCCTGGTAGTAAACCTCGAATCCACGAGGGGTTTCCCTGAATCCACAAGGAGATAAAACTGGAATCCACCAGAAGAAAAGTTGACAAAATGTCTGTGTTTATTGATAAAAGTCTATTAACTGAATTGCCTTTGGAGGCTACAATGCGTTTAAATAGTAAAAACAAAACCTAGGGCAACTAGAAACCCTAAGGCGGCTATGAAAGCATATAAAACCCTAATTTGACTAAACAACATTAAAAACACCTAAAAACAAGGAAATAAATGCCCTAAACCTAAAATAACAAAAATTACATAAAAAATACCAAATATAAAATATTACAAAAATTAATTAGAATATTTTGTCCTACATCACCATCTCAAGTTCTCTATCATCCTTAAAGGTATTAATCCTGTTAAAATTCAAAGCATGATACAGGTGATCAGTAAACTTATGACGGGTGTCTTCACCTCTAAAACTTAGAAAAAAGTCGTATTCCCGAAGGGGTTTAGAACTAGAGGTAGAAGATGATGGCACAGTTTGAATGCTGGTGGAAGCCATCGGTAAGTACTTACTACTAAGCAGTTTTGAGTTGAGATTCTAAGACAGACAATGACATGTCTTCAAGAGGAGTTGGCAATAAGCAAGCAAACTATACCAACAAGAGAAATCTAAGAGACAATGGGGCACAACTTGTATGTTAGTGGTGTCGGGAAATATTCTACATAACTGCTGAAAAAAATTTTAGCAAGTCCAGCTGAAGTACACCTACACAAAAACACTAAGATTTATGTGAAAATCTTTTCTCCTCAAAATAAAAAATTACATGACTTTTCACTCTATTAAATAGAAATTACAACCTAAAAGAAAGCCCTCAGAATTTTTTCTTACTCCCTGTATTTTTCTCTTCTCTTTTACTTGCTCTCATTCACGCAATTCTCCAAAATTGCATTGTCCTCAGTCTCACTCGCTAGGACTTCTCTTCTCTCTTCACTTCTACCCCAAATGGCCGAACGGCCTTATCTTTTATTTCTTCACATTTTTCTTCCTTTCTTCCTTCCACTCTTCGCATCAAGTCACATCAAGTCTCTTCTCATTGGAAATCTTCTCTAGCAAGTTCAATTTGCTTTGCTGGCCTCTTGGCAATTTTTCAACAAGCTCATTTAATACAAAGTGTGGGCTGGACCCACGTGGTGCAATGTACACCCAACAAGTGGAAGACATTTCACATTTGCACAGCTACTTGTCGAGATTCTAAGACAGAATGTATAATGTCCTTTAGTAAGAGCATGTGCTATGCCAAATGTTATTTTACAACATTAAAATCTATTTTATCAATTTTAATATATTATTTTATAATTTATTGTTCATCATTTTTTTATTTTTTTATTCTATATATTAAAATAATATATACAAATATTAAAATAACATTAAAAAAACCAACCATATAAATGTATCTCCACCATCACCCCCACCAACTCATTGCCACCCCACCACAACCCACCGCTGATACAACCCCATCACCACATTCCACCATTGTTACAAACTCATCACCACCAACCAAAATCAACCAACCAACAACAACCAAAATCAAACTTTTGTAAAGATGACTTCAATTCTTCTCATTAAAAAGCTTCTCCAGCAAGTTCAATTTGCTTTGCTGACCTCTTGCCAATTTTTCAACTAGCTTATTTATTGTGCGTTTGGGTACTGTTTATTTTGCTGAAAATTGAAAACATTGTAGCAAAATAATTTTTAAATGTGTGAATAATGTCGTGAGACCCATTTTTAATGAAAGTTTTGTTGAAAAAAGAGGTTTATGGGTCCCGTGAACAATGCACGGGACCCACTAGAAAAGCTGAAAAATAAATAAATATAAAAAGAGGCAGACGCAGTTCATGCGTGGAACGCAATCCAAATGGAGCTTGTACGGGCTTAAGTTTGCTCTTGGCTAATATTTTTGAGCTTGTAAAATTTATTTCAAATTTTAAATCAATAAATTTTCTTATAGCCTTTAAAAAGATCAATAATATTATTAAGGGAGACAAGGTGCAAATTTATTGAAACAAATTGCTAAATTTAATACATTATATATACTAGCATTTTAAAATAAAATAAAATAATCTTTGCTTGCTTATTGCCTTCAAATGTCTAACTACAGCTCCATCATTGTCTTCAAATGTCTTTCCCTAATGTCGCTCTCAATATCCCCTTCTTCCTGCATTCAACAATCTTTGCAAGTTCTTCCAAGCATCATGAAGAATTTGCATAATTTTTAGAGAAAACGATGACTACGATTCTCAATTTCTCGATTGCATCCAAGAGTTCCTACGAAGTGGGCTCTCCCATAATAATTTCTTTATCAGCCTTAAAGGTGGTAATCTCTTTATCATCCAAAGTATGATATAGATGGTCGGTAAACTTATAACGCGGGTCTTCGCCTCTAAAACTGAGGAAAACGTCGTATTTTGGATGGGGTTTAGGTCTAGAGGTAGAAGCTAAATTGAAAAAAGCCATTGGTAAGTTAAGAATCTAAGATAGACAATGTCCTGTCTTCGAAAGGAGTTGGCAAGAAACAAGCAAACTATATTTGTTTGGATTAGTGCCCTAAATCCTATTGTATAATGTTGTGTATGATATTATGTATGACATTATATTATTATTAATAAAGTTGTTTTATTATCTAAAATAATGGTAACATGAATATATATGGACATTATCATATGATCCTTGAGATGCATAGTATGTGATTTAGTCACAGAAGATGTAAATCACAAGTTCTTTATAAACTCAGAATCTTAGTTCGTAGTCGGTGATGAAATTAGGCATTTCATCTACGAAAACTATAACATGTCAACTAAGATGATTTGTCTTGATCATGGAAGTGAAGACTTTTAATTGATATGTTAATATGTTTTACGTGTATAAGACATATTGAACTAGATCGCTATGAGATTTATTATTCTATTAACGACTGTCAAAAGAATAATAAATCTCATGACTTTTATTTACATAAACTCTCAAACCTGAGAGAATAGTGAACTCGATCATGAAATATAGGTTGCTTTGATATATTAGGAGTGAGATCTAATGTAACAGTCAAAATCTCAGTATGTTGAGCAACCACACATAGTGTTGAAGGAACACATACTCTCAAGATGGAATTCATAATCTCTTTATAGAGATATAAATATTCCCTTGAGATAATTTTAATGGGTTTGGTTATTCAAAGTGTTAGGCCTAACCATTTTAGTAAAAAGTTACTAAAGTTTATATTTTATGAAATTGGATTTCATAAATATATATGAATAAATTAAAGGATGGGATAATTGCAGTAAACCCACCTGTGGTTAGGCCCATTTTCACTTTATCTACCCGTGGTTTAAAAATTTACACTTTGCCCACCTAAACTTCAATATGTTATCCATCTGTTACCCAGCTCTCCCTTTGCTGTTAGAAAAACATATTTTTAAGGAAAAACAAACATAACAAAGATAAAAAAGTTAGGGTTTTTTATTGCTTAAGAACTTCTATGAGAACAAATTTTCTCAATGCAAAATGAATTTTTAACCAAGCCCCATGTTAAACAAAAGATATATCGAAGCAAATAACAACAAAAACAACAAGGACAAGGACAACGTTGTCAAAACTGGCCTTCCCTGGTTTCTTCCCCAACTTGGTTTCTCAATCCCATAATCTTTACCATTACTCCCAGACCCAAAAGTCGAACTTGAATTCAAATTCAAATCCGCACCGCTTTCCCCAAACCCCACTTCCTTCCAATCCTATCCAACAACCCACACCCTCAACGGCGCAATCAGCCTCTCCTCCACGCTCAGCCCTAACACCACCAACCCGACCCTAATAAACGCAAAGTTCCAAAGCATATCCAAAACCAAAACCGACTTTGAGTACACCCAGTCGCTCTGCCTCTCCTCCAACTACTCTGCTGCGTTCTCCCTCACCCAAACCGATGGCTCCTGCAGTGGTGCCGCGCAGAGGCGGCAGTGTGCGCATGATGCTTGACCCACAAGCGAATTTACCCAATTTCTTTGAAGATTTTTCTGGGTATTTTTTGCTTTTGGGTTCTGAGGTTATTCTTTTCTAGGATTTACTCGTAGGCTACTGTGGTTTTGGTGTGTTCTTATTGTTAAGATCTCACCAAAGATAGTGCTTGTGATAAAGACTAAGCTGAATCTGCTCTTGAACACTTCAATACTTTCTCCCTTTGGGAGCTCTGTGCACGTGTTGGTCATTAGCTTGTGGGTTTTGAGTATATGGGTGTTGTTTTGATAAAAAGGAGGTTGCTTTTTAGGCAAAGAAACAACTAAGAGTAGAGATCCAAACCAATACATGTTTGAATAACCCATTCGATAGATCCAAACAACTAAGAGTACCTCCACTTTGTTCTCATAGAAGTTCTTAAGCAATAAAAAACCCTAACTTTTTTATCTTTGTTATGTTTGTTTTTCCCTAAAAATGTGTTTTTCTAACGGCAAAGGAAAAGGTGGGTAACGGATGGGTAACGGATTGAAGTTCAGGTGGGCAAAATTTTAAATTTTAAACCACAAATGGGCCTAACCACAGGTGGGTTTACTGTAATTATCCCTTAAAGGATTAAATCGAGTACTCAAGGATTAAGATGTAGTAATCTTCAAAGTGACAGTTATATATTATGACTTGTATTACTATGAATATTATTCTATTAATGACTGTCAAATGAATAATAAATCTCACGACTTTTATTTACATAAACTCTCAATCATGAGAGAATAGTGAACCCGATCATGAAATGTAGGTTACTTTGATATATCAGGAGTGAGATATAATCTTAATGTCAAAACCTAAGTATGTTAGGCAACCACACGTAGTGTTGAAGGAACACATATTCTCAAGATGGAATTCATAATCTCCTTATAGAGATATAAAATATTCCCTTGAGATAAGTTTAATAAGTTTGGTTATTCAGAGTGTTAGACTTAACCACTTTAGTAAACAGTTAACTAAAGTTTATATTTTATAAAATTGTGTTTCATAAATATATATGAATAACTTAAAGGATTAAATCGGGTACTCAAAGATCAAGATTTAGTAATCTTCAAAGTGACAGTTATATATTATGACTTGTATTACTACAAATATTTTCATGAAGGAGTTAAATGTTTAGATAATAAAGTCTTGGGATATAATTTATTAATAAGGCCTAGAGTGTAATTTTATTTATATAGTGGTATTAAATATAATTAATGGTAACTTTAGGCTTGTCAATAGTTGACAGATAAGCCCGAAACCCATTGGAGTTAGAGCTGTATTTGTCCCTTTTGATCCCACACACTAAAACCCAGTTGGGCTGACCCTAAAGGCTAACCCAATTAGATAATCAATTGTTTATTTAATAAGAGTTATTAAATAAAATAATTGCCAAGTGCAGTTAAAGATATATATGTATGGTTAAAAGAGAAACATATAGATTTCTCAAGACACTCTATTATGTTCTCTTAAACAAGTACGTATAGAACTAATTGAGAGACCATACATCTTGGGCATATGTGGAATTGGGGTAAAGATTGAAAGTTTTCCTAAGTTAAATCTTCGTTTATTTTGAATTTCACTACATCAAGGTATGCCTTCCTATTCTTTGTTTCTAAAATACAAATATTCTATGTTATCTCACATGAATGAAGTAAATCTGTTTATTTTCACTGTATGTTTTTGTATGAGATGCATAACAATGTTTTCCAACAATACCAACAAGAGAAACGAAAGAGAAGATGGGCCACATTTTGTATGCTAGTGAAAGCCTTTGTACACCAACTCCACTAGCTAAGCTTTTATAGTTTGGAAGACATATAATATATCATGCCCTCAGACCTCAGTAATCAGTGGAAAGAACAAGGAAACAACACCATAAAAAAAAAAAAAAAAATAGAAAAAAGGGAAACAATGAAAATTCATTAGATAGTTTGGGAATATACTCCCTTCCCCTCACATGGGGTGGACTCTATGATGGGTAGGACCCACCCCTATGTGAAAGTGAGGGAGTATATTCCCGGAATACCCAATAATAACCCGGAAATAATAGCCCAAAGTGTCCCACACATTTCAAATTCGAGAACAAAAGAAAACCACATACAGGTGTGAAAACTTTTTAAATTTTTATTACTCCCTTCTTTTTTCCCTTGAGTTTTTTTTTTTTTTTTTTTTTTTTTTTTTTTTTTTTTTTTTTTTAAATTTAGAGAAGACTTTTTTCCCTTAAGTTGTTTCGTACTTATTTGCTGTTTATATAATAATAATAATAAATCACATTTTAGTCAACTAAATTTAAAATTCACTCACATCAGATCATATTAAATTATATAAAAATACATGATTGTTACAGTAATTGTGTAAATATAAACTAATACTATTCATTTTATATTTAATTTTTTATTCTTTTTTTACGTATCTTGAAAATAAAGGAATAGGTTAAATGATAGTTGTTGTATACAAAGAAAAAGAAACAATTAAGAAAAATTGATATTTTAATAAAATGTAATATAAAATAGATATTCTTGTAAGCATTTAGACCCCAGGAAATACAATATGTTTAACCTAATTTATTAATCAAGTAGTTACTTAGGTTAATTATTCAGATCTAGGTTAAACATTCATCACATGTAACAAACACAGCGGAAAAGTAAATACCATAAGATGTAATGACCTAGGAAAACAAATAAAACTAGGAATGGCAACGGGTTGGGTTTGGGAGGGGTTTCTTTATCCCTGAACCTGCCCCGCCACTCGCCACCTGAAACCCAAGCCCACCTTTTAAAAGGTTTAATGGGTCAAGGAAGGAGAATTCAGATTGGAGAGAAGCGGAAAGAGGTGTGAGCAAAACTCTTTTTCTTCATGACAAAGGATTCTATTTTCCGTTACAGCACCTGGGTCCCATTACACAACAGTGTTTGGAATCAATATCATCATGCTATGAATAAGCTATGTTTGTTTTGGGTGTAAAAAGAAAACGGAAAATATTTTACACCACCAGGGGTGTTTGGGTTGGCTGGAAAACCAAGTCAAACGGAAAATCATTTCCATTGACTGTAAAATATGAAGGCCTGAAGTGTAAAATAGATTACACATCTATTTTACCTTCAAACCATTTTCAGAGGGAAAAAAAAATTGAATAGAGAGAGAGAGAGGCCAATCACCTGAACTCGAGATCGAATCCACTGCCATTTGGGACGTGCCTCTCATCGTCTATTAAGCAAAGCTCGACTCCACCGTCGATCTGCCCTCTTTCTCTCTTCCTCCCTCTTTCTCCCTCTACCACCCACGTCACCGATCTACCATTTTTCTCTCTACCCATGTCGAGCAAACCACCGTAAGTCGAGCAACCCACTATTACCCAGTCGCCTCCGCCGCTCGATCTCACCTCCGTCGCCTCTAGATTGAACCACCGGCTAGCCCATGATTGACCTCCCTCTATTTCTCAATCTACCTCTCTTTTCCTCAAACTCTCTCTCTCTCTCTCTCTCTCTCTCTCTCTCTCTCTCTCTTAATTTGACCGAATTTGATGAATGTTTTTGTTTGGTTTTGTTTCTTTTGTGTTTATATATTGAGAAATGATATTATATATTTGTTTGGAAGCTGAGAAAATGTGAGCAACTAGTAAAAAATGTGTTTTCTATAGCATTTTCAAGAACATAACCAAACACTTAAAAATATTTTTTAAAGCATTTTTTAGAGTGCCACCATACACTTGAAAATATATTTTTTTCCAAAAAATATTTTTACCTGAAAATATTTTACACTTGAAAAACGTTTTACATAGAACCAAATACAGCCAAAATGACAAACGAGACTCGAGAGAAGAGACCAAAAAAAAAGTGCACCGATCTTAAAACATTTAATGGACAGTTCGTATTGGTCTTGGAAAGAATAAGCAAAAGGAATGAACCTTTTACTCTTTTTCATGGAAAAGGATTCTATTTTCCCGCGGCATGCAACACTTGGGCTCCAGACATCGGTGGAGTAATCATGCTGTGAATATCTCGTTTCATGCAATACACACAGGTGATAGGATAGCACCTCCTTTTTTTTCTTGGGCGATTACATATATCAGTGTAATCCATACGACTCCACAAGTCTTATTATGAGGTCAGAGTACAGAAACAGTGAGTCATTCCATTGGGAGTCAATGGGGAAGATGAGTGGGAAATGGGGTCTCTGGGCTTTGGCATTTCTAGGTATATGAAGGCATTTTTCCCAATGCACAGCCGACCAAGATTCAGTATCTATTTCACATGGAGGTAGGCCACACCTTGCCTCTAATAATTTTCTCATAAGTCTTGCATATCCACTTTCCAAGTCAACAAATCAGAGAAACTAAACATTATATAGCAAGAAAGAAGCAAAGAAAATAAACTATACAAAGAGGTTATTTAAGTTTAGAGAAATAGATTCATGGTTTTGATTTTCACTTTGTTTTTATTAATGTGTCATAATCTCATATACCATATATCTAAGGATCATTAACACATAAACAAGAATTATTATATGCAGAAGAATCAATAAATGCATCAGATCGAGTAAGTAATAAGACCAACTAAGATGATCAAGTACAGTTTTGCACTATTTGAGCTTTCAGTTAGAATAAGTTTAGCCTAGGGTTACTTTGCCTATAAATATCTTGTGTTCCAGTTTTATGCATTCTAGTTGCAGAATATATAATTATTTTAAGATGTAGTATAATGTATAATTTATTATCAAAATTTTATTGTATATAACTTGTTTTTCCTAAAAATTAAACAATTTCTAAAAGTAATCTCTATCCCGCTATTTTTACAATAATATAATTTTATTATTTTGGTATTTTTGATTGATATTATTATTTTTTTAAAGTGATCTATATTCTTCTAACTATTGTTATTATGCATTATATTTTCCTAATTTCTCTTGGTACAACTAAAATTTTTAATTTTCAAATTTCTCATTTTCTTAAAGAGATTATCATGATAATGAAACTTATCACATAATTACAATTGATATTACTCAAAAAATTGATAGACACATTCAAATATATAATCATGTAGATTATGTTTTGATATAAACTCAAATTCTCACTTCCAAACTAAGGATTAACTTAAACAAAAATCAAATCAACGCTATATGAGGGAGAGATGGGACTAGTGACGGGAAACTCAAAAAACACAACACCAAAACAACCCAAAATAGAGATATTAAAAAACATTAAAGTCCATCAACTTGAAATAAAGTTGCAAGAAAGAATGAAAAATTGAGAGAGAGAGAGAGAGAGAGCATAATGGACTGGAGTGGAACAAATTGACCGAATGGATCGAATTGGACTGAAGAGACCAAAGTGGAATGAAATGGACAAAATAGACCAATTGGACCAAATTAGACCAAATTGGACCAAACTTGATTGAAATGGACCAAAGTTAAGTGAAATGGACTGAAGTAGACTAAAATGGACTAAAGTAGACTGAAATGGATCAAAGTGGAACGAAATGCTACGCTATTGTGACTCAATAAAAGCATAGTAACTAGGGTTGTTCACGATGCAATTTGGTGAGATTTTGGTCCATTTTTATCACTGGTTTGACCAAAATCATTACCGCACTAAACCTCAATTTTGAGGTCCCATGTGTAGTGAGGTGTACCAAGGAGCAGTTTGGTTGGTCTTGGGCTGGGAAATTTTTCACAATTTTGGGTTGGATTAGCCCAACCCAAAGCTAATTTTTTCTTTGTTTTGGGCAAAATTTTAAAATGTTAGGCTGGTTTTTCTTTATTTTGTGCTAATTAAGAGTACCCCAATATATACGGGTGCGGTGTGGTGCGGTTTTGTTCAGTTTTCTTAACATAGAACCACCACACCACACGTGCAGTGTGGTGCGGTTACTCCATTTTGTCAACAAAATTTGGTCGGTTTAGGTGCAGTCATGTGGTTTGAGTTGTTTTGTGAATATTCCTAGTAATAACAATAAATGTCACGCTTCAACTTACTGTTATTATATAGATTAATCAAATTCAGTTTTGCACTCATTCCACAATAACTACTCGTGACTTCTTTGGTCCCCTGCTAGAAAGTAGCATAAAAAATTACAAAAGTTAATACAAAAAAGTTGTTTAAGTTACTAAGAATATTGTATTTTAATGGCATTGTCAAGTAAGAAAAAATTGCCAAATGAAGTTATTAAATTTCTTTCTCAAAAAAAAAAAAAAAGTTATTAAATTCAAAATTCATTAACCCGATAAAATGAAATGCATCAAACAATGAATTCATTTACTTAGGCTGTGTTTGGTTGGATGTAAAATATTTTCCGGAAAGGAAATTATTTTCGGGAAAGGAAAATATTTTCAAGTGTTTGGTTGCATTCCAAAAAATATTTTGGAAAATATTTTCTGGTGTTTGGTTGTATTCTTGAAAATAATAGAGAAAACACATTTTCTACTTGATGCTCACATTTTCTCACATTTTCTTAGCTTCCAAACAAAACCCAACCAAAAAAAATTCATCAATGGCGCGATCTAAGTGAAAGAAAACCCATTCGTTAGAGTGGTGGGTTCGACGAATGGGTTCATCGGAGTGGTGGGTTCGTCGACGCAGTGTGATCGGCGCGGTGCGAGTGGGTTCGTCGGCGATTTGGTGCAAGTGGGTTCGAGAACGATCTCGCCGGTGGTGCGACGATCTCTCTACTCTCTCTTCTTTCTCTCTTTGTCTCTCTCTTTGTGTGTGGTTCGGAAATGGTGAGACGATCTCGATGATCGGTGACTGGGTTTGACGAGGGTAGGTTTGAACGATCGGAGCGGTGTGATCGTCTTGCTCCAATGTGATCTGGTTGTATTCTTGCTCCGACAAGGCGATCTTCTTGCTCTTTCTCTCTCTTTCTCTCTTCTATTTTCCAAGGCCGAAAATCATTTGAAGTGAAAATGAAAACGAAAATCATTTTCCACCATTTTGGCTATATTTTATGGTCAACCCGGAAATGCTTTTTAGTTTGACCCAATTTGAAGTAACAACCAAACACCCACTTTTCCAGAAAATCATTTTCGGAATCAGTTTGAAGCCAAAACAAACGGAGCCTTAATTGCAAAAATGTAACAGAGAGTAACTATTTTTTTATAATCTTATTAACATTAATGTCTCAAAATTGTTTACAAACGATCTCCCGCTGCTCTAAAATCAAGTTGTTGTAGTGTATTAGTTCTTGCTCAAACTGTACTTGATCATGCTGGTACAAAAGATGTAACACACGTTTCTGCACTATCACGCCTGTCCAATCACTTACAAATGAAGCCTTCATGTTGCTGCGGTGTTACAACATAATCAGGGACGGAACCGGGATTTAAACCTGTGGCGCGGGGGTGCCAAAGCATGAACCAAAAAAATTTCAAGTGACATGGTTTATTAAAAAAAAAATCATGGTAGATAAAACAATTGCACTTTATTACCTAAATATTTAAGTCAAGAAGGAAATAATATGAACAAAAAAAGTTGAAAGTTACAATATGATATTCTAACCTTTTCGAAGAAGAAGTGGACTTCGGATCTCTAGATTTTGGGTAATTGGAATTAATATGTTGATTTTATCTCATTGACCAACTCACCAATATGATAAACTCATACTTTTGGATGCAACTGAAAATCACACTAATGAAGTTTTCAAAACTTTGTTTGAAGATTTTAACTATATAACAATTTCACACCCAAACTCTAAAATATGAGTCATCCTATATACTACTTAATTTTTCAAAGAAATGCCCTCCCCTAACACCATACCACCCCCCCCCCCCCCCCAAAACAAAGCCCCTTAGTGGGTCCGTCTCTGATGTAACATAATCTTAAATGGCTCCCCTGGTATGTAGGATATCGAAATGAATTCACCTAAATTATTTATTACCCACGTAATTTCTACTATATTGGTGGAGAAAGAAATTGTCTCATCACCCGCATTAGCCATACTAGTTTGGCATTGACAATATAGGAAGTAAGGTTTTCCTGAAACCAGATTGTTAACGATGATATTTGGATCCCCGTGGATTGAAAAAGAAGCATATATAATGAGTCCCATCCAATTATTATCTTGGTATAGATTCAGTGGCAACGCCACGTATAAGTCAGGGTGTTCCCAGGAATACCCTGACCTGAAAAAAATAAAAAATAAAAATTTATACTTAATCTGTATTAGGAACACCTTAATCACAAAATTAGGAACACCTTCAGTAACAAAATTAGGAACACCCTCAAATTAAAAAAAAAAAAAAAAAAAAATCTGTTCTACTTCCAAGCAAAAAAAAAAAAAAGCCCAAAAAAAATTTGAACTAAAATCTGAAAAAAAAAAAAAAAAAAAAAAAAAAAAAAAAAAAAGTAATAGAGCCAAGCCCATGGCGAGCCACAGCGAGCCCAATAGATTACATAGGTAGCCCGTAGCCCACGAATTCTTAAAAAAAAAAAAAAAAAAAAAAAAAAAAACAGAGAATCAGAAATCAACCCATGCCACGGTCACGTCACTGGCAGGGAAATCAGAAACAAAACCCCAAACCCCAATACAGTCAGTCCATGAGTAAAGCAAAACAAACCCTAATACAGTTAGTGTTTATCTAAAAAAAAAAAAGCCCCCAATACAGAGAAAACCAAAACAAACCCTAGCATACACTGCCCACAGTCACGTCGCCGTCGCTCGCAGACCGCTTGTCGTCACCGTCGCAGTCTCGTAGATCAGTGCTCGCTGCTCGCCGCCTCGCCTTCATCGTAGTCTCGCAGATCGTAGATCGCAGTCTTGCCGGACGGACCTCGGTGCTGGGTATTTCTCTCTCTTTTTCTCTGTCTCTCTCTAAGTCTCTCAGTCTCTCTCTTTATCTATCTGAAATGCAAAACTAAAATGAAAGAACAATTTCTCTCTCTTTATTCTTTAATATGCTAACCCAGTAACCCGGTAACTCTCTCTCTCTCTCTCTCTCTTTATTTACATAATTACATTTAGCTTTTGCCTTTTTTTTTTTTGTCTTTTTGAATTTGTCCTTATCCTATTGGTTAGTGTGTTGGTGTAATGGTGTTGGTTAGATTGGCTGGCCGAATTGCTTGCTTTTGCCTTTTTTTTTTTTTTTTTTTTTTGAATTTGGCCTTATCTTCCCTGTTGCCTGTTGGTGTTGGTCCGTGTGTAACGTGTGTTGGTGTTGGTCAGTGTGTTGGTAATATATTGATTGTCTTTTAGTGTGATGTGAATTGTTTATTGTAATTGTGAAATTTTCTGATTGGCAGGTTATTGTGATTGCTGATTGGGGCATTAGGCTGAGGCATGTGCATGTGCATATCTGTTGAGTGGGAGGGGGTAGATGGGCTGATGGGCTAAGGCCGGATAAACAATAATTAAAGTAGACTAAGCAGTGTAATGTGCTACACATTACATTGTTTTAATTATTGTGATGCACATAGAATGTGTAACGTGCATAAGACAAATAAAAAACAAACAAATATAATAAATTAAAGTAGTATAATTAATGACAAACAAATTAAAGCAATATAGTTTATTGTTACGCTAAATAACAATAATTAAAGCTGTATAATTAAATTAACTAATACATTATAAAAGATAAATAAATTAAATTATGTTAGGCTAAATAACAATTAATAATTTTATAATTAATGAAACAACAATATAACAAATTATAATTTATAAAAGAAAAACAAATTAATGAAACAACTAAACAATAATAATTAATAATTTTATTAATATTTCAAATAAACTTATAGTTTATTGTTTATTCTTTTGTTAGAATTATGGACAAATATTTGATAAGAAAACCACGTACCCAAGATTCATCTCCTGTGCAAGACTCATTTCCTGTGCAAGATTCATCTACATCTTCTAAGTGAATTCGCATTGACTCTAACTTAGAAAATCTTCCTTCAGATCCTGGGCTATAATAAAAGATATCATCTTATCATCCTAATAATCATGATGAAATAAGAAGATATTATTTAACAAAAGGCCCTTGTCAACCACCTGTTCAGGATTACACTGTATCATATTTTTCTGGAAAGCCCCGTCGATTTAGATTGGAATGGTATATAAATAGAAAGTGGTTGGAATATAGTATAGACAAGGATGCGGCATTTTGTTTTTATTGCTACCTATTTGGGCAAGATGTTGGTAAGGAAGGGGGAGGCGAGACTTTTGTAATGAAGGGATTCAAACTTTGGAATCATGTTGTGAAGTTAGATTCCCATGTTGGAGGAGTGAATAGTGCTCATAACCAAGCTATCAAGAAGAGTGGAGATCTACTGAAGGAAAAGCAACACATTCAAAGTGTTTTTATTAAGCAATCAAAACAAGATAAAACTGAATATCGGATTCAATTAAATGCAATAGTTGATTGCGTAAAATTCCTTTTATGCCGAGGATTAGCTTTTCGTGGTCACGATGAATCTCAAGGTTCAAGTGATCGAGGAAACTTCCTTGAGCTTTTAAAATTTTTGGGGGATCACAATGAATCTATAAATGAAATGTTGCAAAAATCATGGAAAAATTGCAAGCTTACCCACTCTGATATTCAAAAAGACATTGTGAATGCAATTGCACGTGAAACATCCAAAGTCATCATCAACGATCTTAACAATGGGTTCTTTTCAATATTAGTTGATGAGTCACGTGATATCTCAATGAAAGAACAAATGGCCCTCGTTCTTCATTATGTGAACAAAGAAGGAATTATTATAGAGCAATTCCTTGGTATTGTACATGTAGCAAGTACCACTGCTTTGTCACTCAAGCATGCTATTGAAGGTTTACTTTGTGAACATAATTTGAGTTTATCAAACCTACGTGGGCAAGGTTATGACGGGGCTAATAATATGCAAGGTGATATCAATGGACTCAAAATTTAATTTTGAAAGAGAACAAGTTAGCATTTTATTTCATTGTTTTGCTCATTAACTTCAATTGACACTTGTTATTGTTGCTAAAAATCACATTAACATTGCTGAATTTTTTTATGTGGTTAGTAATTTAGTAACTGTTGTTGGAGGCTCTTGTAAGAGACGCGATTCTCTTCGAGATACACAATTTGCCAAAATTAAAGAAGATTTAGAGAATGGTGTACGTAGAAGTGGGCAAGGTTTGAATCAAGAGACAAATCTTAAACATCTTGGTGATACATGTTGGGGATCATATTATGGGACTATTCTTAACTTGATTTTGATGTTCTCTGTTGTTGTTGATGTATTAGAGATTATTGAAGAAGATGGCCTCTTCGACCAAAAAGTTGAAGCTCGATCTATTATGAGGTCAATTCTAACTTTTGAATTTGTTTTTGCTCTACACTTAATGAAAAATATTTTAGGGATCACAAATGAGTTGTCAATAGCATTGCAAAAAAAAAATCAAGATATAGTAAATGCTATGGATCTTGTTAAAGTGTCTAAGTAACGGTTGCAAGTGATGAGAGATGATGGATGGGCATCTTTATTGGCTGAAGTATCTTTATTTTGTAACTCACATGATATTCCTATCTTGGACATGGAAGCGATGTTTGTAGTTAGTGGGAGGCCACGACGCAACACCCAAAAAAATTCAAATTTACATCATTATCGTGTTGAGCTATTCACAGTCATAGATATGCAACTTCAAGAGCTTAACAACCGCTTTTCTGAGGTGAATACCAATTTGCTACTTTGTATGGCTTGCTTTGATCCAAGTAATTCATTTGTGGCTTTCGATAAGGAAAAATTGATACATCTAGCTAAGTTATATCCCTCTGATTTTCTTGGGACAGATATTTAGGCACTTGACTCTCAACTGCAGAATTACATTTTTGATATGCGCGGCAATGACTTCTTTTTAGAGCTTCAAGGAGTTAGTTAACTTGCTGAAAAGTTAGTGAGCACAAGGAAGCACGAGACTTATCCATTAGTCTATTTGCTTGTGAAGCTAGCTTTGACCCTTCCAGTTGCTACTGCAACAGTAGAAATAAGTTTTTCAGCAATGAAATATATAAAGAATGAACTGCGCAATCGAATGGGAGATCAATTGATGAATGATTGCTTAGTTGTGTATATTGAAAAATATGTAGCTTGTAGCATTGATAATGAGACTATTATGCAACAATTTCAAAAGATGAAAACTCATAGAAGGCAATTGTAAATTTTATGTATTTGCGTATTTTTTTATTGTCGTTGTTGTCAATATATAAATTTTTTTTTAATTAGATTGTGTAATTTATGCTTGTTGAGGAACACTCTGAAAAAATTTCCTAGAGTCGCCACTGTACAGATTTGAGGGTAGGTCAACTGTCACTGAATGTCCATGATTTTGGCTGAACCACTCTTGTATTTTACTTTGAGGGAAACAAAAATTATACAAAGTGCTCGGATGAAAGTCATGCATGTAAAAGAAAAATACAGCGTGCAATATATAAATATATATATATATATATATATATATATATATATTTATTTATTTATTTATTTATATTTTTATGGCCAAAATGGGTGAGTAGGGTCATCTATTGTGGTGGACCCTTATGGGCGTGACCATTGGGGCACTCACCCACTAATGAATATTGGATTGAGCCATAGTTATTGTTGTTCAAGGTGACAACAGATCTCACCCTATCCCCACAAGAATGCTAGTACCCTTGGGCTAGATACAAGAGGGAAATCTCATGTTTCACCTGTTGGGGTTCGAACGTGGAACCTCAAGTAGCGCTGCACTCTTACGTTTGTGCCAAGACCACTAGACCACTCTTCTCGGTGGTCAACGTACAATATATTAGAGAGGAGAAATGATATGTCCACAACAGTTTCACAATATTTTTACAACAAATCTAAGTGGCAGTTATTACTGATTGTTATTGTTGGGGCAAAAAAGTAATCTTAGTGTTAGGTTCAAGTTTGAACCAATTACAATTAACCACTTATGATTTGTTATAAAAATGTTGTAGACGTAGCACCTTTCATTAGAGAGAGCTATTTTTAACCTTTTATTCCTTTGGTGTTGAAAATAATATTTTATAATGGGCTGTTTGTTAACATATATGTTTTGTGTGAACTAGTTTATATAAATGCTAAAGATACGGCCAATTATGTTGTATTTTTTTTTTTTTTTTGAGAGAGAGTTTCAACTTATGGTGTCCGCTCTCGATGATAGCTCTTTATCATCAGACCAAGATACCAATCAGTTTTTGGTGTAGGCGGGGATTGAACTCTAGATCTCTTATACAACCATCAGAGACTTTACCAGTTGAGCTAACTGGAACCCACAATTGTGTTGTATTTAAATTGATCTATTTTGTTACAAAAAATGTTTAAATTATTACAAATTTTACAATAAAGGGTTTGCAAATTGATGTGATGTTGAATGTGATTGATGTATTCTAACAATATAATAAATGAATGTTAAAGTTGCTTCTTTTTTTTTTGTGTAATTAATGTCACATTATTTTTTTGTAAAGTTTATGTATTAAATTGTGTAATATCCTTTCTTTTAATCTTTTAGTAGAAAATTAACCTTACATATTAATAACATAATATAATAAATATTATTTTTTTAATTACTTTTTTTGTTGTGTTTTAAAGTTGACATCTAAAAATTGTCATTTCTCTAATATTATATTGCTCAAAACATAGAAATGTCAAGAGATATTAGAACGATCCTTTCCAATTTTGGTGTTTTATATAGAAAGGAAAATATTGTGCAAGCCTAGATTATCTTCTGAAGTAATACTATTTGAATTTTGAAATATGAAGTGGGGAGTCCAATCTCAATAGAAGTTTTGGAACAAAATAAGGTTTATGTTAATTATAATGAAAGAAACCAACAACTATGCATAATACATGTTAATTCATATTTGCCCAAATATTATAGAAATCATACCAACGGGCCAGTTTTGTAGTGAAAATAGTTAAGTTGTGGGCGTGATTCTTCATGGCCTGAAGTAGGAGTTTTACTAATTTCCCCTTGAGAAAATGGCAACTTTGAATGGTTTAGGTTCTCATATGAGCAGCCACAACGATAAAAGGACAATCTTATATAGACTGCGTACGAGGTTATACATTGTACCATGCATTGTACTTGTAAACTCTTCCGAATTTTGCTAGTATACAAGATCAATCCCACAATTCAACGATGACACATCCGTACCGCCGCTAAGAAACGGGAACTCAACCCAAGTGCATCGACTCCAATGCTGTGAAAGGACACCAAATGGTATGAATGATACCCAAATGAATGCATGTTGATGTAACGAAATTAATACGACATTTTCACGGATGCCATAGCAGAGTAATGGACTCATACAACCGAAGTTAGCCTTCAAATGATAACCGGATGCTCGTGAAATGAGAAAATAGCACAAAATGCAAATCCCATACGGTCAGGATTGTCATACAAATCTGAAGGTAGCGAGATTGTCACTTAGGATCTATTAATACTCTGATGGCTGAACCAATCTGGGATTTCCTATCAAAAAAACAATGATTGAAAGTAATAAGATGTTGTAGCGGTTCTGGAAAACATATTAGAAACATAAATCAAGCTTGACTAAATTTTGCCTGATATGGTAAATTAGTTATGACTCAACTGCTAATTGCAAAGTTATTTGACGTTTTATGTTATTATTATTATTATTAACTTTTTTTTATGTATAATTTGATAATTAGAAAAGGGTGATTCGAATACTGGATATCTCTGTTACAAATAGATTAGAGTGTATGTTATTTGATAAGTTGTTGGAAAATTCTTTTTAATAGATACTAATTGAATTCTCAACAATGCAACTTAACTAGTTGGCATCTTTCCAATAGAGACATCTATGGTTCAAATTCCCCTTCCCCAACTATCGATGTATAAAAAAAATTATTAGAATAATTTTCCTTCTAAAAATTGTAATATTTAGTTATTTTATAGACAAAATAGAAAGACAATAAGAGTAGTGTAGTGATTGATCATACTATATATATGTGTGTTTACAAATTGAAAATTGCATGATATAATGGTTAATATAAATAGGCATGTTTCTTGCCTACTAAAAAAAATGAAAATATCCTTCAATTTTTTTTTTCTATATTCTTGATAGAGTTACTATTTTTTTTTTTTTTCGTTTTTATTGGACATTGTTTCAATTGTTGCAAAAAAATAAAATAAAAATAAAAATAAATAAATAAATTTGAGCAAAAATACAATATTTCAAACCAATCATTTCTCACATAATAAAAAAAATCAATTGTTTGTCATAAAAATCTTAGAAAAATAATATTAAAATTTCATAGTGTTTAAAATAATTAATATAACAAAAAATATTTATTTATTATTTTATTCTATTATTAATCTATCTAATTACATAGAATAAATATTACAATGTTAATTGCCCTCATGCCCACACATATATAAATATTACAAAATACCCATTCAGAACCTAACCCAAGTAGCCACGTTATGGGCCCAAAAAAATTAGCTTGCCAAGGGACAAAACTTGAAACCCATACAAAATAACAAGAGTCCAGCAAAAATCTAGCTTCATTTACAATTTCATTGAAGGCATTAATGATATTTTGGGAATCATAGGTACATACATGCCTGGATGACTCTTTGCGGCGAACAAAATAGTTTATGCTTCATCCCAGTTTTCCAATCCCCTAACATGAGAATTAAGGTCCTAAGTGAGTCTCCACACACAACAGCTAGGAAAACTACATTTTCCCTTACTGCAACATTTACATTAATCTTTAGCCAAACTTGGGTAGGGGGTTGCCAAGAAACTATAGAGGTATTAAGTTTTTCCTCTCATGCTCTAAGATTGGAGTTGTATACCTTATTTACCTACTGGGCCAAGGACAGTGGATTAGTATCTTCCCCATTATGCTCCAATTTTTCAGTAATTAAAATAAAGTTGTACTCTTAGCCTCTTTCTTTTTAATACTCGAGTCTCTACATGGATACAAGATTGTTCTTACCCAATCTTCAATTGGTTGTGAGGCATACCAAAGAGGTTTATTGACCTCACAATACTTCTCCAAATATTAATAATGGAAGATAAAGCATTTGGAAAAGAGATGCTCTATCTTGCATTGTGGTCAAAGGACATCATCTACTAGAAAGCTAGTAGAGAGGGTGGCTTTAGAAGGGAGAGAGTTGTTAGGAATTGGTTAGTATTACAGGATTAGACCATGCATGACTCCTCTTTCTGCAATTCAAGCATCCCAATTGGTGTTAATCATTGCTTCAAATATTTATAATCAGTAAAAAACAATGTAACCAAAGGAACTATAACAACTTCTCCAGTTGCTACATAGTAATGACACGTGTGATGTGTGCATAAACAAGCCAATCTTAGAATAAATGGCAAGGGTATATGGGTAGTCATTACTAGTCAATACTTGTTAAGAGAAAAATAAATTACTTTTCCTTCTTTATTGTTAGTTCAACACGTTTAAAAAAAAAAAACCAATTTCTTGGTTTTTTTTTATCCTCGGATAATGAGATTACAGATTCCACATTTGGTGTAACATCCAATAACTATGCAATACTATTTCAAGAGTTGAGATTAAAACTTGAAAAGTTCACGAATCTTTGAATCAAAAACTTTATTAACCTTCTACCTTTCACGCTAAAATGGTAATTGCATAATGCTAAATATTGCACCATTCGAATCCCAAAAATGCTAGGGGCTCAAACCATTTCTACTTTAACAAAAGACCCATTTAGAGATGGCAAAGATGGGGGTATGCCCCCAGGATGAACGCAACGCAGCCCAAACAGTCACATTATGGGCCATAAAAATTAGCCTGCCAGGGGACAGAACATGAAACCCATACAAAACAAGAACAGTCCAGCAAAAGTCTAGCTTCCTTTACAATTTCAATCAAGGCATTAATGACGTGTTGGCAGTCACTTTCCAATCAATATCTTTCATGAGCAAGTCTATTGTATCAAACTCTTTCATAACTTGTTTCTCAAAAAAAAAAAAAAAAAAAACTCTTTTATAACTTTGCTACGTGATGACTCATGAATAGTGAAATCATGAATTCATAGATTTATTATTTTATTTCCACCAATCATGAATCATCATGTAGTAAAGTTGTGGAAAAATTTGTGGCACTAGACTTACTCGTTTTTTATTGGTTAAAATACATTTTTGTTGTTACTTTTTTTTTTTTTTTTGGAAAATGAACTTGAAATAAAAAATAAATAAATAAAATTAAGGATAATTTTAGATATAGTGAAAAATAGACACCAAATACTCTTATTCCAATAGTATATACAAACTTGTAAAGGGCTAATATCATTTATTTTAGATTTTTTGATCCCGTATTGTAGGGTGGATCAGGAAAGGCAATTTAATTAGTCATGTCTTCGCTTCTAACATGTGGGAAGATCGCATCAATGCAATATACTTCATGAATGGTTTTTCCAATTAAAATGTGTGCAAAAAATTTATTAAGAGGCCTTATGCGCCTAACAAAGAATGTTTCAGCACGCTGGACTTCACCACCAGCAATGCACACAGACCTAATATATATTCACAATGCATTAAATTTGTCTTTAAAGATGGTAAATATACCAATATTCTGGGGACTTTGTTGCCACAAAGTAAGCAAATTATAAAAAAAAAATTTTTTTTTTTTTTTGATAAGAAATACTCTCATTTTATTAAGTAGCGAAACAGTACATAGCATCTTGCAAAACCGAAGATGCAAGAAAAGGTGGACATTCTTCCATCCAAGTTACAAAAGAGTCAATATTCTTCGCAATAGCAGCTAAAATATGAGCTGGTCTATTTCCTTGTCGCCTCACGTGGGATGACTGGAAAGTACGGAACGTAGGAAGTCTTGAACAGAAACCTGAGACCACGGTAGAGATAGAGATCGGGACGTCCGTAGGGTTCTCCATAGCATGGAAAACTAGCATGGAATCTGACTCGAAGATGACATCTCTGACTCCTATGTCCCATGCAAAAATAGTGGCTTCATCCATTGCCTTTGCTTCTGCCTCCAGAGGATCCAACGGGAGAGGAAGGCGTTTGCTTAAGGCTGCGACAACAGATCCAAGGTGGTCCCTAATAATCACACCAATGCCAATCATGCCAAGCTAAGAGAAGACTGCAGCATCTACGTTGACCTTGTACCAGGGAAACACAAGTGGGACCTAACGGCTATCCATGGCTTCTTTGAGCTGAGTGGGCCATAGGTGTGCAAGCTGAAAGTCATGTAATATGGAGCGAGCTCGTCTCAGAATTGCCTGTGAAGTTTTTCTTGCTTCACCCAGGCGTGTTTTGTTTCGGTTGAACCATGCACTCCATGCTATTGTGACTACCAGTTCGATAAGTGTGGTGTCCATGTGCTGTTTGAAGAGTAGATACCAGATGAGGTCCATGAAAGACTTATGAATGATCCCAGTTCTCTCTAGTGGTATGTCCGAGAGGGTCCAAAGTTCCTTAGCAACATTGCATTCCCAAAATAAATGTCCAACCGTTTTTGGTGCTAGTGTGCAAGCCTCACAGGTGGGGTCGTCGATAACCCGTCTATGGTAGAGGTTGGCTTTTGTGGGAAGTATGTTGTTGCATGCTTTCCACATAAAATTTTTTATCTTGTTAGGTATGTGCAAATTCCAAATGTGGCGCCAAAACCAAGCTTGCTCATTGCTCTGAGATGTCTCAGCTGAGGTAGAAAGCTGGGTGATGGTCCTTGCAACTTTGTATGCACTGTTGACAGTGAAACGCCCCTTAGGAGTGAAGGCCCAAATCATGCTGTCCTTTGGCTTGTGGTGGCTCAGAAGAATGCTTAGGATGGATGTGGCATCTTCATGGAAGAAAACCTGGTTGATCAGGTTTAGATTCCACTCACCACTTTCTTGGTCCATGAGAGAATCCACTGTAGTATTTACAGGTAGTAAGGTCGGGGGTGTGAGGACACGAAAGGTGGAGGGTCTTGGCAGCCAACGATCTGTCCACACTCCAATGGACTTGCCATCTCCTACCTGTCAGCGGTAGCCCGATTGCACAACAGACTGAGCAGCCAAAATGCTTCGCCATGCAAACAATGGTTTCGTGCCTAACTCCGCATGTAGGAAATCTGTATTTGGAAAATAGCGGGCTTTAAGTACTTTATGGACCAAAAAGTTGCTGTTCATCTGTAAACGCCAGCCTTGTTTAGCTAAGAGAGCAAGGTTAAAAGCCTTGAGGTCCCGGAAACCTAATCCCCCTTCTTCCTTTAGTGTGCACATCCTGTCCCAGCTCAGCCATGCCATTTTAGTTTTACCTTCTTTTTGGCCCCACCAAAATCTTCGAATCATCCTAGCCAATTCATCGCATAAGGAGTTTGGAAGTTTGAAGACACTCATTGTGTATGTGGGAATGGCCTGTGCAACTGCCTTGATGAGAACTTCTTTACCTACTTGGGATAACAACTTTTCTTTCTAGCCTGAGAGTTTGTTGTCCAGCTTTTCCTTCAAAGCTCTGAAGGTGTGTTTTTTGGATCTGCCCACTAAGGATGGCAGGCCTAAATAAGTCTCATGTTGTCTGATCACCTCTGCTCCAAAGCGAAGTTTTATCTCTTCTTGTGTGTCTCGTGGGGTATTTCTGCTAAAGAAAAGAGCAGTCTTCTCCTTATTTAGCTATTGGCCCGAGGCTTGCTCATATATAATTATAAGATGCTCAAGATGGCTGCATTGTTCCGGGGTTGCTTGGCAAAAAATGATGCTGTCATCAGCAAAGAATAGATGAGATATTCTCGGTCCAAGTGGGCAAGCCGATACACCCCGAAGTTGTCCAGCAGCTGCAGACCGGTTTAGAAGAGCTGAGAGTCACTCTACACAGAAAAGAAACAAGAAGGGAGAAATATTACATAATTATAAACAACTTTGTTAGTTGTTACTGCCAAGAGCACTACTAGTATTGTAGCTTATAGGAAACTCAAAAAATTTCATATTCAATTTAATTTGAATTTTTTTTTCTAGGTAAATAATAGAGAGAGGAAAATGAAGTTTGAGTCTTAGACATCAAGCACTACTAAGCTATATCACTTTTCTTTTCTTTTTCTTTTCTTTTTTGATAATTCAATCATATATATAAAATAACCAAAATTAAGAGAAAATCCAATTAGATTTCAATTGGATTCTCAATTTCGCGTCATGTTTGTGGGCTGAATATTATGAATATTTTCATAAATTGAATCAAAATAAACCCTTAAATATGAGTTTGGTGCATATGATAGCAATTTCTCTATTAATCACAGAGTTCAAATTCCTTTTCGTTTTTTGAAAACGGAAAATGGAGACGTATGTAAGAGGAAGATGACAGAAATTGGATTTTTTTTTTTTTTTTGGGAGAAATTAGAACATTCAACTACGTTTCTCATCCTTCTCAAAAAAAAAAAAAAACCTACGTTTCTCATCCAACTTGGGCTACAATTTTAGGCCCAAGATGAGGCTGAACTCAATTGCAGAGCAAACCAAAAATCGAATGGGCCAGCTAAGTCACCAATCAGCCCAAGCACATTATTTGGATTTGGTTGAAGAATCTGCTTGTCTCCAATCAGCCCTTTATTTTTTATTTTTTATTTTTTTTGAGAAACAGCCCTTTATTATTTTCAACTATTGTACGAATCCAAGACAATAAACAACAAATTTATAATTAAAAAAAGAAAAAGAAAAAAAAAAAGAGTTATTGGTGATCTGTTAAAAGTTTTCATTGCCACGAATTCTTCTACTTTCCTTATAAAATTACCCAAAGTATAAAATGGAAAAAATCATATACATGACAATGATTTCTAGAGTATGAAGTAAAATACAAAAAATTAGACATGAGAATTTGTATTTAGTAAGAGAATACATGTCCGTTGCAATTGGTGGAGTATAAAATGATATACAAAAAGTGGAATAGATAATGTGTATCCTTCCCGGTTGGGAAAATTTGTATAGTGCATCATTCAACATATTATGTCATGCGGTCTTACACGTCACTCTCAAAATTTTAAAATGGTTAGTGATAAAGGGAGATGAGGAGAGTAGAAAGAAAACACATAATGCTTAATCTTGAGAAAGACAAAATATGCATTACTTCTACAAGCATTCTAAGAGTTAATGATAGGGGCTATAATGAAACTTAATCAAGTCTTTTTATGTATGAACTCTTTTTTAATCTCATAAAAGCAAGCTACTGAGTTAGCTTTCACAGGTACATTCCATGCATGATGTCCAGTGTGAATATTCTAATTCATTGTGCCAGTGCACACTACCTAGCATCATCTTGACTCCGGAAGTGATTATGTGATCTTAAAAACATGTAGCAGCATACCTAGTTGAAATTGAACCATATATTGACTGAATCTTTTTGTTATTTATAAGCCTCATTAATTGATCATTCACCATAACTTACCATTCGAGAGAATTTCTCACATGTATTATATATTAATGGATTTTACTAATGTTTGCCCTTAATTGCTTGCTAGGTTTTGCAGGTTTAGAAGAATATGGCTTAGACAAGAGTAAATGTCAAGAACATTTTGATATTTACAAGAAATGCAAGAAAAAGGAAAGAATTGATCTTCTAAGTTCTAACAATGTTTAAATGCTCCGTAGTATTCATTCTCATATATGATTGAAATTGTTGAAGAAATTGTACCTGGATGCACAAAATGTTGAATTGTAACATTGTAGTGAACTGTATGATTATTGATTCTTCTTCTTCTTCTTAAAGAGGGAAGCTCGACTAGAATGCAACAGGAATAGATCATTCTTCTCATGAAATTTCCTTTTCAGGTTTGCTACTCAAAATTATAATTTGTAGAAGCTAAGTTTGAGCTAACTACAAGTGTCAATCCCTCTTCTCTTATGGCATTCAATATGTAAATCTTCATCAAATTCCAACACACAGTTATAGAACTGGCTCCGTGTCATATTTAGAACAGTTGATTTCTTTTTTTGCACAATCCATGTCATGCTCTTCAGCTCTTCTCATAAGGCTTAAAGTAGGTACCTGGTTTCATTTCAAAATGTGGATGTTGGTTATAATGTGAAGCTTGTCTACATTATTATGGATCATCAAGACCAAACATTCATAAATGTAATGCTTTATTTTTGTTGTGCTGTTTATTTGAAATCCTGAAGGATAGCATTTTGCAGGTGAGGAATTTACCGTGAGCCGGTCAATGTATTGAATCTGAATCTATAAATATGCAATTAATAACAAAGTCATTTGAATGAGTTAGTCAATCAAAATTTCCTTTAGTTTAAAAATTACTTACTAAACATAATTATTTGAATTTTGTTCTACTTTTTTCACAGATATGTAATAGAGTTGTCTACTTCAAAGAAACTTTTAATCATCTGGGATGAACTTCTTGACAAGCTCTAAAAACAACAGGCAATTCATCTTATCAGTATCTTGTGAATGACATAGAACGTAATCAGTATCTGCATTATAATGTTTTTGCATTTTTTGCTTTATTTGCATGCTAAAATCCCTTTCGAAAGATGCCATAACAAACTAAAAGTGTAACGAAGGAAGTGCCTCTCCATATTCTGTACACCCAAAAGTATGTGAACGTCAAAAGTCATTCACACTCTCCTCACATGGAGAGGAATTCTATGCTAGGGTTCAAGAAGCACTCCATAAACAATATCTCTGGAATGACCACTGTCAATTGCCATCAAATATATTTCTATCATGGAACAAATTTCATCAATGTTGAGTTCAAAGTTTCAAAATTTGTGAATTATTGAGGTTAACTTGTCCCCGTAATATCTGCTGGCTTTGCAAAGCCTGAAAGCCATGATAGGATACTATAAATGCTATAAGTTAAACACACACAAAAAAGATGAGAGAATGGAGGACTAAGTGAAATACAGAAAGCAAAATGACTTACATGTGAAGACAAAAGAAGCACAAGGCTGCTGCCTACCGTCTTCTACACAAGAGAACAGAGAACTCTCAGTTAAAACTCATACCTTCACACTACCTCTCTAATCATTTTTATGTTATTGCCTAACAAGTGACATACAAAATTAGTCCCTATTCTTGTCACTGTTTCAGTTTACAATGTAGAGAATTCTAGAATAGAGAAAATCCAAAGACAAAAACTGTTATGGAAGACCAGAGGCACCTTCAATTTACCATTATCAACAATATCATGTACTTGATGTGTTAAATTTTTTATTTGTGAAATTATATGAAGATAATAACCGATCCTGAAATGAAGCATTTCGCAAAGAATATTCAAACATGTTACTGGCCACTAGAAGTCACTTTTCCTAGAAGATGTTAGATGATACTCTCAATAGGTATGAGAATTCATTCTTGAAGGTTTTTGCTGGCAAAACAGAAATATTAAGAAAATCCTATATTTATAACTGTATATTAAACCAATATACATGCAGGGCACACACTACGCATGTGGTACTTTCAATTTTAGTTGCAATAGAATAATTTTACCTCTATGTGACATTTGCTTCCAATCAGTTCACAAAGAAAAGACAAATTCAATAATAATCTTTCAACTTTGATGCATATTCCGAACAAAAGCATCAAACCAGATATGTTACCAAAATAGAAGCTTAAAATAGGGATAAGCAAGTCAGATTTTAGATAGTCAGGGTTCTCCAAACTCATTAGGACCACAATCTCTTAGGAATCCTACAATTCTCCTTAAAAATTAAGTTATCTGATTGTTTAAGTGCGTTCACAAGTATTCTGATGACAAAAATTAAATTTAAACAAGACCCCATAGAACAAACCCCTTCAACACCAAACAAGACCTTATGAAACAAATCCTTCAAGCTTTCTCTTTAGCATCTTCAACATCCCTTTCCTCTGCAGCAACCACCATCAATTCATCAAAGTTTTCAGTCTTTCTGCAACAATATTTCATCAATCTGTGGGCAAAAACAAAAAATTACATGTCTGTTATGACTTATGAACCTCTTAAACGTAGAACAAAAAAAGAATTCACTATTTCAATTCCTATAAACAATAGGAAATTCACCATGATTACAAGTTGATTATACTTGAACTTGATAGGCCACAAATTGAATGACCCCTTGTGATTTAAACTAATTAATTAATTTAAGCCAAGTTATTAATTAATCAATTTATCATGCAAATACGTGGCAGCACAAACAAATCACCGAATAACTAAATATGCAGCGGAAAATAAAAGACACGGTGATTTGTTCACGAATGGGGAAAAACCCTAACGGCAAAAACCCCACCGGGTGATTTTCAGGTCACCACTCCCGAAACTCCACTATTATCAAATCAAGCGGTTACAAATAAGGAATCCCAAGTACCTTACCAACCTACAGTTGAACCCTTACCCCAATACCCAGTTGGACTTGATCTGTAGCGACAGTTCCCACCTTTGATGCACAGCTCCCAAGTACGTGACTAACCAGATGCGCGGATCCCAGTACGCGACTTCAAACACCAACTTTAGGAAGAAGAGGTTGGCTGCAGAGTTCTTCAGATCATCCTATGCATGAAGATCAGGAAGATGCTTGGTCACAAAACCCTAAGGTGCACAATACACAGCAACTTCTTGAAGAAGATGATCTAGGTTAAGAACTTCGTCTTAGAGCACAATTTGCTTGAACAAGGATTGCTCAATGCTTATACAACTTGTGTCTTTGTTGACGGCTCTTAAAACACTCCTTAAATATGTTTAGGGTTAGAAGAAAAGAAGGCCCAAAAACACATTCACGGATCCCAAGAAAATCAGATCAGAATTCTGACTTTTTAATTCTCGACAGATAGCAGGTGTCGAGGTAGGTGTCAAGCAGGTGTTGAGCTTTAAAATTTCTGCACTTCAACTTGCTTTTTCTTGGACAGACTTGATGACTTCAACACTTGATCTTGAAACATTGTTTCTTGAAGTATTAAAAACACCTAGAACTACCCAATTACAAGTAGAGTGCGTTTTGTCAAAGGATTAGCCAATTTACATAAAATATGACATATGTTCCTAACATGTAAACACATATGTCCTAACAATCTCCCCCTTTGGCAATCCGTGACAAAACCACAACAAACAAATGAACATATGAGAGAAGTCATAAATCACTCAACTCATATTCACTTGTTAAATACAATAAAATCTATCCTAACACAAACTCTTGAAGAACTTTGCAAAAAGAGAGTTTATGGCAAGTAGACTTTGACAACCTGTAGTTCTGAAACACTTATAAACAAAACTCATCAAGGCATCTTGTGTGAAACAGAATTACTAGATTGCATACAAGTATAAAGAACATGTGTATAAAGAAAGAAAAGAAACAACACATGAAGAGATAGGTGAATAAGAAAAACATACATCCACATATATAGAAAGATAAGTACAATGTATGTAAAACTGATATACAAGACCAATGTATCTATAAAGAATGAAAAGAAAAGATACATCATAAGCCTCACTACATCCCTCAAAAAGTATGAACACTCCCCCTATCAAAATGTCCTATACTAACTCTCCCCCTAAGATGACTACTCTCATAATCCCAAAACTACTCCCCCTTTTTGTCACGAGTGACAAAGGGTAGAGTGTCATGTAGACATCTCATCAGTAGAGCTAGCATCTCCATCATCATCATCAGAAGCATCATCGTCATCACCATCATCATCATCATCCTCAGCATCAAACTCTGAAGCAACTGGAGGAGGTGGTGGAGGAGAAGCCTCAGAAGCAAAACCACCCATGGTCGCCTGCCGTCGTGCAATACGACCAACACGAACGTTCACCTGATACAACTCAGTGGTGAGTGTATCAAGGCGAGCATCCATGCGCTGCAGCTGCGCCATGACATCTCCAAGAGATACATCGCTGGAGGAAGGAAGAGGAGTCGATGTAGATGGAGCAGATCTGGATGGAGCCGAACGGGAGGGCGGAGTGGAATCCGGCTGTCTCGACCTGAACTGTGCCTGACTACGTTTTACGGTAGCGGCATCTATGGCAGATATGTGTGTGAAGTGGTCGGACACAGGGAAAGGGATGGAAAAGTGGCGTAGAATCCTCGTGATAGCGGAAGGAAAGATAAGCTTATTACGGGACGCCGCATCTAAATGAACATCTATGATAGAGAAAATGAAGTGGGAAGGAAAATCTATCATAAGATGCTCAAGTAGAGAAAGCAAGAAACGAGCACGAGGCTCAGTGATAGAGTTATAATGAGAGAGAGGATGAAGTACAAAGGTCATCACCATGTTAAGGAACCTAGGACCTTTAGCAAAAGGTCTACATGATGTGTACATATGCTCACCCCACTCAGAAGGGCACTCACAAAAGGCAGAAATGAGCTCATCCTTGGACACAGTCCTCAGTCGCTCACATGTAGGATAGTCAGGGAACTCTATCCTAGGGACATGAAACACATCCGCAACCAGCTGCGGTGTGACAGCAATGCGCGTACCTCGAACGCGAGTATGAAAGAGAGGTACTGAACGATCAATCCCGTACATGTTGGAGTAAAACTCCTGAATAAGTACGAGAGGACAAGTGACCGGGACGTCACACAGTGACTCCCATCCCCTACTGTGAATGACAGAGGGAAGATCAGTGTCGGCGAAGTCCGCCAGAATGACTTGGCATTCTGAATGAACACCTCGTCTAGAAAAGTTCTCAGTAAACGCCTTTTGGGCATCTACATCACGGAACCGAAGAGTATGAGGAGCAGTATCAGAGGATGAAGAAGCTCCAGAACGCAGAGGGTTCCGAGCCAGAGTGGATTTACGTTTAGGTGCCATAGATGCAACTAACGTAAAAGAAAGAAAAAAGAGAAAGAGAGGGAGACAATCAGAAAAGTACCAAACAGTTCAAATATGACAATATCTTGAACAAAAAGGACGTATGCATGGGAATGCATGATCATGTTACATGCAAACATAAAAAGCATCATGGGCTCAGCCCAATCCAATCCTAGCAGCACACATACAAAAATCACACAACTAAATGCATGAAAATATCATTCTAATGCACATGGAATGCAATGCATGACATTTTAAACACTTTTTATTGAAAACCCAACCCAAAATTTCAATAAAAACTCAATGATTTTGAAAAACCCAAAGTTTTCAAAGAAAATCCCAAAACCTAAGTTTCAAAACATGAAATGCATGAAAAGGAATGGAAAAGAAGATCATACCACTTGATTTGAAGCAAGAAATGCTGAAAATCACTTGGGATGAAGATTGGATTGAAGAAAAGTGGTTTGGAAGTGGAACCGCCTCGGACAGATCGAAGAGAGATCGAGAAATGAGAGTGAAAATCGCGACAGAGGCTTTTATAGGACCTTCAGTAAATCTCGACAGCTGAGGTGTCGAGAGGTATCGAGATGTTGTCGAGAAAGGTGTCGAGAAAATATGCCTTCGAAAGCTAAGGTATCGAGGTACCAAACAGCTGAACCAACACCAAAAGCTCGATCGATCGACGTAGTGTCGAGAAGGTATCGAGCAGACAGAGAGAATCTCGATCGATCCACCAGGTGTCGAGGAAGTGTCGAGATTGCGATAAGAAAAAGACTTTAGAGGCTCGACAGCTGACCAGGTATCGAGAAGGTGTCGAGCCAGCTATGAAATGCAGTTTTTCGAGAAGTGAAAAACACAAACATGAATGCAATCAAGACATGCACCTCAACCATGATCCAACCAACATATAATTCTCTCAAAAATCATCTCTCAATGAAAATTTAAGCACATGGATCTCCCAAGAACACACACATACACTAAACAAGTCTAACAAATTTTATATTTCAAAAATAAGTCATGACAGTTTAGTGAGCATACAAAAGCACATGTAAACCTTTGTGATGGCCAAATCACATTGTACCTGCACATGTATCAAAAGTAGCAAAGAATATTGCGTGTTGTGTGTGAAAACATCGCAAGATTGCATAAGTGTATACATGTTATGACGATCTGAGATATGAGCAAATAACTTTAACTCACACACAATCATAACTGTTTGATGGGGACTATCACCTTTGAGGTACATCCTATAACTCCCACATCTCCTAGAATACACGCTTGCAACCATTTTAAAGCATTTTTAATCTTTTTGCTTTTTACTTCTTTGCATATTTTCTTTTTAAATATATCATACATGGGCTTATGAGAAAGAAAAGAAATACCCATTGATATTTTGACATTTCAATTTTGCTATGCCTAAGCACACAAATGTCATTGACATCACACTTTTGCTATGCCGAAGCATACAGATGTCATTAATGATTGGCGGGCAACAGTGGTGAGATGGTTATTTATGCCTTTCTCTTAGGATTTTCTAGTCCTACCCGTCAAAAAGAGTGATATGAGTGTTAAGTCTAAGAAATAACCTAATCTTACTCATCACAAACACGAGCCACAAAGCTCACTTGCTTAGTTGTGCATAAAGATGCTCATCTAAGCTACAAGAGATACAAAGTTTAGAAAACTTTGTTTCATTGGCCATCTAAGGTACACAAGTACCAAAGTACACAAAACACACACTGTTTTTGTATTTTTCAATTTTTTTTTTTTTTTATATATCAAAAAAAAAGCAAAATAAACAAAACTGAAAGTAAACACACAAAAACATGTTAACAAAGCAAAACAATGCAAAAACTAGATGCAAATGCATGAGGAAAAGAAAGAAGAGAGGGAAATCAATCCATGGAGATAACACCAATGTTTTGACGAAGGAATTCAAAACGTTTACTGTCAAGAGGTTTGGTAAACAAATCAGCCTTCTGATCATCGGTGTTAATAAACTCAAGAGTGAGAGTACCATCTTCGACAAGCTCCCGAATGAAGTGATGTCGAATCTCTATGTGTTTGGTTCGAGAATGTTGAACCGGATTCTTAGAGATATTTATGGCACTGGTATTGTCACAATAGATAGTAAGATGATCTTGACAAATACCATAATCATGAAGGAGTTTTTGCATCCAGAGGAGTTGTGTGCAACAGCTACCGGCAGCAATGTACTCAGCTTCAGCAGTGGATAAGGAGATGGAGTTCTGCTTTTTGCTCATCCAAGAGACAAGATTGTTGCCTACATAAAAACAACCCCCCGAAGTACTCTTCCTATCATCAGCATTCCCAGCCCAATCCGCATCGGAATAACCAGCTAAGACATTATTAGTGTCCTTGCTGTACCACACACCGAACTCAGCGGTAGTTTTGACATACTTTATAATTCTTTTTAAAGCAGTCATGTGTGATTCTTTGGGATTAGCTTGATATCTAGCACACACTCCAACACTATAGCTAATGTCAGGCCTACTAGCAGTAAGGTAAAGAAGACTACCTATCATGCTTCTATAAAGAGAAGGATCAACACTCTTGCCTAACACATCTACAGTGAGTTTAACATTAGGGCTCATAGGGGTACGAACAGAACTAGCAGAATCCAAACCAAATTTTTTCACAAGATTCTTAGCATACTTAGATTGAGATAGAAATATACTTGAATCTTGCTGACGAATCTGCAATCCAAGGAAGTGAGTCAGCTCTCCAATCATGCTCATCTCGAACTCGGCTTGCATGAGCTTTGAGAAGTCATGAGCAAGTTCATCCTTAGTTGATCCAAAGATGATGTCATCAACATACACTTGAGCAACTATCAACTCGCCATCTTCCTTTTTGATGAAGAGAGTTTGGTCAGCTTTTCCTCTTGTGAACCCATGCGACACCAGATATTGTGTGAGTCTGTCATACCAAGCTCTAGGGACTTGCTTCAACCCATAAAGTGCCTTTTTGAGATACAACACATGATCAGGAAAGTGTGGATCAACGAATCCTTTTGGTTGAGCCACATACACATCCTCTTTAAGTAGCCCATTCAAAAAGGCGGTCTTCACATCCATCTGATAAAGCTTGAAGTTCAGTTGGCATGCTAAGGCAAGCAGAATTCTAATGGACTCCATACGAGCAACTGGGGCAAATGTTTCATCATAGTCTACTCCTTCCATTTGAGAGTATCCTTGAGCCACAAGTCGAGCCTTGTTTCGAATCACATTGCCTTCTTCATCGGTCTTGTTGCGGAAAATCCACTTTGTACCAATGATATGCTCGCCCTCTGGTCTAGGTACAAGAGTCCAAACATCATTCCTCTGAAACTGGAGCAGTTCATCATGCATTGCTTCAACCCAACTTTCATCTTGTAGTGCTTCCTCCACTTTCTTGGGTTCAACCTGTGACAAGTAGCAAGAATAAGACACAAAGTTAGCAACGCATTTATCAACTGTTCGTTTCCTTAATGTGAGTTCATTCAAATTTCCCACAATAACTTCTGGAGGATGATTCAGTTTAATTCTGGAGGAAGGTCCTTTTTCCTGAAGAGATTCAGACTCAGGTGAAGTTGGGATTTCTGCAGACTCTTCCACAACACTGGGAGTACCAGGAGCAATAGGAGATGCGGGTTCTCGGTCAACAATGTCTTGAACTTCCGTAGGTTCAGGGGGAAGAATTTCCTTGGGAAGTTCATTACTGCCTTTCTCAGAATTAGACTCTGAAGACTCATCAATGACTACATTAACAGTCTCCATAACCTTCATGGTCCTTTTGTTGTATACCCGATAGGCCTTGCTGGTAGAAGAATAGCCCAGAAATATGCCTTCATCACTCCTAGAGTCAAACTTTCCCACATTCTCTCTATCCTTGAGGATGAAGCAAGTACTTCCAAAGATTCTGAAATACTTTACATTTGGCTTTCTACCTTTCCACAACTCATAGGGAGTCTTTTTGGTACCGGGTCTAAAGTACACCCTATTCACTGTATGACATGCAGTGTTTATGGCTTCTCCCCATAGGTTTCGAGCCACATCTTTGTTATGCAACATGGCTCTGGCCATCTCTTGAATAACTCTATTCTTTCTTTCTACCACACCATTCTGTTGAGGTGTAATAGGTGCAGAGAATTCTTGAGATATACCTGATTTCAAGCAGAAGGATTCCATGTATGAGTTCTCAAATTCTTTACCATGATCACTTCGAATTCGATCAATCTTCAAACTCTTTTCATTCTGCAGTCTTGTGCACAAGGCCTCAATGTGCTCGGGAGCATCAGACTTGGATCGAAGTAAGATGACCCAAGTGTATCTGGTGAAGTCATCTACCACTACCATGATATATCTCTTACCACCAAGAGACTCAGTTTTGGTTGGACCCATAAGATCTAAATGTAACAATTCCAACGGTCTGGAGGTAGCGGATGCCTGAGTGCTTGGATGCTTAGCTTTTGTCTGTTTCCCAAGTTGACATGGTCCACATACCACATTGCTCATTCTACTAAGCTTTGGTATCCCCAAGACAGATTCATGCTTAGAAACAATGGATAGATGCTTATAACTAGCATGTCCCATTCGTTGATGCCATAGATCTTCATTTGGTAGACGAATGCTATTGCACACTATATCAGCATCAGGAACCAATCCATAACAATTGTCCAAAGTACGGACCCCACTGATGAGCTTCTTTCCGGACTCATCCATGACAAGACACTTTCCTTTTGAGAACAGCACCATGAAGTCTTGATCACATATCTGACTTATGCTTAGTAGATTCACCCTTAGTCCTTCTACATAGAGAACATTTGCAATGTCCGGCAGTCCTGGCAGAGATATGATTCCTTTCCCTTTAATCTGTGACTTGCTTCCATCACCAAAGGTCACATTACCACCCTTTTTAGGCTCAAAGATCTTGAAGAGAGATCGATCTCCGGTCATGTGTCTTGAGCAACCACTGTCAAGATACCAGAGGCATGTATCCATCACTTTGAATGCAGACTTCATCATGAAACACACTTCATGCTTGGATGACAAATCAGAGGGAATGGTTCTTTCTCTCAACTGCCTTCTACTAGCTAAGCCTTTAACTTTTACTCTTCTCAGACGAACTCCTCTGCACATTTTCATTCTGAGACAGTCTAGTTTCTTCTTAGCCAAACTGAGATCTTTTACCATAGTCATTACATGTGAATTCAAATAACTTTTAGACTTGTGTTTTCTGAGACACTCAAACAAATAGTGATTAGAAAAACAAGATGTATTTGAAAACATAGATCTCTTGAAGCTGGTCATAGCCATGACAAACAGGGGTCAATGGATCAAACACAGCAAAGATTAAACCTAATCAGAGTGTGCCCGCTCTGATACCACTTGATAGGCCACAAATTGAATGACCCCTTGTGATTTAAACTAATTAATTAATTTAAGCCAAGTTATTAATTAATCAATTTATCATGCAAATACGTGGCAGCACAAACAAATCACCGAATAACTAAATATGCAGCGGAAAATAAAAGACACGGTGATTTGTTCACGAATGGGGAAAAACCCTAACGGCAAAAACCCCACCAGGTGATTTTCAGGTCACCACTCCCGAAACTCCACTATTATCAAATCAAGCGGTTACAAATAAGGAATCCCAAGTACCTTACCAACCTACAGTTGAACCCTTACCCCAATACCCAATTGGACTTGATCTGTAGCGACAGTTCCCACCTTTGATGCACGGCTCCCAAGTACGTGACTAACTAGATGCGCGGATCCCAGTACGCGACTTCAAACACCAACTTTAGGAAGAAGAGGTTGGCTGCAGAGTTCTTCAGATCATCCTATGCATGAAGATCAGGAAGATGCTTGGTCACAAAACCCTAAGGTGCACAATACACAGCAACTTCTTGAAGAAGATGATCTAGGTTAAGAACTTCGTCTTAGAGCACAATTTGCTTGAACAAGGATTGCTCAATGCTTATACAACTTGTGTCTTTGTTGACGGCTCTTAAAACACTCCTTAAATATGTTTAGGGTTAGAAGAAAAGAAGGCCCAAAAACACATTCACGGATCCCAAGAAAATCAGATCAGAATTCTGACTTTTTAATTCTCGACAGATAGCAGGTGTCGAGGTAGGTGTCGAGCAGGTGTCGAGCTTTAAAATTTCTGCACTTCAACTTGCTTTTTCTTGGACAGACTTGATGACTTCAACACTTGATCTTGAAACATTGTTTCTTGAAGTATTAAAAACACCTAGAACTACCCAATTACAAGTAGAGTGCGTTTTGTCAAAGGATTAGCCAATTTACATAAAATATGACATATGTTCCTAACATGTAAACACATATGTCCTAACAATACTTGAACAGGACCTGTTCTATAGGCTCATATATACAAAGAATACATTTTACTGTTTATTCAGTTCAATGCTGTTCTATTGAACTATTTTTCAACAATCACGAAATATAAAACATCAACCCAACAACTAAAGGTTGCTCCATACCACAGAGTTAAATAAAAATAGTCAACGATTACTGGAGGCTAGACCTATTAGGACTCAAGTCTGTTTTAAGTCTACACTTGTAGAACAAGTAATTTGACTTTTATTGCTTAACAAGCAATCTAATTTTACTATAGTTAGAATAAGGTTAGTCTAGGATTAGTTTGCCTACAAATATCTTGTGTTACAGTTTTACGCATATTAATCAATTTAGTTTTGTTCTCCTTTCACTAGAACTACTAGTCACTTCTTTGGTCCCCTACAAGAAACTAGCATATAAAAATTACAAAACTTATTATGCAAAAGTGGTTCAAATTATACTAAGGGGCTTGTACTTTAATGGAATTGTCAAGTAGGGAAGAAAAGCCAAAATTATTTTTAAAATTCATTAAACCAATCAAGTGAGATGTATCAAACAATGAGTTCATGTATTTAATTGCAAAACAAAACAGAGAGTGAGTATTTTTCTTATAATCTTCTTGACATTAATGTCCCAACATCAGATATCATTTAGGGGAATATGCCACTTTAAATTTGGAACATTTGGTCCATTGTAAAATTAAATGGAGGAAAACCATATGAAGCAAAATTAGCACTATTGTAAATATAACAAATAAACGAAGAGAATTGCTGAGAAATATATAAAGGAAGAGAACTAAGATAGTGGTGCTGATGCATGGAATTTATCATGGTAAACTTAGGGCTGTTGTTAATATACCAAATAAAATAATTAGGATTATTTTTAAAATCATGTCTTCATCTCTTTCTCTCTCTCTCTCTCTCTCTCTCTCTCTCTCTTTGAAAATCTAATCATATCTTCATCTAATCACGTAAAAACACACACAAAATGACAGTCCAAGGAAGTCATGGTCTCAAACCAAATTCCTGCATAATTTTGAACAGTATTTCCCATCTAATTTTTCAAATAGAATTATAGGTAATTTTCCCGGATAGATTTAAAATTGAACATTTGGGGGGAGAATGGCTTACCAATAAGAAAAGAGGAAGAGCCCCCAAAGAAAGAGAAGTAGCAAACCAATAGATGTTAGTACTCTAGAACTCCCTTGCCCTTGTCTTTCCAATCCGCTGGTTCAAAAGGTTCAGATTGAGGATCCTCATTGGAGCTACTAGATATTTGGGGACTTGCCTCATGTTCATTAGAGAACAAGGCCATGCATTGTCTTATTGTTTCCATAAACTCTACCTCATCATGTTTGTAAAGAAGATGGAAACCACACTTCTGCACCAAGCCAGGGCAATTGATTGTAACTGAAGCCTCAATCCGGCTGCATTGATTCAACGACTCTTTAAATGAATCACGTGGAATATAGGACAGCCAATAAATCCACCTTGCTGTAACAACTTGAGATCTTCTTTAGTTATGTGGTGGACATGGAGAGGTTCCACACATTCAATACTGGTATCCAAATGACAAACAAGGCTGTGGCTGTAAGATGTTTCTGAATTCTGAATGTCAAGGATGGCAGTCGGGTTCGCTTCAACAGCAACAGAAGCAAATAGAGCAAGTCCCATCCAAGTACTGTCATTGTACACATTTAAAGGTAAAGTGATTGTCAGCAGGGGCTCATCACTCTGGTGGCTAAACCACTCCGGAATTTCACAGAGGAAAACAAGAATTATAGACTTGGCATTGATCAAAGTCCTGCAAATTAGCAGAAAATATTGTCCAAGGAGTGAGAACAGGAGAAAAAAGGGATATGGAATAGTATGTTTGTAGCAAAAAGCAAATACAATTAGCATATGAATTACCAGCACTAGCAGGACACTTATGCCAAGTTGAGTCTTAGTTTCATTGGTCTCCGATTGATTTGTAAGTCTTGGATGGAACTAAATGAACTTCAAAGTGACTGTAAAAGCCTTCAATTTGCTTCTGTAAAATATTAGAAGACAAGAGTAAACAAGATGTTCAATGCATGTGTATGTGTGCGAGAGAGAGAGACCTCCATGAATCTTCCATAATGGTTGGAGCTGTATATCAGGAAAGAAGGCTCAGTAGTTATGCTGTCTTCATCATCGGCCAAGACAGAGAATCAATAATAGGGAATCCTGCATCAGCCCGATATGAATAATTTTTTAGAGAAATACATCCTCTTGCCGAAACAAATTTTGTACTTAATGGAAGATGTGGCAATGATTTAAGCCGTTTACAATAATTTAAGAAAAGAATTTTGAGCTTTGAAAATTCAGAAATCCTATTGGGCAAGCATGTAAAATTATTTTTGCTCAAATTCAGATACTTTAGTGAGGGCAAGGGGCTATGATCAGGGAGTGCTCCATCCAACAGATTACAGTCACTTAGATCTAGAGATATCAAAGTCACTTAGATCTAATAGAATAAGTTTCTTAAGACGTCCAATAGACGAGTGCAACTCACACAAATTTCGACAACGTTGAAGAACCAGCTTCTCAAGATTTGTAACGAATCCACTGCAGTTTTCCAAGTTCTGTGATAATTTTATCAAAGGATGCTTATGCCATTCCAACAAACGTAACTCATTAGGAAGATTACTGATACAAGCATTCGAATCTCCTTTTTCATTTGAAGTCAAGTTTAGCACCATGCGTTCTATTTTCTTTGTTCCCTGGTAATTAAGAATAATTAAATTAGTACAAGTAAAGATATAGCAAAATTTACATGAACTGTAGAATTATTTACTTCTCTAAATTTATGTCGATATAATAATTTACCTACTGGTTTGTTCATTAATACTTTAAGGGCATCATCACGAAACCATAACCTACTCTGTCTTCTAGGTCCCTTTGATTCCTCACTGATAATTTTCCAAGCCATTTGTTGTAGTAAATCATGAGGACTGTAGATGAAGAAAGAAAAAAAGAAAAAGAAAAAAAATCAAACGCCAATTAGTAACAATTAATTAAAAAACAAAGAGATGATCATACGGCGGACATGTTGAACATGGAATTGCTACAATAGAAATCCGTCTTTAGGACAATAGGTGATCATTAGCTATTGTGTTATCTATTTTTCTTCAAAAGTTGTTGTTTGTGGTCGCTTTGGTGATTATGCTGGTATTACTAATTAAATTCTCTTACACAATTTCATTTTTTGATTACTAATATTCAATTTACACAGATCACAGTTTTAGCGAGTGTTCTTGGCCATATACACATTCATTTACTTGGATGCTTTTTCTTGACAATTCTACAATTAGCAATGCATTATTCTCACCGCAAAACTCAGAAGCATGGTATCTGCGTTCAATTGTTGAACTTTGACGATTTTCCCCTTAGGATTTTTTTTTTTTTTTGAATGTTCCCTTTAGGAATTTTGATATATAGTTTATAATAAACTTTATATGTAGCAAGTAGTCAAATTTTCATGACTTCTCTTTTCCTTGGCTCCGCCCCTGTTTAAGGGGTATTTTGGTTATTTTGGAGAATTGACTGTATTTGAGTCAATTTTTGGTTTAGGCTATTTTAGTCATTTTGGAGCTTTTAAGGGTATTTTGGTCATTTTTATGGTTTTATAGTGTTCTATTCATTTTGTAGTGTGACTAAGAATTTCTAAAATTTGGTTAAATGTTATTTCAATTTCAAAGGCTTAAAGTCTTTGGTGGATTTCACCAAAATACAAATCTTTGATCTTTTGAACTATCCAAATCTAAAAGCTCAAATCCTATTATCCAAACACATTCAAATTTTAATAAATCCCAAATTATAATTAAAAAATTAGCAAAGAAAAAAAAAAATAGAAATAGCATAATGATTGGCATAGAAAACTCTCTCCTTGAAGGAAGAAATTACAGGACTAATTCCGAATAAATTCACTTATTAAATAAGTTACAAATTCTTCTAAAAATTAATACAAACAAAATGATTTTAGATCTTCACTTTCTCTATATATAATAACTCTTTGTGGTTATAGCACCAAAACCTTTCCTTAGAGAAGACCTTAATGTTAATTTTCTCATTGCATGCCTGATGATTTAAAAAAAAATTACGTTTCCTTTGTGATAGGCCACAAACTGAATGACCCCTTGTGATTTAAACTAATTAATTAATTTAGCCAAGTTATTAATTAATCAATTTAACATGCAAATACGTGGTAGCACAAACAAATCACCGAATAACTAAATATGCAGCGGAAAATAAATGACACGGTGATTTGTTCACGAATGGGGAAAAACCCTAACGGCAAAAACCCCACCGGGTGATTTTCAGGTCACCACTCCCGAAACTCCACTATTATCAAATCAAGCGGTTACAAATAAGGAATCCCAAGTACCTTACCAACCTACAGTTGAACCCTTACCCCAATACCCAATTGGACTTGATCTGTAGCGACAGTTCCCCCTTTTGATGCACGGCTCCCAAGTACGTGACTAACCAGATGCGCGGATCCCAGTACGCGACTTCAAACACCAACTTTAGGAAGAAGAGGTTGGCTGCAAAGTTCTTCAGATCATCCTATGCAATGAAGATCAGGAAGATGCTTGGTTACAAAACCCTACGGTGCACAATACACAGCAACTTCTTGAAGAAGATGAACTAGGTTAAGAACTTCGTCTTAGAGCACAATTTGCTTGAACAAGGATTGCTTAATGCTTATGCAACTTGTGTCTATGTTGACGGCTCTTAAAACACTCCTTAAATATGTTTAGGGTTAGAAGAAAAGAATGCCCAAAAACACATTCACGGATCCCAAGAAAATCAGAACAGAAATCTGACTTTTTAATTCTCAACAGATAGCAGGTATCGAGGTAGGTGTCGAGCAGGTGTCGAGCTTTAAAAATTCTGCACTTCAACTTGCTTTTTCTTGGACAGACTTGATGACTTCAACACTTGATCTTGAAACATTGTTTCTTGAAGTATTAAATACACCTAGAACTACCCAATTACAAGTAGAGTGCGTTTTGTCAAATGATTAGCCAATTTACATTAAATATGACATATGTTCTTAACATGTGAACACATATGTCCTAACAATCTCCCCCTTTGGCAATCCGTGACAAAACCACAACAAACAAATGAACATATGAGAGAAGTCATAAATCACTCAACTCATATTCACTTGTTAAATACAATAAAATCTATCCTAACACAAACTCTTGAAGAACTTTGCAAAAAGAGAGTTTATGGCAAGTAGATTTTGACAACCTGTATTTCTGAAACACTTATAAACAAAACTCATCAAGGCATCTTGTGTGAAACAGAATTAACTAGATTGCATATAAATATAAAGAACATGTGTATAAAGAGAGAAAAGAAACAACACATGAAAAGATAGGTGAAAGAAAAACATACATCCACATATATAGAAAGATAAGTACAATGTATGTAAACTGATATACAAGCCCAATGTATCTATAAAGAATGAAAAGAAAAGATACATCAAAAGCCTCACTACATCCCTCAAATATATGAACACTCCCCCTATCAAAAATGTCCTATACTAACTCTCCCCCGAAGATGACTACTCTCATAATCCCAAAACTACTCCCCCTTTTTGTCACGAGTGACAAAGGGTAGAGTGTCATGTAGACATCTCATCAGTAGAGCTAACATCTCCATCATCATCATCAGAAGCATCATCATCATCACCATCATCATCATCAGCATCCTCAGTATCAGAATCTGAAGCAACTAGAGGAGGTGGTGGAGGAGAAGCCTCAGATGCAAAACCACCCATGGTCGCCTGCCATCGTGCAATACGACCAACACGAACGTTCACCTGATACAACTCAGTGGTGAGTGTATCAAGGCGAGCATCCATGCGCTGCAGCTGCAGCTGCGCCATGATATCTCCAAGAGATACATCGCCTAAAGAAGGAAGAGAAGTCGATGTAGATGGAGCAGATCTGGATGGAGCCGAACGGGAGGGCGGAGTGGAATCCGGCTATCTCGACCTGAACTGTGCCTGACTACGTTTTACGGTAGCGGCATCTATGGCAGATATGTGTGTGAAGTGGTCGGACACAGGGAAAGGGATGGAAAAATGGCGTAGTATCCTCGTGATAGCGGAAGGAAAGATGAGCTTATCACGGGACGCCGCATCTAAATGAACATCTATGATAGAGAAAATGAAGTGGGAAGGAAAATCTATCGTGAGATGCTCAAGTAGAGATAACAAGAAACGAGCACGAGGCTCAGTGATAGAGTTATAGCGAGAAAGAGGATGAAGTACAAAGGTCATCACCATGTTAAGGAACCTAGGACCTTTAGCAAAAGGTTTACATGATGTGTACATATGCTCACCCCACTCAGAAGGGCGCTCACAAAAAGCAGAAATGAGCTCATCCTTGGACACAGTCCTCAATCGCTCACATGTAGGATAGTCAGGAAACTCTATCCTAGGGACATGAAGCACATCCGCAACCAGCTGCGGTGTGACAGCAATGCGCGTACCTTGAACACGAGTATGAAAGAGAGGTACTGAACGATCAATCCCGTACATGTTGGAGTAAAACTCCTGAATAAGTACGAAAGGACAAGTGACCGGGACGTCACACAGTGACTCCCATCCCCTACTGTGAATGACAGAGGGAAGGTCAGTGTCGGCGAAGTCCGCCAGAACAACGTGGCGTTCCGAATGAACACCTCATTTAGAAAAGTTCTCAGTAAACGCCTTTTGGGCATCTACATCACGGAACCGAAGAGTATGAGGAGCAGTATCAGAAGATGAAGAAGCTCCAGAACGTAGAGGGTTCCGAGCCGGAGTGGATTTACGTTTAGGTGCCATAGATGCAACTAACGTAAAAGAATGAGAAAAGAGATAGAGAGGGAGACAATCAGAAAAGTCCCAAACAGTTCAAATATGATAATATGTTGAACAAAATGGACGTATGCATGGGAATGCATGGTCATGTGACATGCAAACAAAACAAAAAAACAAAAAAAACATCATAGGCTCAGCCCAATCCAATCCTAGCAGCACACATACAAGAATCACACAACTAAATGCATGAAAATATCATTCTAATGCACATGGAATGCAATGCATGACATTTTAAACACTTTTTATTGAAAAACCAACCCAAAATTTCAATAAAAACTCATTAATTTTGAAAGATCCCAAAATTTTCAAAAACTTTAAAACCTAAGTTTCAAAATCATGAAATGCATGAAGAACAAAGGATAACAAGATCATACCAGGTGATTCGAAGCAAGGAAGTGCCAAAAATCACGTTGGATGAAGGTTGGAGTGAAGAAAAATGCTCTGGAAGACGAATCGCCTCGGACAGATCGAAGAGAGATCGAGAAAATGAGAGAGAAATCGCGACAGAAGCATTTATAGACACCTCAGTAAATCTCGACAGCTGAGGTGTCGAGACGTATCGAGGGTGCTGTCGAGATAGGTGTCGAGAAATTTGCCTTCGACAGCTAAGGTATCGAGGAGGTATCGAGGTACCAAACAGCTGAACCAATATAGAAGCTCGATCGATCGACGTGGTGTCGAGAAGGTATCGAGGAGACAGAGAGAATCTCGATCGATCCACCAGGTGTCGAGGAAGTGTCGAGATTGCGATAAGAAAAAGGCTTTAGAAGCTCGACAGCTGACCAGGTATCGAGGAGGTATCGAGAAGGTGTCGAGCCAGCAGAGAAAAGCAGTTTTTCGAGAAGTGAAAAACACAGACATGAATGCAATCAAGACATGCACCTCAACCATGATCCAATCAACATAAAATGCTCTCAAATAACCTCTCTCAATCAAAATTTAAGCACATGGATCTCCCAAAAACACACACACACACTAAACAAATCTAACAAATTTTATATTTCAAAAATAAGTCATGACAGTTTAGTGAGCATACAAAAGCACATGTAAACCTTTGTGATGGCCAAATCACATTGTACTTGCACATGTATCAAAAGTAGCAAAGAATGTTGCGTGTTGTGTGTGAAAAACATCGCAAGATTGCATATGTGTATACATGTTATGACGATCTGAGATATGAGAAAATAACTTTAACTCACACACAATCATAACTGTTTGATGGGGACTATCACCTTTGAGGTACATCCTATAACTCCCACATCTCCTAGAATACACGCTTGCAACCATTTTAAAGCATTTTTAATCTTTTTGCTTTTTATTTCTTTGCATATTTTCTTTTTACACATATCATACATGGGTTTATGAGAAAGAAAAGAAATACCCATTGATATTTGACATTTCAATTTTGCTATACCTAAGCACACAAATGTCATTGACATCACACTTTTGCTATGCCGAAGCATACAGATGTCATTAATGATTGGCGGGCAACAGTGGTGAGATGGTTATTTATGCCTTTCTCTTAGGATTTTCTAGTCCTACCCGTCAAAAAGAGTGATATGAGTGTTAAGTCTAAGAAATAACCTAATCTTACTCATCACAAACACGAGCCACAAAGCTCACTTGCTTAGTTGTGCATAAAGATGCTCATCTAAGCTACAAGAGATACAAAGTTTAAAAAACTTTGTTTCATTGGCCATCTAAGGTACACAAGTACCAAAGTACACAAAACACACACTGTTTTTGTATTTTTCAATTTTTCAAAAATTTTTTTTATTTTTATAAACAAAATAAACAAAACTGAAAGTAAACACACAAAAACATGTTAACAAAGCAAAACAATGCATAAAACTAGACTGACTTAATAAAATGCAAAACACACATGCAATGCAAAAACACTAAGAAAACCAAGAAGGGAAAAGAAAGTGATGAGATCACTTAGAGTTCTTTTTCTTCCACACCTTGGAAGAACCTTTCCTTTGATTAAAACCTTGAACTGGCGGTGAGGGGGAAGAATTGAAACCGTTCAAGTTCGAAAGGAACATGATGGCTTTCAGAAGATCTCCAAGAGGAGCAAAAGAAGATTGAAGCTGACTTTGGCTTCCAGATGCTGTCATACTGTTGCTCTGTTGGGTGGCTAGCCACTTGTAGCAATTAGGTCGAGTATGACCGGCAGCTCCACAATGATAACAGAGATGCTGCTTCTTTTGTTTAGGTTTTTGAGAGTTAGCCTTCTTATCCCTAAGGAGTTTAGCATCTTTCTTTTCTAACTTAGGGGGTGCTCCTAAGATGGATTTTCCTTTGTCTATGTTCTCACTAGCTAATTCAGTTTTATCATCAATGTTCTCAATTTTATCAGTATTAGCAGGAGGAACAAAAACAGTAGAACTAGTAGAAGCAGAGTTAGAGATAGAAAGACCATACCCTAAACCTGTTCGATCTGAAGCAGATTTTTGGTTGCTGAGCATCTCATCAAGTTTTGCACTTGAAGTCCTCTCCAGTTGCGCTCTGACTTGAAACAGCTCTGCTTCAAGCTTCTTGGTCTTCTCAGCCAGGAAGTTATTCTCAAACCTCAGTGCACCAATAGTTTGATTCGCCTCATCAAACTTTGTGGACAATTCTTCTCTATCGAGTTCCACATCATTGAGCTTCTTGGTGGCCAGCCTGTATAACTTCTCATGCTTTTCAGAGAGCTTGTAAAGCTTCTCATAGGCTGAATGGATATCATCTTTGTCATCCATCTTTTCACATTCAGTGTCCACCAATTCTTCTTCTTCTTCAACAATCCCATCAGTAGAATTGACTGAAGCAGTGAAGGCATTTAGGATTCCGTCATCCTCATCATCGGAATCATTTTCAGGCTCAGTGTCACTAAGGGTTACAGCTAGAGCCTTGCTCTTCCCAATGCTCTTCAGATAAGTAGGACATTCATTCTTCATGTGTCCAAACCCGTGACACCCAAAACATTTTGGTCCTGCCGGAACAGTGTACTGACTACCATCCTTGGCATCCTTTCTTCCTTTGTCTTGGCTCTTGAACTGTGAAGAACTGGATTGCCTTCGGTCCTTGTCGAAGCTCCTCCCATTGGCATTCTTCATAAACTTCTTGAACTGCCTTGTAATGTAGGACTTCATCTTTGAATCTTCATCATCGGAAGATTCATCTGTATCACTGCTCTTAGCCTTCAGGGCCATGCTCTTGCCTTTGCTTGACTTGCCTATTCTTGATAACCCTAGCTCGTAGGTCTGCAAGTTCCCAACCAGCTCAGTCAAAGGAATTTTATCAATGTCCTTTGATTCTTCAATTGCCGTAATCTTGGCATGAAATCTCTCAGGTAGAGATCTGAGCACCTTCCTTACAACCTTGGGTTCAGGGATGGTTTCCCCAAGATTGAAGGCTGAGTTCACTATGTCTTTAAGCTTGGCATAGAACTCATCGAACGACTCATCCTCCTCCATCTTAATTTCTTCAAAGCTAGTAGTGAGCCTCTGTAGCTTTGAATCCTTGACAGCCTTTGTCCCTTCATAGGTTGTCTAGAGGATGGTCCACGCCTCCTTGGCAGTTTCTGTTGAGGATATCTTCTTAAACTCCTCATTGGTGACAGCGCTAAATAAAGCATTCAACGCTCTGCTGTTGAAGTTCGCCGCCTTGATCTTGGCTTCATCCCAATCAGCCGGCGCTTCTGTTGGCTTAGTCCAGCCAATCTCCACAGCTTGCCACACCTTCTCATCTAAGGACTGTAAAAAAACTCTCATGCGTACTTTCCAGTAGGCATAGTTAGTCCCATCAAATAAAGGAGGTATAATAAGATATTGTCCTCTATCCATGACAAACAGGGGTCAATGGATCAATCACAGCAAAGATTAAAACCTAATCAGAGTGTGCCTGCTCTGATACCACTTGATAGGCCACAAACTGAATGACCCCTTGTGATTTAAACTAATTAATTAATTTAGTCAAGTTATTAATTAATCGATTTAACATGCAAATACGTGGCAGCACAAACAAATCACCGAATAACTAAATATGCAGCGGAAAATAAATGACAAGGTAATTTGTTCACGAATGGAGAAAAACCCTAACGGCAAAAACCCCACCGGGTGATTTTCAGGTCACCACTCCCGAAACTCCACTATTATCAAATCAAGCGGTTACAAATAAGGAATCCCAAGTACCTTACCAACCTACAGTTGAACCCTTACCCCAATACCCAATTGGACTTGATCTGTAGCGACAGTTCCCCCTTTTGATGCACGGCTCCCAAGTACGTGATTAACCAGATGCGCGGATCCCAGTACGCGACTTCAAACACCAACTTTAGGAAGAAGAGGTTGGCTGCAAAGTTCTTTAGATCATCCTATGCAATGAAGATCAGGAAGATGCTTGGTTACAAAACCCTACGGTGCACAATACACAGCAACTTCTTGAAGAAGATGAACTAGGTTAAGAACTTCGTCTTAGAGCACAATTTGCTTGAACAAGGATTGCTCAATGCTTATGCAACTTGTGTCTATGTTGACGGCTCTTAAAACACTCCTTAAATATGTTTAGGGTTAGAAGAAAAGAAGGCCCAAAAACACATTCACGGATCCCAAGAAAATCAGAACAGAAATCTGACTTTTTAATTCTCGACAGATAGCAGGTGTCGAGGTAGGTGTCGAGCTTTAAAAATTCTGCACTTCAACTTGCTTTTTCTTGGACAGACTTGATGACTTCAACACTTGATCTTGAAAACATTGTTTCTTGAAGTATTAAATACACCTAGAACTACCCAATTACAAGTAGAGTGCGTTTTGTCAAAGGATTAGCCAATTTACATTAAATATGACATATGTTCTTAACATGTGAACACATATGTCCTAACACTTTGCTGTAACACACACCAGTTGTATTTCTTTTTTTGATCACAAACCAAGGACGAAGCTAAGATATATTCTTTTGGGGGGGGGGGGGGGGGGGGGTGGGGAAGTAATAAAAAAACAAACAAACATACATACATATTTACTTAAATGCTAGTGAAAAATATCATGTTTTCTAAGAAGTGAATAGATTCATGTTCATATTCTCTTTTGAAATTATTAATTTGATGTTCTCTTTTTTATAATTTTAATTAGATATCAATTTTTTTTCTAGAAAAAAAAAAAGAAATTGTATAAAGCTCAATAGAAAATTGTCATACAAAACTAAGATTTTTAAAACACTTAACTTTTTTACTTTATAAAATTAACGAAAATTATACATTTATATTGTATCTACGATATACTTATATTCTTATTCTTATTTATGATATCACATTTGCATTCTTAAAATATGGAACATCTAGAATTTTAGAAAATTTCTAAAAATATTTAACACATTTCTTCTTTTGAAAGAAGCCCGTAAAAATTTACAAGACCTGTGGCTTAATCCTCACTTATACCAAAAAACTAATTAGTATTTTAGTCTGATGATAAAAAGCTCACATCAGAAGCAAACACCATAAGTCGAAACAATCATAAAAAAAAATAAAATAAAATAAAATATAATAAAAAAAGAGCTAATAATATAACAGTTTTAATAATTTTATTAAGAAAACAAATTTGGGTGGGGTGAACCCCATATGGTGGCTCCACTCCTATCACAAACATTATTCCTCTCTCTCTCTCTCTCCTTGATTGCACAAATTTATTATGGGTAAAATAATTTAACACATAATGACAATGATCTGTACAAACAGTATATATTTTAATTGTTAATACGTACAATCAAAACTGAAAAAGAAAAATTAATTGCGGCCAGAACAAGCAAAAAAAAAGATTGGATTCACATAAGGTGCAATACCTAGGGTATTGCACCTAGTGCAATTCACCCACTTCCCTCACAGTTTTTTTTTTTTTTTTTTTTTTTTTTACTTTTTTTTACTTTTTAACTTAAACTTTTTAACTCTCTTTATAATATATTTTATTTAATGGTTGAGATTGAAAGTTGTTTTTTCAACTTTCAATCTCAGCCATTGATTTGGTATTTGCGCCTTATGTGAATCCAAAAAAGATTTCTCATTAAAAGATCAGAACTGTCACATTTTCTCTAAATGCTCTCCGGATATTTTGGTCATTTTTTTTGAAGTAGCTCTCCACTTGTTCACCTTCCCCTTGGTTCTCTTGGAAACGTTTTTAATGTTAGGAATTTAAAACAAGTGCATAGAAATCAATGATACGTGAAAATAGAGGAGAAGAAAAAAATTGTACAAAGAAACAATCATGTGACATAAAGATTTATGTGGTTCGTCAATATGTTTTACGTCTATGAAGTTGCAACTATTATCACGAAAAAAAAATACAAGGCAAAAAAACTACATTTTCGTCCTTACATTTTCAGGCGATTCTCACTTTGGTCCCCTGGATTTTATTTTTTACCACTTTTAGTCCCTAAAATCAAAAACCGTTCCATTTTGATCTCAACCATTCCATTTTGATCTCTACCGTTACTCACTTAATAGAAATATCCTACATGACAAAACGGAGTGGCGAAAACCACATTTTCGTCCCTAAATTTTTCAAGTGATTCCCACTTTGGTCCCTAGATTTTTATTTTTACCGCTTTTAATTCCCTAAAAATCAAAAACCGGTCAAGTCTTGCAGTTTTTTGAATTCTTCTTTTTGCAGCTTGAATGTTCTTAAATCTTTAAACTTG